>CAHIKZ030001724.1:2205000-2220000 GCA_903632075.3 Acanthosepion pharaonis
ATATTATCGATTGTCAAAGCCGAGAGTTTGTTTTAGTAAAACGGGGACATTGATAGATTCGAGGAGTTAAGAAGAAATGCAGACGGAACGAAAGATAGAATGAAGATTGGATGGACGAATAAAAGTACTGATGGTGGAAAGGTCTTGGGTTAGGGAATATTTGTTCGAAGTTGAGGATATTTAATGTGTATAAATAAAAAAATAGAACACAGCACTCTGGCTGATTTCATCTAAATGTCTACAGCCTTTATTTGTTAACAGAATCTCGGAATTTTCACTTTCCAATAAAGGAAACCTGGTTAAAAGGAATAATTGAAAAGAAACAACACTTGGAAATATTGCGATGACTCACATTGAAAAATAAATAACTATGGTGCCAAAAAATAAAAGTCAGTCTACGTTAGATGCTTTATCCACTCCCCAGTTGTAAAAATGGACTCAACCGGGTGACGTAATAGGCAAAAAGGTAGTGTAGCTGTGACAGTCATAAAACAGAAACAGGATGTAACTTCAGCGTTGGGTAATGGCTAGAAAACTATTACTACAAATCAATGAGTTAGTTCCTTACTGCGTGCACATTTTTGCGGCCTTATGCCAGACTAAGCTTAGTTTAGTAAATAGCTATTATTATGGGAAATGTTGCCGTGTTAAAGTCCCTCATAGGACAAAACGTGTCGACTAAAATAAGTTTTCCTTTTGTCTTTCTTCATATATATATATATATAATGTATGACAAGGTGAAAAAGGTTTTCTTGTGACGCGTTTCGTCCTTTAGGGCTTAATCTTCCACCCAACTATGACAGCAGTATTGCATTATCGGCCTGATCTAACTCCTGTAAAGGTAGAGGATAAAATGTGGAGTCAGGTACTTACTGGAGCGGTACAGTGAACTGACCATCTTACCTGCATCTTTAGCGATGGACCATATTTACGAGTCTAACTTGAGGTCAGGTGTGAGTTTGAGGCCTAATATTCTCTCAAGATATAGTACCTTCTCAAGGGGATATCCGTTCATCGTGAAGGGTGGCAGTTTAGGGTCCGATCGCCGATGATGGCCCGTAACTAGTTTGGTCTTTGTTGAATGTAACCAGCCAAGTTTTTCTTTTCTTATTAATAAATTATCATCGCTCTCATGACACTCTGGCTGACGGAAAAGAGTGCAGACAGGCCAAGGATTATTCACTGCTTATTCTAATTTCTTATTAAGAAAACTAAGGGAATTAGAAATTAATAGACATGAAGTAATTTTCGATTTCTTTAATATATATTAATAAAAATACTCTGGAGTCAGAGTGAAGAGGAAATTTATTATTAATATTTATTATTATTTTCCAAGTTTGATAACTTTAACGGTATTCCGCTAACAAAAATATTACTATGATGTTCCGATTTTGTCTTGTTAGAGACGTATGAATAAATCCGTGCATTGTAATAATAATTATTAAAATTATTTTACTCACTGAAATCTCGGGTAGATGTCCTTTGAAGTTTTTGTTCTTTCTGTATCCGGGTTGTTTTTTAGTTCCATTAATTGCGTCAAAAATTATTGAATTTTCCAGAGTCTTCTTCGGTCTTTCTTCCCGGTTGTCCTAATTATTAAAAGTATTTTCTTAGTTATAAAGTATTTAAAAAAATGTTCCCAGATAATGAACTCTTCTATGAAGAAACAAGGAGTCAAACTGAAAATCTAGTAATACATCAAAAGCACAACCGAAAGTGACTTTTTCAATTTTTTTCATAAAGTGCAACACATGAGAGGATGCTGAAAAGTTTGGAATCTACTTCGCAAATGCTGACTAAATATTCAAATATATGAAGTTGGGTCTTAAGCGATACTGCGAAAGGTTCAGGACATCTGTAAAATTGATGTCAACCTTACCACAGAGCTGAAGAAGATTTAATAGAGTTGTTCCCAAACTTTTGGGGGTTTCTTGGTGCTAGTATTGCATGTCAAATGAAAATCTTAGTATTTTTCATGATAATTGTCTTATAAATGGTTTGATTTATACTTTTTACGGCATGTCAACACCTAAATAGGTCATTTAATGCCGACAACTTTTTTTAGGATAGGTTTATATGAATAAAATATGTATTCTTTGTAAAAAAAATTAGTTTGAAGATCAGGTTTCATTGACGTATTTTTATAAAGCGGGTTTTTGTCAAGAGTCAAATGCATTGCTGGTAATATTTTTCTTTTAAAAAATCTGTTGAGGAGGAGGCTCGGCGGAGTAATGGATAGCGTCTCGGTTTGAGGAATCGGAGATCCGAGTTCGAATTCCAATCGAATCCATTACATTCACGTATCTGCTAATACCCTTAGGAAAGGTATGAATCCTCTTCTCCCACACCCAGTTATGGGTAAATAGCAGGGCACACCGGGTTTTATAGCCTTGGATGGCAATTGGTCTAATGTGGAAAGAAATGGCAACCTACTGCGGTAAAAAATCTGCCCCGTATCGAAAGATACATGATCCCTAAGAGTGTATCGTACATAACTGATTGATGTTTACTTTTTTTTAAATATATTGCTGGTATATTTACTATAAAAATCTATTTTTATACTTTCATAGTGTTTTGACCCCAATTTGCGGGGTTTAACTATTTGCCATAGATGGGGGCCCTAAGAGGTGCTACCACTCCGGGTCAGGGTGGACCTGGGGAATAGCAGCAATTAAGAAGTGGTTCCACGTTCCTCAAAACCTCCCAACCAGAGGACGTGCTGCCGGATGAACTTTATCGTCATACCCAGCACGATTTATAAATGGGATACACTGTAAAGTGAAGGCAATATACACTTCAGATATAATGGGTGTAGACTGTATGTTAGAGTTCAGATGTGCCACTGTCACCCTCTAGCTTTCCAATTTATCCGCACGGCCTCTTGGATCTTTACACCGACCCCAGGTGAAGTGCCGCACGGCCCACTTTCGAGATCACTGAAATAGATGAAGGTTACAGTCGTACCAGTCGTTAACAGAGCACTGGGAACACTCCTAAATTAGGAGCGTCGGAGCCATCCAGACGACAGCATTACCGGAAATCAACTAAGAAACGTGCTGGACGATTGGGGAGACTTTCGAGATCACTGAAAGAGATGAAGGTTACAGTCGTACCAGTCGTTAACAGAGCACTGGGAACACTCCTAAATTAGGAGCGTCGGAGCCATCCAGACGACAGCATTACCGGAAATCAACTAAGAAACGTGCTGGACAATTGAGGAGACTTGTTGTCACTCAACCTCCAGTGAAAATACTGATGTGAGCAATTCATTAAGAAACATAATAAGAAAACTATATAATCGATGGCTATAATAGTTTTATCAAATTTGTGCTTCTAGATTTCTTGTCAACTCCAACAGCTAAAATATAATCATGAAATGAAAAATGTAATTACTTTTTATTTCATTGAATTTCTTTATTTACACAATGTTCGTCGCCTGAGGCGGACAAATCGTTTAAAATTACATAATTTTCTTTATTTTACAACGTAGTCTATAATATCAGGAAACGACTTTGAAAATATAGAAAACAAATTTGTCTCATTTTCAATTAAATAATAATAATAATATATTAAATTGGGAAAGATAGATGTCTTCTTGAAAATTAGATTTTACAAACAAAATTGACAATGGAATATTTCCTAGATTTTTTCTTTTTTTTTTTTTTTGGTCGTAGGGATAACTTTCTTTCTTTTCTTTTCTTTTTTTTTCTAAATAAAATAAGATATTTCAAAAAATGGTGGATCGCTCGGAACAGTAAACGATTTTGGATAAACGTATAAAAATGTTAATATAAATAAGATAAAAAATTGTTCAAATGAATACGGACAATGGCGGGAAAATGTGGAATATCTTGTTAACATGATTACTGCGCATGCGCGTCGATTCCACGCTTTCATTTCCAGCAGAATAGTTAGCGACGGCAAAACCAAAGGGAATATCAAGCACATAATGATTATCCATCTTTATAGTTTAATAAATTTAATTTTCTTTCCCGAAATAAACCATTGGATGACAAAATAGGGATTGGTAAAAATATAAACCTTACTAAGGATAGGAGGTCGTGGAGAGGCATGATCGCAAACAAAAAAGGAAAACGGCGGATAAAAGAAATAACTTTATATATTTTATATACTAACGGCAACTTCAACAAAATGGTATCAGCGGCCGAGTTCAAATTCCGGCTTAGTTTGTTCCTTACACATCCGCACTAATGCTCTCGGAAAAGGCAAGAATAAATATATTCCCCTACTTGTAGCTGTAGAGTAAACTAGACTTCCTAGCCATCAATGGCAGCCGGTTTAGAAGTACTACAAATGCAAAAGCATAGAGAAGGGTAAAGTGAAACCACTCCACTATCTTTCCCTAGAAGTCATGACAATTCACAGTTAATAAGGGGATATTTGGAGAGCCATGAACGTTTAAGTGTTGAAGGTACATGACATTTGTAGCTAAAGAAATAAAGAATCTCCAACAGAAGTATAAATTGCATTATGTAAGTGTTCGAAGGCCTAAAATAGCAGTGAATGTTTTAATAGATTTAATTTTATTTATCAAGATCGTGGAAATCGATTACAGAAATAAGTTACAAACAATAGGAAGTTGTGGAGAGCCATAATCGCTCACATACTGAAGGGGTACGGCACGTAGAAGTCGTATATATCAATTTCTGGGACTAATGGCCTTATCACGTTAAAACACCGGTTTCCGTACGATCAGCGAAGTTAAGCAACGTCGTGACTAGTCAGTACATAGATAGGTCAACGCTTGGGAATATCAGCTTCTGGATGTGCGGGTGGAGTAATGGATAACGGCTCGATTTTGTAAATCGGATAACCGAGTTCGAATTCCAGTTATATTCTACTCGCAAGTACCCTTGAGTAAGGTATGAATTCATCTATTCTCCTCACAGCTAATTAGTAGAACTTGCATCAGTAAAAATCATTATTATCTCTAAAAAAAATTCTCCCAATCTAAAAATATATTTTAGCTTTAAATAACTTGCAAAAGGTTGATAAGTCATATAAAAACAAATTAATGATTTTTTTTTTTTTAAATCAATAAAATTTCTGGTAATACAAATAAAAACATAACTGATATTTGTAAGTGTTTAAATATCCCGGGTAGTTGTGAATAGATTATTACTGTGTTTCTCTTTTATCTTAGATTTTACAAAAGAAAACACTAAATTACCGGGAACATCCGGGATTGCTGGCGTAAAAGCCATCCCAAACTCGCCTCTCCCGTGAAAACCTAATTAATTTCAATTAAATTATTTTTTAGGAAAATAATAAAATGTTATAATTAATCACTGGAAATTAAATGTAGTGTAATTCATTTTTAAATATTTGATTCGGGAATAAAAAGACAATAACTTAAATTTGCTCACGCGAGACTAAAACGAGATTAGCGTTTGTCTAGCGTAGAAAGAAGGGGAACCAGAGAAACTCGAGATGTACAGAAAAAATCAAAAATCAATAGCTTTCTGAAGCAGATAAAGTGAACGTTCTACGTCATAGTTTTCTGTTGAAAACGTTTTACGCAAATTTAATACTCCCACTATATAGTCTGCAACTACTCTGCTAACAAGACTGTCTTTATATTTAATAAAAGCAGTGAAGGGATAAAAAGGGCGAGAGATTGTAGATCAGCAGTAGAATTAGCAGTATCGAACGAGATTTAACTCAAGTAGAATTAGCAGTATCGAACGAGAGTTACTCTAACAGAATAAATGTTAGTCGTATCAATATCTTGGATTTTACATATTATCTCAGATTCCTAATCAAGAGAAAGGGATTTTCAGAACTTTGTATTTTGACTATACTTATAGAATTAATAGAAATAATATTAATATTAATAAGAATAATGCTTCTTATTAATTTTGGATCATCGCTATAGTGGTACCAGGAGACGCAGCGGCAGTTAAGAAAGAGAAAAGGTATAAAGATTTGAAACATAAGGTAGCACGCTAGTGGGGGCTTAAGAAAGTTATTCTTGTTGATGTGGGGGCCTCTTGGAACAGTCACGGGTAAAATTCAAAAATGGCTATGTAGAATTGGGACTGTAATTTGAATTTCTTGGAATACTCAGATTTCTGGAAAAAGTTGTCGATGTACAGAAGTCAAACAAAAAGACAGGACGCATGGTCATTAATTATTGCCCGTTCCTGATTGTTAAATTACAATATATGATCAGTTTGGGTAAAAAGATGATGAAAATAATAATTATTAAAGATTTTAGAAATATTTGATACTGTACAAACCACGGAAGTGCTGGTGTCGGGTCAGCGAGGATACTAAGGAAGGTGCTGGTAATCTGTAGAGTCTTGCTGCCACTCGATACCAAAGATCATCCACTAAACACCTGGTATGAAAATGTAAATGCATCATAGTGATACCAAAAAAACGAAAGTAATCATTATTATTATTTTAAAAAGTCTTCTCACAGATATGATAGTGTCATCAGCTAAATGTTAAAGAATATTGCAAAATAAATAAATATGAAAATGAAAATTGTAAAGTTAGGGCGCCTTAAAACTTATTTTATACTTAGAATAATTGTGACCTTAAAAACGGACATTTATTAAGTATAGTGTTCTTTATGTAGAGTTGGTAAGAACTGTGGAAATTATCTCAACATAAACATCACTTCAGTTCAATGGAGTCCTAAAGAAAGAAAGGAATATGATTCGAAATATAGAAAATTAAATTAAAATATCATAACAAGGAAATTTGATATATATATATATATATATATATATATATATATATATATATATATATATATATATATATATATATATATTTGTATATATTGTGTATTTGAGCTAAAAGTATAGCCGAAAGAGCTTGTAAATATAAAACATTCGGATAATTTTTTATATAATTCATGTCCTGAAAAGAAAAGAATTATAAAAACACATGAAAAATTATATTAAAAAAATTCAACACAGAACCGTGTCAGTCGTTTTTAAAGAAACTTGTATGCATATATATATACATGGACATAGATAGATAGATAGATAGATAGATAGATAGATAGTGTGAGAGAGAAATATATTTGTGCACGCACTCCCATGCGTGTGTAAATAAAAAGTATATATATATATGTGTGTATGTGTGTGTGTGTATCAATATATACAGATATATACAAATATATACATATATTATATATATTAATATATATACTTATTTTATACATACATACATACATATATATATATATATATATATATATATATATATATATATATATATATATATATATATATATATATATATATATATTAAAACAAAGAGGAGAGACAAATGTAAGATTAAGCAAAATTTATTACTCTCCGTAAATTGGTGAATCAAAAATATTTAAAAATGAAAGAAAAAACAAAAAAGACAAGTTGGTTATCTCTACTCGCACTATTTTGTATTTTTTTAAATTTTTTTGTTGTTTCTTTTTGTTATATTTTTGATTCACCACTTTACCATGAGCAAGTTTTGTGTTTTTTATTTATTTTTCTTTTGTTGCTTATCTTCGATCTTTCTCTTTCTTGTAATATATTGCTATATATATACATTTAAAAAAAAGTTCATTTTTAAAGCCATGATAAAATTTTGTACACAATACAGATTATTTAAATAATAATAATAATTCCTGGTAGCCGATACCTTAAAGAAATACAAAAATTGTACTCACAAGCACACCTCACACATTATGAAGTGCAATAACTACGTGTGTGATCTTAGTTTGTTATTTTTTTACAAAAATAATTTGTGGAAAATATCATGAAGCCTTTTCTGACCTCAGGTTTCTTGTTGTGTCCCGGAAGAAAATGTGTATACAACAGATATCATAGAAATAGAAATTGAAACTACTGAGAGATGGTATGAACACCAACCAAACACAGTTACCTAAAATAACGATGTAACTATTTTCTGGGACATGCCAATTCAAACTTGACAAGGAAATAAAAGCCAACAGACCTGGTATTATCATAAAAGACAAGAAATTCAGGAAGTCTATTCTTACTGACATAATACTACCATCTGAGAGAAACACCTCTATAAAAATTATCAAGAAATTGTTCAAATACAAGGACCTGGAGATTGAGATTAACAGGATGTGGAGAATAAAGACTGAGACTGTATCAATAGTAATCAAAACTCTGTGCCTCGTGAGAAAAGGAATGGATAATTTTATTAACAGTACCCTAGGTAACATCAACTTAAAAGTTGCCTAGAAGATGGCCCTACTAGGAAAATCCATATACAAAGAAAAGTGCTATCAATTAAATGACAATTCTCCTATAGGGCCTAAGGACCATAGTTTGGACCCAGCTCTACAGGATACAAAGCAGGAAACATAGCATACACAAATAATAATAATAATAATAATAATAATAATAATAATGACAAGTAAGCTTTGAGACTACTATTCATTGAGGCATTATCATTTATACTGATAGACATATAAATGCTAAGAGACTAGACAATGTAAGGACTACAAATAAAAACTTTCCTCTGATAGATATGGCAGTGTCACCAGATAAAGATATGTTAAAGAATATAACAAAATAAGTAAATATAAGTATTTTGGAAGGAAAATTGAAAAAAAAAATGGCTCCGTAAAACTACTGCAATATCTATAACTGGAGTATTGGACACAATAGAAAAGGTACAACGAACATTAAGAGAATCCCTGAAAGCCTCTGTTTATAAGAGATTCAAAAGATCCCACTCTCCCAAACTGTTCATCTGCTCAATGTAGAAATATATAAACACTATAGATGTTAAATATCACTTAACTTTAGAATTTATGAAAACAGAATACAATTATTTAATGTCTTCCTTTACAACAGGCCTCGAGTAATGACCCCAGAAGGGACTGTACTGAAGAAAAAACAATAATAATAATAGTTAACTGATCCGTCATGTATACAGTCTCTGCCCTTCCTCTTTTCTATTTAATTATATATTAAATGCAGTGAGGGAAGGCCAGAGACTAAAGCTCTATACTTGTTGAACAGACTTAATTGGCGTAGATATTTCTTAATACACTTGAAGCTAAGTCGAGGGCGGCCATAAATAGGAACGAGAAAGCGAGTTATTTCATCTCATTCTCTCTCTCTCTCTCTCTCTCTCTCGCTCTCTCTCTCTCTCTCTCTCGCTACTGTACACCATCCTCTCTTTATATCTCCATCACATGCAAACCCCCTCTCTCTATCTCTTGCCTCCCTCCACTCCTCTTGCCTATTTTAGCCGCTTGGATATGCAGTACACAAGCTCGTGACCTACATTGATGTTGGCTTCAAATAATTATTGGTTATAAAATCAATACATCGCTCAATACAATGTGAAATTAATTTCCATCACCACTGTCAGATGATCGCTAGCAAAATGGTAAAAAAAAAAAATTTATACCTAGAGCTAAGCGATTCAATAGGCAGGTATTGATTAATACCAGCATAGTCTGGCACAAGGATTTTTTATCAAGCACCGAGTTTTATACTAAACCTATTAGAAGCCCAGCTTATTTGTCTAGATTGTTTTAGTATTTACAAAATATACATTGTTCGGACAGCAGTCCCCATATTTGTTGTCATATTCAGAACAATCTACCCCGGTAAACGAAATAAAGGGTTTGATTCGAAATTCCAATCAGCTGAAGAATCCCGTAGCGTTCAACAGCCGAAACGTCGTGAATATGACAACAAAGATGAGGACAACATTTCGAACAATGTAAATAGAGTAAATAGTTACACTACTTCATCTCAGATATATAGACAGATATTTTATTATTATTTGTATGTGAATAAATAAAACGACCTTGGTAAATGAATAGATGAACAATCAAAAAAAAAAAAAGAAAGAAAGAAAGAAGGTTTGTCTGTTTGTGGTTTTATTGTATTTTTTCCAATGTTTGAATCGGGTGTTGGGCACTAAACTCGAAATTGGGGATAGGCTGTGCAATGCTTTTGGGGGCCTCCTCTCCTATAAGTGTTACCTATAACGTTACCATAGACTATTTCAAAGAAAATCAAGACAAAATGTAGACAGGGGAATTTTAGCTTACACACAGACACCATATTGCTTTTTTTTTTTAAATGACTGAGATGGTCACAGGTACTTTAATAAAACAACAGGCGCAACTTCGGACAGTTTATCCGTTTATCCCAATACACAACACCTCATTCGAAATTTGGAAATACAATTAGAAATACATCATGAAGAATCAAACAAACAGACCTTGTCGGGTCTTTTAATCGAACTTGTTTGGATGAATACTGGCTGCCTAAATATACCTTATATATATATATATATATATATATATATATATATATATATATATATATATATATATATATGGTCATACGAATATAAAATTTGTCACTTAGTGGATTGATATTACATTCACCACTACGACTATTTTCTAATTGTTCAGTCCACACGTCAGGAGGTTTCAGGAATATTTATAAGTATTAATGGCACCGGTCAAAACCGAATGGTGATAGTCTGTTTCATAGTTGAATGTAATCTTCACGCTAATCTCTGAAGTTTGCGTTCAAGCATGGGACAGACTGTTGCCACTGGATGTTTATATTAGTGTCCACACTTCTTATAATTACTTACCCTCTATCCTGGATACTAATCACCTTTACCCTATAAAGATAGTATACCTTAAAACTATATTTTACACACACACACACATATATATATATATATATATATATATATATATATATATATATATATACCCAAGTATATAATTGGTATATACGGAATGAATTCCAATAACCAACAATTACTATTCTTAAAAGAGTGCTCAATAGAAAGTAGAGCAGATATAATTATTATTTATAAAAAATTATAACATAAGTATGTTATAAAATGATTTTATAACATACTTATGTTATAATTTTTTATAAATAATAATTATATATATATGTGTGTGTGTGTGTGTGTATTTGTGTTATATATATGTGTGTGTGTGTGTGTGTGTGTTTTGTGTGTGTTGTATATATTTATATATATATATATATATATATATATATATATATATATATATATATATATATATATAAGTTTGGTTAAAGACGACTGACGAGGTATTGGGATTTTTTTCTGGACACGAAGTGTGTAAGCTATGGAAAAAAAGAAAAAACACACATTGAGTAAAAATTAAAAAAATAAAAATCGTTCTTGATAATGGCTAAACGAATAGCCGAAAGCGCTCGGTTATGGAGAACATTTGGACAGATTTATACAGTTTGGGTCGAGAAAAGGAATCACTTTTACGAACACAAGAAAAATTAAATAAGAAGCTTAATCGCAGTATCTTGTCAGTTGTCCTTAATAAAACATATATAAAAGAGAGATTGCTACCCAAATACACACATATATATATGCATTATCTATCTATCTATATATATATATATATATATATATATATATATATATATATATATATATATATATATATATATGTATATATAGGCATATATATATGTATATCTATATGTATATATATATGTGTGTGTGTGCGTGTGTGTGTGAGTGAGTGAGTGTAGCTTTGTCTGTGTATGTGGATCGAACACACAGACATAGACACTAATGCAAACAGTGTAAGCATTCATTGATTTTTTTCTCCTTTTCCATTTTTCTCTTCTCTCTTTCTCTGACATGCGCAGACTCTAGCGAAGGACGCTACCTCGCCAAAGAGTCGAAGGTGACTTTGTTTAAATTTCAATGTTTGTTTACAGCATCCTCAAGACATGAGGAACAAAAGTGTTTCTCCCCGTCTATTTGCAATAATGCTGATACTCGACCCTATGAAAAAATAGAAGAAATTACACCACACGTTCATTCTAGCCTATTTTTATGTGTGCGCGTATGCGTGTGTCATTGTGTTACTGTGTGTATGGCTGGGTTGCTCGTGTGCGCGGGTGTGTAAATATTTATGCAATAATAAAATAATTCATTTCTTAATTCATATACAGATTTTGACATATACACATACATACATACATACATAGTATATATATATATATATATATATATATATATATATATATATATATATATATATATATATATATATATATATATATATATATATATATATATATATATATATATATATATATATATATATATATATATATATATATATATATATATATGTCCATGTCCCGTTGTATTCATGCTAAAAAGATTTTGGGGTTCATTTAAAGTGGGATAAAATAACGTATGTATATTTCTATTTAATTCCTCACCATAATATTTTCAATACATGATTTTCCCCTACTGCTGCCCTCATCATCATCATCATCATCATCTTCTACCACACCTCACGTCGTGCGCTTATTCTTTTTTTATATATGTATATATATATATATATATATATATATATATATATATATATATATATATATAGATAGATAGATAGATAGATAGATAGATAGCATTCATAAATTTTATTAAAAAGAAAAGTGTTAGAATTCAACTGACCGAAATCACCTGAAGATACTGAATGATTGAAAACGGTAGCGGAATTGACTGATTTCGAATTATATATATATATATATATATATATATATATATATATATATATATATATAGGCTTCGTTAAAGATTGCTGACATGGGACTATGATTATTATCAGTTATTAGACATTCTATGCCCCAGAAAAAACAAAAAGCTCAATTTCAGTGCCTTGCTAGTCATCTTTAATAAAAAAAAAAAAAGAATGTATCTATCTAGATATCTGTGTGTGAGAGAGACGGAGAGAGTGTGTGTGTGAGAGAGAGAGAGAGAGAGGGGGGAGAAAATGTATGTATATACGTTTACGTGAATATATAGTGGGCAGTAAGTATTATGTAAATATATCTTCTTCTTTGTATGTAAGCTATATATAAAATGATTTCTCTATCTTTGTGTTCGCGTGCGTATTTTCTGTGTATATTTGTGCGTGCGTCTGTCTAAGTGTGTGTGTTTGCGTGCACGCGCACTTTTTATATAGTGGGCATTATATACAGTCACATATAAAAATATCTCTTTCGTTCTCTCTCTCTCTCTCTCTCTCTCTCTCTCTCTCTCTCTCACTCAGTCACTCACTCACTCTATGCACATGGGATATCCCTTCAAGATGTGAACAAACATTACTCTCCATAGCTTCCTCACTTTTATGTACAGCTAATGTCGTCACGCAGTTAATACACTAAAGGGACATAACTCACAATTTCTAACATCCAATCTCGCTAATATAGACACAAAAATAAATATATTTTTACACGGTCGAACTTGAACAGATCCCATCGTCGCAGACCTTTAGACATTGTCCACTATGAGTCCGTGAAGTTCCTGTGTAGGAATTTAGTTATGGTGAATTAATCCTGTACTGATCTACATCAACCTCTTAGAAAAAATGGAACTCAAGTGGTGCACGTATTTTCAAATCAACGACTAACAGGGCATATAGGAAGCATATCCGTATCAATATATATATATATATATATATATATATATTCCATTGTGTTGCATCGTCTTCATTTATGAAGACGATGAGAGAAAATGGAAAATTTATTAATGATACTTTTCGCCGAGAGCGTATTCACGAAGCAGCAATAAATTTTACACTCTGTCCCATCATCTTTATTTGATCGGATACTCTTACGAATCCTACAATCAGACGCACACACATGCATACACATGCACACACAGATACACAAACACACACACACACATATATATATATATGTGCATGCGTGTGTGTATAGGTGAGTAGTGGTTTACCCACTGTGATTTAGATATGGCACAAAGATTGAAGTATGGACAACAGTGATGATCAAACACACTATTTAGTTGAAACTGATCTAGCAAGACGAGCTTGCTAATAATTATACCAGGTAACAGGGCTAATATGCATACATACATACTCACACACACACACACATACACACACACACACACACATATATATATATATATATATATACATGCATGTTTGAGTGTATCTGTGCAGAGAGAGATTGTGTGTGTGCTTATTTAAATATATGTGTGTGGGTCTGAGAGCATATGTGTTTTATATATAAAAATATATAGGAATATATATACATATTTTGTATATATAAAAATATATATAGATATATATGTACATGTGTGAATATATTTATATATATATATATATATATATAAGAACAATATATATGTATATAAAAAAGAACAATATATATATATATATATATATATATATATATATATATATATATATGTGCAAAAATAAGAAAATAAAAATATTTCCATTTGTATTCATAGAAAATATATATAATATGTTATAAATATAATAATGGAAGTTTTTATATGTGTCAATTAGAGCTACACAAATAAACACTCATGAAGAATGAAATGGAAGTTTTTCATATCTAACTCAATTTCTTTTATGGATAGATTTCTATTTGAGCATCAAATGTATATATTTAGTAAAAGAAACAATTTCATATATATATATATATATATATATATATATATATATATATATATATATATATATATATATATATATATATATATATATATATATATATATATATATATATATATATATATATATATATATATTTTACCTGCAGCGTGTCCCTTCTGCAATGTTTCTGTCCTGCTTCAAATCGTCGGCTTTTTTTTTATCTTCGTTGTCATAGAATGCATCAGTGTGTCTGCATGGAAATTCAACACCTGATCGCTTTTAAAGACTTACAGCAGGGCCCCCTTTTTTGCCACACCCACTTGACTAAAATCTGAAAACTCCCACTGCAACAAATCTTATAGGTAAAATCCCAATTCTTCACCAGACCAATAAATTTCTTTTAATTATTCCTTTTTATCAACAATAAAAAGGCAGTTTGTGCCTGAATGGTTCAGAGCATTGAAAATGGTATCAAGGAAACGAGTTCGAGTCCAAGTCATACCTGATAAAATATATGATAACAACTCTCTCAGACCAATTATTCCCAT
>CAHIKZ030001724.1:2227500-2245000 GCA_903632075.3 Acanthosepion pharaonis
ATCGATTCTGTTACGACACTTTCATATTATAATTTGGACACAAACAGATACACACACAGATATATATATATATATATATATATATATATATATATATATATATATATATATATATATATATATATATATATATATATATATATATATATATATATATATAATAGTATACAAATTATGTGTCTGTGTGTGTAAAATTAAAACAGCTTTTTCAATTCGTTTGGCCAACCATTTGTTAAAGCAAGTAGCTTTGGTTTTTCCTGGCTTTTTACCAAAGTGCTTCCGGTGTTTAAAAAATGTTCGTATTATTTTCTTTGTAATGATTTTGGTTAACCGTTTTCTTATCTTTTGTTTGTTTTATTTTTTGGGGGAGAGGCTTGCCTTGCCTTATTAAAAGTATCAGTATTAATTGTAACCATTTGTTTTCGTAGTAGCAATATTAATAAAATACTTTATTTCTTTCGAGAATTCTTTCTTACTGTCGCAGACATTCGCAATGATTTCCAATGATTCTTGCCAGCGTGGCATTTCTCCATTTTAACTTCTTATCATTATTTTTTTCTGTTTTCTTTCCTTTCACTGTTTTCTCGTTTTTTTTCTTTTTAGCCTATTCTTTTCTTCCCAAGAAAGTTCTCACTTTTTCTTTTTCTTCATTACATTTTATACTTTCATTTTTTTTAAATTTCTTTCTTTGTCGTCGTTTTCTTAACCTTCTTTTCTTATTCAGCCTTTTTTATTTTATATATATTTATATATATATATATATATATATATATATATATATATATATATAATGTGTAAATGAATGACAAATTTTTTTAAAATCTCATTTCCGCACAGGAGGCACGTTACGTCGAAGTTTTTCTTTTTGATTTTTCATTTAATTAAACGATATGCTTGTGAGTGTGAGTGAATACCTCTTAATGTATGCATGTATATGCATACGTGCATATTTAGTGTGTCAGTGTGTATATATATATATATATATATATATATATATTCATATGTCTCTCTCTATGTATGTGTCATATATGAATATATATATATATATATAATTACGTTCACATATTTTATATATATATATATATATATATATATATATATATATATATATATATATATATATATATATATTTATTGCATAAGCGTATATGAGCTTTTTGGATATAGGCTTTTTAGGTGTGTGAGTGAATACCTCTTAATGTATGTATGTATATGCATACGTGTATATTTAGTGCATATATATATATATATATATATATATATATATATATATATATATATATATATATATTTGTAATTTATGCATCTACCCGCACAGCAATATAATTATACGCATGTTTTCGTAATACTTCTGCATATATATATATATATATATTCGTGGTCTGAAGAAACGTGCGCAAAAAAAAGCCCTTTGTCTTTACGAACTTTCGAGTTGGTTAATTTATTTAGAGGCATAATGACGTTGAATCTTTCCCCTAAATATAAAACATAATGGACTCTATTCCTTGATAATTGAAGAAAAACGTTGATATTTTTTTCAGAACTGTGTATTTGTTTTTTCTGGCAATTCCACTTCTTCTTTTGCGATTTCTTTCATCAGTTTTCATCACAATCTAACTGCCATCCTCGTCTTTAGCTTTAACGACATTTCATAAAGCCACTTTCCAACTCTTATCTTTAATATCTCTTTGCTTTTTCATCTCTTGTCTCTACATACGCAGTCTTCATAAGGTATTCTTCAAGTCGAAAAGAAAGACGAAATTATTGTTAGTCTTTTTTTCCAGTTACCTTGCAATCATTTTTATTCCTTTTAATTTCACATTGAATTAACCTTTTCTTAAAGCGATACGTTTACACTTATTGAATGTTGACCATTTGATGAAATAGCAGGGAGTCTAAGCAAAAGTCTTGCTTTCCCTTTTAAAATAACCACGCCAAGAAGCGTGGTTTATCAACGTCTTTGCTGCTTGGAAAGAATTTTATTTAACCGTCTGATATCGAACCCTTTCCCCAAAAAATAAACATGGCGGATAAATGAATTTGTTGCTTGGCAATTTCAGAACACGGGTGATTTTTCTTTACTTTTTTTCTTATATATTTTCTTTTTTCTATTTCAGGCATTTTTCTTGCTTTCATTTTTCTTTTCTTCATTTCATTCCTTTCTTCATTTTTTTTCTCATTTTCTTTGATTTTATTGCTTTTTTTCTTATTGTTTCTTATTTTAATTCTTTTTCTCTTTCGTTCATTTTTCCATTGTTTTTCTTTCATATTTTTTTATTTAATTACCTTTTCTCGTGCATTTGTTATTTTTTTTATTTTTGCTTTTTCACTTTTCATTCTTTCTTTTTCATTTTAATTCCTTATTTGTTCTTTTTTTTTTTTTTGTCAATTTCAATTTTTATTTATTATTTCAGTAAATTTGATTTTGTTTTTTTTTTAATGTTTTGGTTCATTCTTGGTAATTACATCATTTTTTTTACTTTATTTTTTGGTTTCAGTTTTCACTTCTTTCATTATTCCATTTTTCTTTCATGCATCATTGCTTTTCTTTCTTTCTTTCTTTCTTTCTTTCTTTCTTTCTTTCCTTTTATTAAATAGTTTCTTTCTCTTCAATTTGTATGTTTCCTCTTATCTCTTGTCGTTTTTTTTCTTTCTTTTTAATCCTATTTTTCTTTTTTCTTTCTTTCTTCACGCCTCTACTTTTCTTTCTTCCTTTTTCTCTCTCTAAATCCAACTTTCTTTCTTTTGTTTACATTCATTTTTACTTTCTTCTCTCTGATTTTTCTCTCTACATTTTCCCTTTTTCTTTCTGTTTCCCTTTTCCCTAACTATATTTATTCAGTACAAATTTGTCATTCTCCTTAATGTTTCCCATATTTGAATCCCCTTTACTTCACACTTCTCCGTCTCTAATGATAATCCCTCACCCTGATCCACATTCAGTTCATCTTTCATATCAATCGCATAGAAATACTGGCTCTATATGATATCTTTAATAAAGTCGATAACCAAGACAAATTCACGTATTAATTAAACTCAACTACTTTTCTCTTTCTGGTTCTATGTCGTTTTTCGCTCTCATTTTTCTTAAAAAACCTTCTCGTTTCTAAGACGTTTCTTCAAGAATATCCTCAGCATCTTTTTGTAGAACTGTATCTCTGATATCTCAAGTCTCCTCTTCATTTGTGCGCAAATTTTCTAGCATTCACTGCCATATAGGAATATTGATATCACATTGCAGTTCATCATTCTTTTCTTTATTTCTTATGAAAATTTCCTGTTTCCTTATATTTTACTTAGTTTTTGGAAGGCATCTTTCATTATTATACCACCGAATTATAATTTAGTACTTGCCAAGAAGGCATTTAACTCAAGACTGTACAGAATTGTATTTACTAAGCCTGATTAATAGAATCAACATTCGAAAATTTGATCTCTCCCTCTGTAGCATATTTGATAGAAAATTTGATCTCTACCTCTGTAGCATACCTACGGACGATAATGGGTATGTGCCCATTCGCATAAATACAATTGTAAATACTGTATGTTGGTCCGCAGTTGGAGATTCGTCTCTAGCTGTGCTGATCAAACTCCCTGCTTCCGAGCAGAGAGGATCTCCAGACGAGGTTATGTCGAAGGGCAGAGTCTCGTCTTGGGAAACAGCTACTCGGCTTCGTTTAACACGGAGTCTACGGGGAATTTTTGGCCGAGCATACGGGCTCGGATACTCCGTATTAAATTCGGCCCCGTGCCACATCTAATTGCGTGGAGTGGTTGGTAGATATCCTGCAGTCGGAGATTCGTCTCCAGCTGTGCTAGTCTCGTCTCGGGAAACAGTTATTCGACTCCGTTTTATACGTGGTCTGTGGGAAATCTTTGACCGAGCCTGCAGGCTTGGATACGCCACATTAAATTCGGCTTTGTTCCACCTCTGACCGCGTGGGACGGTTAGTAGAGATCCTGCAGTTAGAGATTCCTTGTGGAATTCACTTGATTCACTTCTAGCAGTTGACTACTTCTTCTACGCGCCGCTGGCGAATCATATATGTGCTGTTCTTGTTCTAATATATATATATATATATTACCAACCTTCGTTTGATTAATCTATTCAGTAACCTTCCCTAGGTTATAAAAACCTCGATCAACCCAAGCATTCAGTAAGTACGCTGTATACTCTTTTTATCTACCCGATAAAACGCGACAAATTAAGGGTAGCAATACTGGCTAATTTTCTTCATATGGTTCAGAAAAAGAGGTTTGGATTGATAAGCCAAACCTTTCTTTTCAATTTAATGGCCTTGTTATTTAATTGACACGATAAAAAGAAGCATTAATTAAAATAAGCGGAAACCTGTTTTAAGATTTTTAAAATACTGATGTTCTTTTTTTTTTTTTTTGCCTTTTTTTTTTTTTTTTCGTAAGCAGAAAACTGTTGGTTCTGCATTGGAATTAAGATAGTTATGTCAAAAGAATTTAAATAGGCCAATATTCAAATATTAGCCTCTTTAAATTCTAGGAAAAACTTACAATTTCGAAGAGTTTTTTTTTTTTTTATCCGAAGAAAACGAACGCTTAAATATCAGGCAGTAACATAAATGGCCACTTTCCATTTAAAAAGTTCTCCATTTTGTCTCCTTTACATTTTATCACTTTCAAAAATGAATAGATTCTACCACTAATTCTTGCATTACACATTGACAAATAAACAGATATTTTATGCACACAGCGATCCGTGCAAAGACAAGACAGCAGAGATGTTGGTTCAGAGAAAATGTTAAGATTCTTGGTTTCTTACTAAAAAGAAACATTCTCAGATATAATCAAAATTAACAATCTCCAGAATTTTGGTAAAAGAAATTTTAAACTTACTTGCCCATGATCATCTCATTTGAATTTTGATTCTCTCCGACTGAAATTTGGTTTACAAGATATTTAAAGCCAGAAAATATATTTAAATTGTAATAATTATTTGGATAATAATGTTTTTAGTAATACAAGTTTTACTAATTAATCCATAGCTGAGGGTAAAAACGGTGGATTCATACCTAACCACTAAATACTAACTGATTGATTGATTCGTTTTTACGGCTTATCAACCGGTTATCTAAAGCTAGAAAATATATTTAAATTGTAAGAATTATTGGGTGGGGAGCTAATAATGGATTAGTGATACAAGTCTTACTAATTAACCCATAGCTAGGGGCAGAAAAGGTGTGTTCATACCTAATCAGAATTTAATAAACAAAAAAGAACATAATGTGTATATAAAGTGGAATTAATTCTGTATTACAATCAATATATAAACTGATCCCTCACTTTGTAGGTACAGTAGTTTTTATACATTTATATTCCAGAAAGTATAAATAAGTCTAAAAGACATGTCTTTGTAGCTAATAAGTATTTCATTGATTCATTCATTCATTTTCTACGGCTTATCAACACTTTGCAGGTTATTTAAAGCCAGAATAGTTTTTTAGATTGTAATAAATCTTTTTTAAAAAATAATGATTTAGTGATGCAAGTCTTACTAATTGACCCATAACTAATGGGGAGAGGTGGATTCATGCCTTTTCCAAGTGTATTTGCGCGTAAGCGAATATAACGGACTCAAATGGAATTGGGACTCAAGTTTCCTCTCCGACTGTTCCAAAGTATCGTGTCTCCCAAGTCGCCTTGGCTGCCTCATCTGTCACGCGGTTATGGTGCTCCTCGATTTCTCCTGCTCATGAATAAGTAAGTAATTAATTTCATGAGACATGAGAGACGTTTCTGGCTATTACCATTATTATTATTATTATTATTATTGTCTGATTCACATTTAATATTATAGTATTATTGAATTAGGCTAGATAAAATAGTGGTAATGCTTGGCGTCTAAGTAAACATGATCATCCAAATTCCTCAACGCTGCATACAAGATCCAAGAAATATCTTTGAGTAGTTTATAGTCCAAGAATACTGTTGCAGAATTAAAGATGGTGATATTACTAAAGTGTTATAAAGTTCTTGTCAGTAATACTATAAGGAACCAGTGGGCATGTGGCCGAGTGGTTAGAATGTTCGCTTTCTGACCATGAGTCCCGGGTTCGAATTTCACCATGGTCGATTTGTCTTGATGTTATCGGACTGGAGGGGTTCGATCCCAGCATGTGTCACCTTTGGAAAGTGCCTGAAAAACCATACAACGGGTTGACCCAAGCCTTGTGAATAAAAATTGGGTAGACGGATAGGTGTGCTAGCACAAACTCACAAGTCATCGTGGCCGAAGGCTTCAGTTTGCTGGCCTTGTTCAAATTGTTGATCAAGCTAGATAACACGCTCTTTTCCCAGAAACTCTAACTAAGGTCAGCATAGTTGCAATATAATCCAGGGGCGGGCTCTGTGGGTGTTGAATAAACGCAAATGTGCCTGAGCAAGTGCCGCCCTAGTAGGCAGGTACCCTTGAATACGAGTGGCCATACATAATGTAAGGAAAACTGGCACAAAATGTTAAGTGAAGAACAGGTTTAATCACACAGGAGACATGGGTTAATAAGACAATAATAGAGAATACCGTAGTTCATGCCGGCATTGCGTACGGTTCAAACTCTACGACCAACTCTGCGACGGTATTTAGTCACCCCACCACGTGGGCATCATGTGGCACAAGGCCTGTTTAACGTGGGATCTCCGAGCCCGTGGGCTCGGCCAAAAATATGCCCATTGAACCCGTATAAACGGGTTCAGGGTCGGTTTACCTTCCCGAAAGAGAATCCGCCCTTCGGCGTAGCCGCTTTCGGGTTCCTCCCCGCCCGAAGGCAGAGAGGTCAGCTGGTCAGCCGGTCGTCCGACTTCAGACTGAACTCAGACCGAACCACTGAGCGACTGCGACCAACTCTGCGACGACCATTCCTATGAGCAGACATTCTATTTATCGAGGGTGGGCGAGTCCATGTTCAGCAATTAATGTAGCGAGAGGTCGGACGTCTTTCTACGCAATGTAAAGTTTTCTTAGCAGACGACAATGGGATCACCATCATCAACAATCCTTCGACTGCTTCAGGTTTAGGAGAAATAACAAAAAGACAAAATTTATTAAGAGCAGGAAATTGTGGAGAGACTTGATCGTCTACGTCCTGAAGGGACATGTCACCTAAAGAAGACGCTGTTAAAACCAAACTCAACCATGGTACCCCCGTCGACCTTCCGCTAATCACGACTCGACCGGGAGTAACTGATTTGATTTTTGAAGCTCATTAGCACAAGTTTTTATCTTGTTAAATTAAAGAGAAATTGAGAAAGCTATTACTTGACAGTTTTCTACCAAATGTTATCATCGAGCCATTTCACTGCAAGAGTTTGCGTGAGGACTGAAAGGTCATGCAAAGAATAGTAAAAAAATAAATATTTTCAACAAAGTTGTACAAGGTCTGATATCTGCCAATAATTTGGTTGGTTGATATAGCGGCATATCAACACATCTATGGGTTATTTAATGCCAAAATTTAAATAATCTGAATGCAGTTGTATGTCTTCAAATACAGATTTATTTCCCTCATTCTCTGTTGTTACCAGGTTCTGTTTCTCCTTACATTTTGATGTTCCTTTCAGTTTTTGGTGTCCTCTTTTTGGTTGACACCTTTTTTTATATATATTTTAGGCAACACCTTCTTTGTTGATTCTTTTTTGATGCTCCCTTCTATTTTATTGTCCCTTATCTCTGTGTGCCTTTCCTCTCCTTTCCCCGTCCTCTTTTGGTAACCCCCTCTCTTTTGATGTCCCCTTCTCTTTTGGTGTCCCCCTCTTTTTGATGTCCCCTTCTCTTTTGGTGTCCCCCTCTCTTTTGATGTCCCCTTCTCTTTTGGTGACCCCTTCTCTTTTGGTGACCCCTCTCTTTTGGTGTACCCCCCTCTTTTGGTGCCCCCTTCTCTTTTGGTGACCCCTTCTCTTTTGGTGATTCTTTCTCTTTTGGTGTCCTTTGCTCTTTTGGTCTCCCCTCTTCTTTTGGTGTCCCCCATATCTTTTTATGTCCACTTCTCTTTTTGTGTCCCCTTCTCATTTGCTGACCACTTCTCTTTTGGTGTCCCTTTTCCTTTGGCTCCCCTCCTCTTTTGGTGCTCCATTTTTGTTGTCCCCTTCCTTTTTGGTGTCCCCTTCTCTTTTAGTGTTCCCTTCTCTTTTGCTGTCCCCTTCCCTTTTGCTGTCCTAACCAGATGCTTATTACGCTTGATGTTTAATATAGTTTCACATACAAGTATCCCATTGTATCTTTTCTGTTACTTTTTACACTACGCATTTGAAGCCTGATATTTAAGTAATTTTTTTTAAGCATTGAGATTTTGAATTGTATTTATTTGGGAAACAAGAAAAGAGTACATATGTGTTTCTTAAGCAGCAAGACACATCAGGATATGACAATCAAGTGATAGTAAATTTTCTGGCCGTTTTACTGTTTCTGAAGCCATTCATAAACGATGCTCAATTTCTTCCGTATACGCATGCGTGTTGCGTGTTTGCAGCAAAATAATAAGTCATCTTCAGAAGGATTTTATGAGAAGAACTTAATGAGAAAATGCATTTCAGAATAATTAAGTTTCAGACAGAAAAATAAGAAAAAACAAGAGTATGCTAAAAAAAAATATGTCTATAAATATAATGAAACAAAGGAGATGGAGACGATATTTGACCCTGAAATTAAAACTGAAAAAAAAAAAAATATAATCAAAGAGACCTACAAGCGATTACTTAAAGAAAAACAAAAAGGCACACACACACAGACACACAAAGAAGAAAAGCAGATCAACAAAATATGAAGCCTGAAGCCAAATTGAATTGTTGCATTCACAAAGGTTTCACACACACAAAACACACACACACACACACACACACACACACACACATATATATATATATATATATATATATTATAAATTAATTGATTTAAAATATGGTTATTTTCGCTACACAGTTCCAACCATGTTTCAAAAATAGAAGCTAAAAACCCTAATTTTATTTTTTGCAATTAAATAAAAGCATTAGTTCATTTCATCTTCAAGCGAATTTATTTTATATATATATATATATATATATATATATATATATATGTGTGTGTGTGTATAGGTGTTGAAATGTTATCAACCTCATAAATGTCCCAAAATCGGGATTACGATATATGATAATTAAAACAGGAAGTGAGTCAGGTCAAGAACTTTTCTGTCCCTCATATATATATATATATATATATATATAGGTAATTCGAATGAGGTAATTTTGCATATTTATTCTATATATATTATATATATATATATATATATATATATATATATATATATATTAAACAAAGTTAATATGCAATAGTTGAATTAGACCAGGAAACAGTAGTATTAAAAAAGTGCCGAATATACATATAAAAAGATAATTTATCATGTAGAACTTTTAAGTATGCAAAATTAGAAGTGCAGCCGATTTCGCTACCTTGGTTCCAACCTTTCAGTATCTTACGAAAGGTTGAAACTAAGGTAGAGGAATCAACTTTATATATATATATATATATATATATATATATATATATATATATATATGTGTGTGTGTGTGCGTGTGTGTGTGCGTGCGTGTGTGTGTGTGCGTGCGTGTGTGCGTGAGAAAAGATAAATTCGGAGAAAAAAAAATAAACCTACCTTTACTCTTCCTTTTGCTTTCATCCTTTTTTCTTCGTTCTTTTCTTCTTCTTTTTCTCTTTTGTTTTCATTTGTATTCTTTCCTTTCGATTCGTCTTCTTTCCAACTTCCTTTTCTTTCTTTCTTTTCCCGTCAATATTGTCACTCGCTTCCTCTCCCATACTTGCACACCTCAAGCACGAACTTTCCTTTCTCTCTCTCTCTCTCTCTTTTTCCTTCTTTCTCATACATTCATATACCTCATTTTCTTTCTTCTTCGACTCATGTCACGTTTCTTTTACCATATATACCCAAGTTGTTAAAATTCAACTTAAGTAACTTGAGCTCACCACTTGTACAGTAAATGATCATTAAAAATTATATATATATATATATATATATATATATATATATATATATATATTATGGTTAAATGCAAAAAAGTACTATATTCATATATGAGTGTGTTCTTAAAATAATGATTCCATTATATTGTCTGGATAAACGCTGGACACGATAAAATGATGGGAGTTCGACTTTATGTGTAAATGCATGGGATTTAGATAGATAGATAGATAGATAGATAGATAGATAGATAGATAGATAGATAGATAGATAGATAGATAGATATGGATTTTGAACAATGATTGTATGAAGAACCAATGGGGTGATGTAGGTACATATAGATGATTGTAAACATAAGAAGCTTCCGATACTGTTTTTGGTTTATGAACGTATATAGACGCGTAAACTTCCATAGTTTCAGGGATAGGCCAGAGAAACGGCTGCAAAGTCATAGGTACATGCATTCGCAACTCTATTAGATTGTCATAAAATTATATCGCGCACATATATATAAATATATACATATGGATGGATGGATATATAGCAAAATAGTCACACGGTTTCACGGTACAAGATGTACGAAAAAGTCATACACACGCATTTTTATGCATGCATATCTAATCGATAGAAAAACTTGAAAATGCCTAGAAATTCATATTAATTATATATTAAGTTTAGTGATAGATAGATAGATAGATAGATAGATAGATAGATAGTGAACAGACTGAGATAGATAGATAGATAGATAGATAGATAGATAGATAGATAGATAGATAGATAGATAGATAGATAGATAGATAGATAATCTTTCCGTTTTTCTTTATCTCTCGTTCGCTCTCTTGCACCCTCCCCAATGCTTCTTTATTCGTTCTCTATCCAAAGTAGTCACGGGGATTGTTACATCTTAATGATCTTCCGTTATTCTTTATTAAAACTAAGATAGATAGATAGATAGATAAATAGATAGATAGATAGATAGATAGATAGATAGATAGATAGATAGATGATATATAGATAGATAGATAGATAATCTTTCCGTTTCACTTTTTTCACCCCCAACATACTTTCATATTCGTTCTCTATCCAAAGCATCATTATATCTTAATGATCTTCCACCGATGCTTATTAAAACTAAGATAGATAGATAGATAGATAGATAGATAGATAGATAGATAGATAGATAAGCAGGTAAACATTTCTCATCTCTCTTAAATTCCTTTGGGTGTACACTGGAATAAATTCCGGGCCAAATTCCTCCCAAAATATATATGCATACCTTCTCTCATATTTTCCTATATGCAATGAAATCTCTGTAGTTTTTTCTTTATTTTCATATTAACTTGCAAAAACAGGAAACAATTTCCCCAAAGAGAAGTATTGTGGGTAACAAAATAGAAAAGACATCTTAAAATAAAATAAAGACTCAAATGGAAGAATTAAAAGTGTTTCAAAATACACTAAAATAGAAAAGAATATATATATATATATATATATATATATATATATATATATATATATATATATATATATATATATATATAAATGTATATAAAATATTAGAGCGTCAAACACTCACCAGGTATCCTGACACATATTAGCGGGACGTTGTCTAGAATAATTCCTTCAAGGCCGTAAAACTGCAAGCTGTAGTTGTCGCGTTGAGTTCGTTGTCACTAGTGAATGGGTTTATCAAAAATATGTCTTTAGATCTATGTTGACGCTTTCTCTGACTACAAGTGTGCTTTAACTGAATATTTGCCTTTGGAGAGTCACACACGGAAAATACATGTCCCAGCTCTAGCGTAAAAAGGTACAGCATAAACAATTAGTTGCTCAGGTAGTTTTTATGATCACCGATAACGTCGGCGAACCAAGATAGACATAAAATGTCTATATATGTGTTTGTCAGCGAATTTATGGCTCGACAGAGAAGAAAAAGGAAAAACTTAATGTTGTATGTATTGTACTATGAGTGCATATATGTATTATATATTTAAGCATATATATTTGCTCATCTGTAGATATGTTCGTGTTGGGAGGTGAGGAGGTTGCTTTGAATTTATAATTAGTGAATGTTATTTATGTATATATGTTTTATAATGCAGATGCGGGAATAGGGAAAGAGAGGGTGTGTATAAAATAGGAAATGCCTCTTTTCCTGATCAATCTAGCCAGTTAGCTAGCTAGCTAGATAGATAGATAGATAGATAGATAGATAGATAGATAGATAGGGAGAAAGAGAGAAAGAAAAATAAAAAAAACAGTGAGAGAAAGTGACAGAAAGACGTTAATAGACTATAGAAAGAAAGAAAGAAAGAAAGAAAGAAAGAAATAAATAAAGTAAGTAAGAAAGGAAGAAATAGATAGATAGATAGATAGATAGATAGATAGATAGATAAGGAGAAAGAGAGAAAGAAAAATAAAAAAGTGATAGAAAGTGACAGAAAGACGTTAACAGACTATAGAAAGAAAGAAAGAAAGAAAGAAAAGAAAGAAAGAAAGAAATAGATAGATAGATAGATAGATAGATAGATAGATAGATAGATAGATGTCGAAGCTAGGATAGGGACAGGTAGGCGTGCAAACATAAAGTATTGTTTACGCACGTGTGTGTGTGTGTACGGACGCGCGTGTGTGTGTATGTGCCTCAGTGTGTGTGCTTGTCTCTGTGTGTGTGTGTGTGTGTGTGTGTGTGTGTGTGTGTGTGTGTGTGTGTGTGTGTGTGTCTGTGTGTGTCTGTGTGTGTGCGCGCGTGTGTTCTGGCGTTGTCATGGAACCTGAGAAGCAGGAAGTTGAATCGAAATCTGGGAGACTGGAGAAGGTGATGGGCCAGCGGGTGTATCCTGTTTGGGACTATATCGGGAAGCTAGCAAAACTCATCCGCATATTTATATAGAACTGCACTGGCCAGTAAGTGATTGTAAGTGATCAGTTCTGGACCACCTGACCAGTTGAGTGAAACTTCCTATTCCGATTCAAAAAAAAGGGACAAATAACAATTTTAATGCATTAAATGAAGTTATCGTAAGCGTCAATAATGTATGCGGACCATGTAGTTCAGTAGATTTACAAGTATACAATAAAACATGCTAAGTCAGCGATGAAAATCACCTTTATTAAAATAACAAAAAAAAAAAAAATTAATTGCTTGTTCTGAGATAGATAGATAGATAGATAGATAGATAGATAGATAGATGAATGAATAGATAGATAGATCGAGTGAGCGAGAAACAGGGATATATATATATATATATATATATATATATATATATATATATATATATATATATATAGAGAGAGAGAGAGAGAGAGAGAGAGAGATAGATAGATAGAAATAGAAAGAGAAGTGTAGATAAAGTGACAAATAGCTAGCTAGGTAGATAGATATAAAAAGAAGAAGAAGAAGAAGAAGAAGAAGAAGAAGAAGAAGAAGAAGAAGAAGAAGAAGAAAGAATGCGAAAGATGTAAATGTGCACAGGTTTTCTCTTTGTCTTTTTCTCTCTCTCTCCCACCTCTCTCTCTTTCTCTCCCCCCCTCTCTCTCTATATATATATATGTGTGTGTGTAAGCGTGTGTGTGTGCGTGTGTGTGTGCGTGTATTGTGGATGAATAGATAGATAGATAGATAGATAGATAGATAGATAGATAGATAGATAGATAGATAGATAGATAGATAGATAGATAGATTACAAATTGTTTTGATGAAGAGAGAAGGTGATAAAGAGAAAGAAAGGGTGAATGAGAGAGAGATAGTGAGAATTAAGCTAAGAGACTCTGAGATGAATAGACGGAAAGATATAGATTTCTTTATATATATATACATTTATATTTCATAAGTTTCTTTTTTCAAATACACTCGTTGATCTGTATTTAATTGAATTTAGTCATAAAATATTCAAACTGTCGTCTCCTTCATAAAAAAAATGTTTATTTTCCATCTTAGTACACAGTATCGTAACCAACACTACTCATTGCACTAACAAGAAAGGGCGGTTTACTTTTGACCATCGCCCGACAACTTTATCACCATACCGCTGTGCCAAACCAGAGAATACACACGAATTTTTTCACCGAACGAACACCTTCCTTCACTCAAAATATTTATAAAGAGTTTTATTTAAATTTCATTTCTCTTTATTTTTTTTTTATTTTATTTTATCTATTTATTTATTTATTTTTACAATGTAAACCTAAGGGAACATATATAATTTGAAGAAGAAGGCCGTTGACATCATTCAAGGTTATCTTGATATCAACAAATTAGTGCTTGTTTTTTACTTCACAGCACGTGTTCGACATTCTGTAATAAAAAGAAAAAAAACGTACATTGGAGACAAAAATTTCCAGCAGACACTTAGATTTAAATACGCATGCGCGGAGATGGTTCGGGTTGTGGCTTAGCTAATAAAACTATCAATCTTTTTTTTTTTTTTTGATGTCACCGCTTCGCTTCATTTTATTATTTTGATCGACCCAATCTCCAGATTATCGATTTTTCTACAGCATTTTTTATTACTGAATATCCATTTCTATGCTTGTAAAATTTGCTCTTGAATTTAACACTGCAAATAAAGTTATCATATCTAAGAGAAAATGCAAATCTGAATTCAAAAGCGCTAAAAACAGGATATATATATATATATTAACAATTATGACAAAACATGTCATAAGCCGCCACATAAGTGAATCCTCAGGCAGTGGTGCTCAACTCTCAAGAGACACATACAGTGTCGAAGCATGATTGCATTTATGTAGCGGTTGATAACATGTTTTTGTTATAATTGTTAATAAACATATTATATTATTATTATTATTATTATTAGGCTCTACTCTGTATTGGGCACTTTTGAAAATATAATGTCTGGACATTGGTACTAACTTACCTTAAACTTGGATATATACACCCCCCATATATATATATATATATATATATATATATATATATATATATATATATATATATATATATATACACACATTTTATATATATATATATATATATATATATATATATATAAGCAGAAATCCTTTTGTGTAAACATATTTTATTAAATACAACGGAAAAGGAATGTCCGTTCGTCCCTTTAGTGAATTTATACTAGTGTCAAAAGTATAAGACATTTAACGTCGAATGGAAACTTCTAAAAGAACTTGCCAAAATTGTGTGTACGTCCCTTTTCTTTCAACCATCATTGGACATTTTTAATTAAAAACTTAGAAGTCGAGAGATACACAATTGAACGCTTACATTGTTAACGGTATGGCGTTTATATAGAATAGTAACAGATTATTACGTCATGGAACTAAACTGACCTTGTAATTTAAATGCATTTTAAACACGTGTGCCCAAAGATAAAAATAAATTTTATTGTTAGTGAGTTTCTGTTAAACAGTACTTCTGAGTCACATGTATGATTTTACCTTCTCCCATAACTGAAGTGATATTTGCAAACGCATTTCGTATAGAAAATAAAACAAGAAGCTGAACAGACGTAATATTATAATTCAGCTTAGTCCTTATTTCGTTAGTTAGAACGTTCGTTACGCCCTGCCAGTACTTAGTAAATAATGGACTATTCCGTTTTGATCGCGAGGAATGATGGAAAAGACATACCAGTGACGCTGTTTTGATTTAGCGAGAAAAAGCAAGTAAAAAATAGTCATGCATTATATAATGACTTGCATTTATATTGATGGTGATTTTCTAAGCGTAGCTTGGATGTGGCACAAGGTCGAAAGTATGGAGCACCCAGTGAAGATCAAATTCACGACTCAATCCTAATTGTGTCCCCACCTATATTCCTACTTATGATTGTCATGCAATATTTTGTTAAAGTTGTTACGCTCAAATATTTTAACAATGCAATATGGGAAATTCTATGGGTATTTTATCGTCGTGGAACGAGCAAAGAACTTATTTATTAGCATAAAGAAATAAGCTTCATAAGAAAATTCAAATAGGAAAATCTGAACTTGTGTTGGGTACGACAAGTTATTTATTTTCACGTCTATCCCATAATAGTTACTACATGCGCACACGTTTTTTCATGTTAAATGTATAAACAATCAAGAGAAAGAGTTAGTATAGTATAATATATTTCCTGTCACATAATTGTTACATTTCCATGAGCATTTCACAAACTAAATTCGTCCATGCTTTGAATATTACTGCCACATCTGGTCTAGTGCTCCTACTATAAATTTAGATAGTCTTGCTAAAATCCAAAGAAGAATCTGCAATATTATTGATTTTGACCGGGTATCTCGGCTTCAGCTACATTCCCCACCACCGTAACGTATCTTCCCTGTGCCTTTTCTATAAATACTTTCATCGTAATTATTCTGATGAATTTTCCTCTATGGTATCTAAACTTTATTAATTTAAGCGCAGTACTAGATTGAAGACAAGGTCTCATCATTTTCAGTTAAAATGGTAACCGTAAGTTCTATGCTAACAGTTTCTTCTCTCGCACTTTTCGCTTGTAGAACTCTTTTCTGGCTTCATGCTTCGAGTCAACATTGAGCTTCGAAAAATTTAAAATGCAATGTCAATTGTTATCTTCTGTCTTTTTAATTGATGTTCTTTTATTGTCCTTTCTCCTTGATAGTGTGTTTTTCCTCATATTCTGTAACACGCAGTAACCCCATTGCGTCTTAGTGACTTTATTGCCTTAGTTGAGATTAAATGATTTTTAAAAATTCTAATGACTATAATGTGACAGAAGTTGTATTATATATTACGTCTGTCGCATAATAACGGTTACATTTTCGTACACATTCTATTATTTAAATTTAGCAATTATTATGTAAGCGTGTCATTAATCATTAGGTTTAATTTAACAACAATTTCGACAGAGGTAATAATCATTTACTGGAGATGTCCCGTTTTCTGTTGGTTTAAGCATAAGTAATTCAGAAAGTGCCAAGTGCATGTATAGTCATTGATATCATTTGAAGAAAAATACTTGTAAAATTCTCTAAGTAGACTGATCGAATTATTTATGTTTTATTTAGACCTCGGTTTGGGTTTGTGATTGGCTTTCGTTTTAGAATCATAAAGGACTATGACTTTGTTAAAAGTCGTTTATATTCAAAAGATTTCTTCAGGTGTTAACACTGGGCAGGAAAATTCTGTTTACGACCAGCCAGCAATGGGCAAATGAATGACCACTGATTGCGGGATATGTGGAAAAGAAACACGTAGCCTCATAGAGAGAGAGAGAGAGAAATAGCAGAATCGAAAAATTTAGGCTTCAAAAGAAAGAGAAAGAACATAAGAAAACATCGAAATTAGGGAAGAAAAAGAAATAAAGAAGCTGTCTGAAAATAGAAACTAAATCGAGTGGTTGGTTGAGGCGGGGGGGGAGGAGGTCCGTTTCATTGCTTTTTTTTACAGAGTGCGTGGGAAAGCACAGGTTAGAATAATATAAAGAAAACGAAAGATTTTAAATTAAAAGCGACCAGAAAAAGATTTAGACAAGAAGAGAATGACGGAATATAAAGGAAAAAAACTAATTATT
>CAHIKZ030001724.1:2257500-2262500 GCA_903632075.3 Acanthosepion pharaonis
CAGATTATTTGGCTCTACCGAGAGACTGTAACAAGTCCGATACAAAAAATTGTTGACGCATAAACCAACCCCAGGTTGGGTCTGCGGATGTTGAACAAACGCAAAGGTGCCTGATCAGGCATCTGCAACAGGGATTGACTATCTACCCAGCTACACCGAAACAATGGCCATTATTATTATTATTATTATTATTATTATTATTATTATTATTATTATTCTAACATACGTAATGAGCATTTCCCATAATGTGCCAAATCATACTTTTTGGCAATAGTTCCTATTAGAGCCGAGAATCTTTCACTACTATATATATATATATATATATATATATATATATATATGAAGAAATATACTCTTAAGGTGTGCGATATTTATGGGATAAAGTGCTCAATATCAGAGATAGAGCGTGTGTAAATATAAAAAGTGAACACTGAAGTCAACACTTAGAGCCATCTATGGGTTGACTTCAATGTTCACTTTTTTATATATATATATATATATATATATATATAGGGGGCGCAAGAATAAATATATACAGATATATGTATATATAATCATATAATCATTTAAGATTTAAGAAACAGCAGATATTTTATATATCGTGCTTAGTATTAAAAATATTAAAAATAGAGTATTAATAATATTATATGAAACTATTACTTAACTTTAAATATCCATTTTAACCCGACATCGATGTTTCTTGGTAAAATTACCAGTCTTTACAGCTTGTTGTTTGAAACGGTGTTTCCAATTGTTTTTGAAATAATGTTTAAAACCATAACCCCTGAAGACGAGAAATTTTACCAAGAAACATCGACGTCGGGATAAAAATGATATCTAACAGTTAAATAAACTTTTTTCATATATATATATATATATATATATATATATATATGTGTGTGTGTGTGTGTGTGTGTGTATATATATATATATATATATATATATATATATATATATGGTTATATATTTCTTTAAATGCTCAATACACAGTTCAGACAAATGAAGGTGGAGATTTAGTTAAGATCTAAGATATTACAAACACTTACGTTTACCGCTATCACGATTTCTACTAATGAATACCTGTATTGGTAGAAACCACGGTAGCGAAAAGTTTACTGTTTTAATAATTTATATATATATATATCCATAGTCGAATTCATTACATTCACTTACGTGCTAATACTCTTGGGAAAGGTATGAATCATCTTCCTCTCCTTCCAGCTATGGGTAAAATAGCAGGACAGACTGGGTTCTATAGCCTTGGATGGCAACTGGTCTAGGAGAAGGACAACTCTGAATTCAAAACCTGCGGAGGCTCGTTTGGGAACCTTGTGGCATTCGGTGCACCAGGTCTCTGTATTCGGCCCTTCAAAAAAGTGTGGATGGTCTTGCACGAGGCCTTCACCACTATAATCAAATCTCATGTGCCGGTGTCGGGCTGTCGGTTTCCTGGAAACTGATCTGCTTGACCCTCATACGTCGAATCTCGACGGGAGAGTCGACTATATATATATATAGTAAATCAATAAATTTTCAATTCACTTATCTCACTGACCGACTCAGAGTTTCGTGTCAAATCGCTCATAAAACCAGAGGTTAAAACACATATATATATATATATATATATATATATATATATATATATATATATATTTAAAATTATTTACCCTAACGAGTTCTTTCCTATTTTCTACATATTTTCACACACACACACTCACACACACATATATATATATATATATATATATATATATATATATATATATATATATATATATATATATATTGATACCTATATAAAAAAACCCGGATAGTACAATTTAGTATATAGTACAAAATATATTAAAACAAACTGCTATCTAGGGAATTTTTTTAAAAAAATAAGAAAATACTAGAAACATTCGAGTAGGCCGAAAAAATATCGTCTAACGCCGTAATGCCTAGCCAAAAGAAAAAAAAACAATCGAGTAAAATAAAAAAAAAATTAAAGTGCTCAATACACTAAGAAGATCAGAGTATCAAAAATCCTAGTGAGCCAGAAACTACCACCCTAGGTTTCACTTAAATGGATCTTCAGTGTGCATTGTCTGAAAGAGGATATGACTAAAGGAAAATATTTACCAATAAATATGGTTCTTTGGCTCAATAGGGTTATATATATATATATATATATATATATATATATATATATATATATATATATATATATATATATATATATATATATATATATATATATATATATATATATATGTATATGTATTTCTTGAGTTTTCCTCTGTCTATCTGGGAGTGTCCAATTCTGCCTTAGTGTTGCTGGATGCTTATCTCGGGGAATTGGTGCGCAGGTGGGAAGTACGTGGTACTGCTTCGATGTGGCAGCAATGATCAAATTCACTTTCTTACGCCCGTAGATCCGGTTCTGGACGGCCACTAAAACTCGCCAAGATCGATGCACGTTTTAGAGTAAATATGCCGCAAGAAATGTTAACACGGGCTGTAGGAATTTGTTTAACTTGCAGCTGGACAGCTAGCGTGCTTACCTCTAGCTACGTTGAGCACGTCTCCAGCGGTATCATAAAAGGGGCACCTGCTGGATTGAATGGCAATAGGTAATGTTCAATGATGAGAAGAGATAATTATTTGTACGTGCAGCGTACGGCTGCGAAGATCGGAAATCGCATATTCTTGAAAGTATTCCCTCACAGCTCATGACATCATCTTGCATTCTCTCTCCCTCTTTTTCTCTCAGTCTTTCTCTCTTTCTTTCTTTTTCTTTCACTCGCTCTCTATTACGTCTCTCTCTCTCTCTCTCTCTCTCTCTCTCTCTCTCTCTCTCTCTCGGATTTATATATAGAAAGTTCAACACCACCATGTAAGTTAGGACCACTGTTTAATACGTTTTGCTATCATTCCTGTAACAGAATATACTGTTTCAGTAGGACACGGTATATTGGCCCTGTTCTGGCATCTCGTCTACAGTCGCTCTCTCACAGACGCGCTGTCGCCTCTCTCTGTCTTTTTAACAAATACTTTCATGGTAATTGCTCCGATGAGCTGCTTTCACTGGTTCCCAGACTCCATGAATTCAAGCGCCCTACGAGGCTGGCATCCCGCTCTCACCCTTTCACTGTCGAAAGTACTAAATGTAGCCGTCTCTTCTACACCAATAGCTTCATATCTCGCACCTATCGCCTGTGGAACTTCGTTCTCTATCCCAGGTTCCCTGAGTGCTATAATCCCCAACTATTCAAATGTAATGTCAATCGAGATCTCCAGTTTCCTTGATCTATCCACTATCTTTCTCCTCATCCTTTCCTCTATCACTCCTGTCTGATCTCACTCCAAATCTTCTGTAACCCCTTGCGTCCTAGTGACTTCCCGCCTTGCTTGGGGTGAAACGCTTAAAAAAAAATACACAAAATAACCGTGATTTTAATGAGTAAATAGGTACGCCTATCACCCGGTTCAAACTTCTTCCCTTTCTTTTGAACATGAGTAGAGGTTTCACTTGTTATCTGTTTAGGATTAGGTTTCCGATTCTTTCTAAAGTCTTTTCATACTCTTTCACTCCCAGTAGCCATGGAACCATCTGGTATCCCTGGGGAGTACTATAAGTTTAAAATCTCTCTCTCTGTCTCTCTCTCTCTCTCTTTCTTTTTTCTTTCTTTCTCTCTCTCTCTCTCTCTCTCTCTCTCTCTCTCTCTCTTGGATTTATATACAAAAAATTCAACAGCACCATGTAAGTTGTTTTTTGATAATGTTCACCATTTACAAGGTTCAGGAGCCACTTGAGGTAGAGCGTTACTGGAGAGGTAAGAGGAGTAGTTTATAAGGATATGTAAGAATAATAATCCTAGACTTGAAATGGTTAAGATTCTAGCGATCGGGAAAGCATCCTCTTAGTAAAGCAGCGGTTTGTGGGAAGAGGCTGTTCGAGTTGAACTTATTCTCACTAATGGAATACGAACTGAATGAAATTGCTTTGTTACTGGGTACTTGGCATGGCAGGTCTTAATTGTGTAGCTAAGAAAGGCATCTCGTCCATGAAAATAGTGAAAGTGTAGAGAAAGGCTGTCAGCAATTCGTCTATGGAAAAGGGGTTGTTGGATGGGAAAGAATCACCCACAAGTTCTTATAAACTCATTTGACTTCTATCATCACTTGGAAGGGAAGAGACCAGATATGGCCGCGTTACTTTATTTTCGGCCTGATATGGCTTTTGTAAAGAGAGTGGACAACAAGAAAAGTCAGGTACTTACAGGAATGCTACAAGAAACCGACCATTTCCCAGAATCTTTGGCAATGGATCGTATATACCAGTCCCACAAGATCTGAGTGAGCATTTGAGATATTTATGGCAATGGGCCTCCTACAGAGAACATCTTTTCGTTGCAATAGACTAAAATGCAAAGTCTATACAGGTATTACTGGTTTTAAAAATGTAATTAAATTGGCTGTATTTATATTTGAAATATACGGGAATTAATAGTATTATTTTTTTATTTTAAATAAACAGAGATTATTATTTATATTTATTAATGTTATACTTAATATATCTGTTATATTTTTATTGGCGTCAGTACCCAATGTGCAATATCATATATATATATATATATATATATATATATATATATATATATCGATATATAAAAAATATTTTACTATAAAGGTAAGCGTCTATCTTTTCTTAAAATATCTATATTTTTATATATATATATATATATATATATATATATATATATATATATATATTTGAATAAAACAGACCACTTTAAGGTTCCATGTAATAAGTTATTTCACAACCCCTTTAACAAGGCTCTGAATCATCAGACCTTACTTCAAATGTTTTCATTTCACCCTTTGGAAGTAAAGTCTGATGATCCAGAGCCCTGTTAAAGGGTTGTGTCTTTTAATACATGGAACCTTAAATCGTCTGTTTTATTCAAACATATCGGCTCTGAATTTTACATTGAGCTCTCCGGAAATCATCCTCCTTG
>CAHIKZ030001724.1:2267500-2270000 GCA_903632075.3 Acanthosepion pharaonis
TTTTGAAGATTGTAGATGGCAAAGAATTAAGAAAACAGAAGAGGGTTTCAGAGGCGAAAAGTACGAGGGAAGGAACTATTAGAATAGAACATACGGTTGCATCGAGATACTTCAACAATCTAGTTGCCAATCTCTCTCTCTCTCTCTCTCTCTCTCTCTCTCTCTCTCTCTCTCTCTCAGTATATATATATATATATATATATATATATATATATACGAGGGTAATTTAAAAAATTATCTGCACTTTCGCCATAGCATATCTGTTTTATGGGTGAGGATAATTTTTGACTTCCCGTCGTGTGTGTATATATATATATATATATATATATATATATATATATATAAGTATGTGTGTGTGCGTGTGTGTGTTATTTTTTGTATATGAGTCGCCTCCTGGATATGTCTTGGTGTGGTGGCAAACATTGTCTTGCAGACCGATTCATCAGAACAAGAAAAAAATCAAAGGATTAAGTTAGGAAGAATGTGCTGCGTCAGCCTTCCAAGGGTGGAGTTTTCAGACCTGTACAAAATTATATCATTCGAGATCTGCGATGAGCAAATACACAATTACCTCCAGAATAAAGCAGGGCATACCCAAATATTAGATGGTTGGCTTGCTGTAACAATGTAGATAGATAGATAGATAGATAGATAGATAGATAGATAGATAGATAGATAGAAAAAAAATAACATTTAAATTTAACTGTACTTAAATATGAATTAATCACTAAATTTAATTTACACTAATTCGTAAAATATTTTAAAAATAGAACATAGAATTTGCTTAATTTAAATTATCCTAAAGATACAAAACAATTTCTGCTTTTTGTTTTCTCAAGAACAAATTTGTTTAATGTTTTTTTTTGAAAAAAGAAATGTTGCAATTTTAATGCTAATGATTTAACCCGTGCTTTATTTTACAAAATCAAACCATTTTTTTAAATTGTTGTTTTCAACTTCCTGTATTACGGTTCGTATCAATTCCTTTTTAATTAATTTAGCTTTCATAACTGGTTTTAATTAATTAAAAATACGACCCGAAAACTCATAAAACACAGCATTTTTTCTCGACTTTATCGTTATTTGATTTTTTTAAATCGTTTATTTCTAAATACTTGACATGTGAAATCAAAGATTTACTTTTTTTTTGTTTGTTTTCCACCATTCCCTCGAAAAATATAAACAGTTTTTTAAAAAGATTTTTCCTGTAATTATCTTTAAAAAAAACAAAAAAAAACTGCTGTATTAACATTATTAATTACGCTGATCGTAGTCTGGCACAAGGTCACAGGGGTTACTGAATATGCCATTTAGCTGGTTCTTACATCTTGCTGAATCTGTGACGAGATCTTAATAGAGAGTTACATAGTGAAGATCTCACTCGCTTCACCCGCGGAATGTCTTGCTAGGTTGATCTTTTTGTACTAATATTCACAACACGAGAGCCACTCAAAGTAGAGGGTGACTGTTAAATGATTATGAAGTAAGAAGTACGTGATATTAATGAAAAATGAGATTGTAGGAAGTGAAGATTATGAGTATAATTTATGATTGAAACTTGGCTTGAACAGGTTGATATTGTAGCATTCAGGAAAGTATCCACGCGGGAGAATTTTCCACAGAGTAGCTATTCTTGAGCAGAACTTCCTCTATATATTTGGAATACGGAAGAAATGAGGATGATTTTATTCCGTGGAAGTGGCAAGTTATCCTTAAATATAAAGATGTGAACTGGCAGAGAAAAATGAACTCATCTAATCTATCAAATTGTCATACTTTAGTGGCAGACTTCGCACAGTAAATTAGGTTGATAAATCGTAAAAAAGAAATTAATAAAAAAAAACTTTTATTTTAGAATAGTGTATATTTTAGTTTTCTCAACCAATCGTCTTCTATTTTTTATATATATATATATATATATATATATATATATATATATATATATATATATATATATATATATATATTATGGCTGCAGGCCGCGTCCGATTATACCTTTCTGCTAAGTTAGCTAGCAAATCCTTGCTGCAGATGCCTGCTCAGGCACATTTTGTAATTGTTCACCATCCAAAGAGCTAACCACAATTATGCCGCCATCTTGGGTATGATGATAAACTACATCCGCGTTCTGGGTAAGACGATAAAATACGTCCAAAAGCAAGGCCTCTGATTAGGAGGTTTTGAGGACCGTGAAACCAACTCTTAATTGCTGGTGTTCCCAGGTTCGCCCTGACCCGAGGTGGTAGCACCTGTTAGGGTCCCAGCTATGGGCAAATAGTTAACACCCAAACTTGTATAAAAATAGGTTTTAATACTAGAAATATTTTGTTTAAAAAAAGTCTTACTAGCAATAATTTTTGAAGGAAAAATTATTATCAACAATACTTTAAAAAAATACCAGTAATAGAAACAGCTATACATTCCTAAGAAGTTGGATTGTACTCAAGAATATGAGTAATTAAAAATGGTTCAAATATATATGTATACATACACACCTTTT
>CAHIKZ030001724.1:2272500-2287500 GCA_903632075.3 Acanthosepion pharaonis
TCTCTTTCTCTCTAAGTCTCTCTTTCTCTTTCTACCTTCCCCCGCCCTTTTTTCTCTCTCTCTCAATCCATCTATCTCTATCCCTCCATGTCTTACTCTCTTTCTCCCTCGCCTGTCACTGACCAGACTTTCTCTCTCTCTCTCTCTCTCTGCCCCATCCTCCTGTCCTCTTTCTCTCACTCTCTCTCTATCTAAATATCTCTCTCTCACGTACTCCCCCCCACACACACCTGATTTCACTTCGACATCATTGCCAACAACCCTCCTTTCCCACTTCAAAACTTTCATCTTTCCTCTCCGCGTCAAACCGCCCTCCTACCTTTTCACTTAACATTTACAAACTTCTGCAAATAGATCTCCCACCGCTGCCACTTAGACACCCACCTTTCGGGGCATTCCGCCCAAAAAGACGCACCTGTGTATTCACGCTTCCTAGCTCAATCTTCCCACCCACCACTGTCCTTCCGTCTCTTTATTTCATTTTTAAGTGTAGATGAATGTGTCTACATTTTCAAAATGTCTGTACGTATGATTTGTGTGTGTGTGTTTACGTGTGTGCGCGTTTATATGTGTCTGTACAAAGGAGAAAAAGAGATGCAGACACGTAGGAAGGGAGGGCTTTTATCTCTGACGTCTGTGCGTAATCGCGCGATTGTATGTGTCATGTAACGGTGTATTTGCATGTAAAAATAAACACGAATATTTTTTTTTGTTTTGTTTATAGTAGTTGATCATATTTCACTCACCATTATTATTATTATTATTATTATTATTATTATTATTAGATGTTTTCTTTTTTTACCGAAATTTTCAATATTTACTCCACCCCATTCAAGGTATTGGCATCAGATTTTACCCTAACCCATTCCATTAGTCTCTGCCCCAGCCCCTAACCGCCGAACACACGCAAACATACGCACTACCACAACTACCACGGGGAAGCCGAGTAACCGTCTGCCCGGTGTTGTTGGCCAGTTAAGGATGATTCCATAATTAGCCGACCCCTAGCATCACAAAAATCACACTGAACTCTGAAACCTCTAAAAAGACCTGCACATACTAAATTTCTTACTCGCTTACCAACCAGATGAATGCATGGGACGCTTCTATCTTGCATGGTATTTTATAAAACGAACATTTCATATCCACATCTTCTTCGACGACAGCACCTTCCTTAGCAGCGTCTACCAAGGCAAGAATTCACTCCGATATAAGAGTCCGCTAACCGCTACTGCAGTTTCTACCATCACCTCAAACTAAAAACGCGACATCTTCGGCAACCATTACCAGCTTCCGTGTAGTAATATCAAAACTACGATTACTACTACTACTAAAATTACTACTACTATCATTTGAGTGATTGATATTTTTCTTTGAATGAATGTGTGTTTGGCGTTGTCGCTACAGTCGCCTCGACCGTCATCTCCGCCAGTATCTGGCTTGTAACTAATTTCGCTGCTGTACTAGTAGTATTTATTGTAAACTAACATTCAAGAATATCGCTAAGATATATATATATATATACATATATATTGTTTTGTTTAAACACAGTTTATTGGTAAATACTCAGGATTACACCGTCACGCTGCTTATTTTTTTCGAAGATTCCTGCTTAGTCAAGTCGCTCACGCTGATCAACCGGTTGCTGTGTGTCCAGTCTGGAGGATGGTCAGCAATAACGGGCGTTATTATTACGCGAAATTAGCACTCCTGTTCCCGGATGGGGTAGCGACGAACTCAGAGACGTCTGCCGATACGGTGGCAGGCATCTTTAGCTACAACTGCTATGAAACTTATTGTCACTTCTACTCTGCTCCTAGATATGGATACCAATGTAGCTACTACTGCCGCTGCTGCTGCTGCAAGCCTTTGATGTAGCTAACAAAAAAAAATAACAAACAAAAAAAAACGATCAAAAGTAAAACAGAAAGAAAAAAATAAAGAAAAAAAATCTAAAAAAAAAAAAAAAAAGCAAACCTCCAAGTTAATGACAACATCAAATGGTGAAGATGTCGATTATGATGATGACGGCGAATACAACCACGACGATGACGACGACAAACGACCTCGGGACAAAAGTCAAGGCCCTGATCACTATAATGACAACAACCACGACGATGACACTAACTGAAATAGCCATTAGCATCGCTCTTGGTAAAGCCTCCACAACTACCACCATTTCTACTCAGATTATAAATTCTATGATAACAACGGTAATATCAACTATAACGACAGTAATAAGAAAACTGATAAAAATCCTGATGACAATGCTAACGATTTCAGTTAGTACAATGAAAATACTGATGAATAATATTCCAGTTGTCCTGAGCCCCTTTTCGGCAGTGGCAGTCTAACCGCCATACAGACTTAAATCCGTCTGCGTCCAAAAACCCTACTACTGTTTTGTGCTACCTACTTTTAGAAACAACTCCCTATACATAGAATAATATTTCCCTTATTTCTATATACCCCGAAGACACTTTTCCTAGATTTCCAAATACGTCCAATGTATAAGCTATCCAGCCTTAAAAATAGTTTTATTACTATATATATCCATATAAATTATATATGTAAACATACATATACGCACGTGCTTAAGCGAGCATGTGTTAGTGTAATCCCAAATATTTGTGAAGTTCTGTATTGCTGTTCACATTAACGACGGCAAAAAAAAAAAAAAAAAAAAAGACAAAAGACGCACTTATGCAGCCTTTTAACGTCACTCGTTCTAACACCCGTCCCCATCAATCCCAAACCCCAAAACTTCATTTCGGGGTTAAATGTCCTGTGCTACGTTTATACTTCGCGCCAATGTTTAGCTTAAACCCATACGTTTTCGATGATGGAGATATTACAATGCCAAAATTGAAAAACGAAAAAAAAATACGGACTAAACTTTAATCGAAACTTATATAATAAAGCAAGAGGAAAGAAAGAGAAGTGAATCCCAAATGTATTTTAAGATGAAAGAAATTCGATTAAAGCCATAAGAAAACATTGTGAAAGTGAAAGTGAAAGTGAAAGTAGAATTGTTTAAATGAAAGAGTGTGTAAAAAAAAAGAAAATGTATAATATAAACAATTGTTTCAATGTCAGATATTTCCCTTCATCTAGTCGAACTGATAAATAAAAGGTCCTTAGTCATTTCCACCTCTTAGCCGTTACTATAGCACTGATAATTCCTAGTGTCCCCAGCCTTGTTGTTGCTGCTGCTGTTGTTGTGGTAGTGGTGATTTCGGTCGCCCTTTTAGTGGCCTTAATCCCAACACTGATCCAAAGTGTGACACTGATTTGCCATCTTGGAAAAGGGAACCCCCACCACAACCACCACCACCACCACTACCAACACCGTCACCGCCGCCGCAACGTTCGTTTTCATCATCATCATCATCATCAACAACAACAACAACAAAACAACAACAGCAGCAACAACAACAACAACGACGACGACGACGACAATAACGACAACGAACAAGACAGACATATCCCCCACCCCGACTCTCCTAACAACACCACCCACAACAACAACTCTCATCTTCATCATCATAATCGACAACACCATCTTTATCATTATTATCATTACTCGCCTAATCAGCATTATGTAGTCGCAACAGGCAAAGGTCTGATTGCTGAAATTAAAGAGAAAAACAACGGTAAAAAAGCCTCTAGCAAGGGAGATAACCAACGTTCAGCCAAAAACCAGAGTGTTGACGGTATGTTTCCTTGGGCGGATAGCTCCAGTGGTTTAAGTGTTTTTGGATCCGACAGATATTCTGTGTGAGTTCTACAATCTTTTATTTCTGTTGAGACACAAGTTTAGAGCGGGTACCTTGTTAGTTTTTGTCCATTTATAATTTTTGCTACCTGTTGTTTGTTTATATAGTCATGGTTGACTGCGTGTTTGTTTTACAAGTTTTGTTATTTTCTACATTCTGTATGTGTTTATATTTGTTTCATGTTTCTTATGTCTGTCAAAGTCGATGAAACAGCCTATGTTGCATTTCGTATTCTTTGGAGTAGAAATCAATTTGGTACCGACCTCGTCAGAATGTAAACAGACGGACAAACAGAGAAAAGTAGACAGGAACAAAGTCATATAGATAGATACTCCTAAGTCTGGAATAGAAGGGTAGGTTAGAAAATTTGTTTTCAAAACTAAAAAAGGAGATCGGAATAAACGGATAGGTTTGAAAAACGTGGACAATAAAATAGACGGGGAATCTGTAATAACAGTGGATAGGTTGCGAAAAATCCAAATACAAATAGATAGAAAGGCTCTTCTATTCCGAACACGAATGTAGAAGACATAGATAGATAGATAGATAGATAGATAGATAGATAGATAGATAGATAGATAGATAGATAGATGGGGAAATAAACAAGAGAATGTGATGAAAATAGGTCAGAAATGAAAATACAAACATTGAAGAAAAAAAACAATAAATGAAGCCTTACTACAGAAAGAAAGAAAGAAAGAAAGAAAATGAGAAAACTTGAGAAACTTTTACTGCCAAAAGTAAGGTCAGCATGTTCTTTATGTTAAGGTGTCATTAAGGTTTTCACTGATCAAATTTGAGACATAGATAGATAGATAGATAGATAGATAGATAGATAGATAGATAGATAGATAAATAGATAGATAGATAGATACGAACAGACTGAGATAGATAGATAGAGAGATAGATAGATAGATAGATAGATACGAACAGACTGAGATAGATAGATAGATAGATAGATAGATAGATAGATAGATAGATAGATAGATAGATATGCCAACAAAACCAGGCTTACATATGTAATGTGTTTGACTTATGTTCAAATGTGTTAAAACAAAAAAAAATACTCACTTGGACGGCAACAAATCTCCTTACTATGAATTCTTGAAATTCAAGAATTTAATATCCAAAATGGAATTATTGGAAAAGGGAATAAAGTGAAAGGAATAAAATGAATCCATTTCGAGTGATTCCTATATAGTCGCACTTATTTGGTAAATAAAATACTGTGTATCTCTGTGTAAAACATGTGAAGATGAATAAATATGAATATACATTACGTGTAAATGTGTACTTTTAAACGCCAAAACAAATTTAAATTCTCACTGTTCCTCTTTACATCTATTTCAATACGCGCACAAACACTTACACACACATATACACACACGCACGCACGAACATATGTGTGTGTATAAGTATAACTACTATGAACACAGCCACAACATGCTGGCTGTTTTTCAGAAATAAAAAATCCCATCTCTCTCTCTCATCTATCATCTATCTATCTATCTATCTATCTATCTATCTATCTATCTATCACAGTTTATTATCTATCTAAATATCTACCTCAGTTTTTATCTATCTATCTATCTATCTATCTATCTCGCTATATATATATCTACATATATATATACATATATACACACACACACACATATATATATATATATATATATATATATAGTTATAGATATAGATATGTATTATATATATATAATCTACATATTCAGTTTAAAATCCTTGATGATGACATATATATATATATATATATATATATATATATATATATATATATATATATATATATATATGCACACACAATTATATATATGTGTGTATCCATGTGCGCGTGTATTGTTTTACCGATGCCTTTCTGGTTTTTATCTATTTATCTACCTAACTAGCTATTAATATATCTACGTACATTGACCATGGACATGTGCGTAGCTTAGCGGATATCGGCACAGAAAAGCAGTATGGCGTATCATGTTTAAATTCCCGCCGAATACTCTTGAATGATTATAAATCAATGTCTCCCACCCGCGACAACTGGTCGGTGTTAAATAGCAGAGCAGGCTGGTATCTCTAGTTATGGTTGGCAACCAGTATAGGAAAAGAACAATTCCATTCCTGTGTGTATATAAGAATCCATATTATTATGCATTCCAGCATTTATCTATATAAAGACATTCGGTTATAATTTCTTTACCTTCATATTCATATATGCTCATTTGATCAGACTATATATATATATATATATATATATATATATATGTGTGTGTGTGTGTGCATATTATTTTATGTTCGATGAGTTGTAAGTATTCTAGCTGGAGAGAACTGAATGTAGTTAAAAGTGAGTAGAATAAGTAATGAAAACAAAAGAAAATTTGAATGAATGAAAACGCTGAGGTCGAGAAAGAAAGAAAGAAAGAAAGAAAGAAAAAAGAAAGAAAGAAAGAAAGAAAGAAACTGGGAATAGAAATAGAGAAAATAAAAGATTGGAAAAGTATAACGTTAAAAGAAAGAAAGAAAAAGAAAGAAAGAAAAAAGAAAGAAAAAGAAAGAAAGAAAGAAAAAAAGAAAGAAAGAAAGAAAAAAAGAAAGAAAAAGAAAGAAAGAAAATGGGAATTGTAGAAATAAAAAAGATAAAAGTTTCGAAAAGTATAAAGTTAGAAAGAAACAAACAAATAAACAAACAGACAAAGAAAGAAAGAAAGAAAGAAAGAAAGAAAGAAAGATAGAAAGAAAAAGAAAGAAAAAATTGGAATAGTAAAAACAGAAAAAATTAAAAGGTTTGTAATGTATAAAGTTGAAAAAACGGAGAAAGAAAGAAAATAGGTGAGTGTCAATTTTCGTGATCTTTCTCTAACCTAAGAACTTTTTTTTTCCATTCGTGTGGTAAACCCTTTAAAATGCATTAAAGGCAAATCATTCCTTATTCAGTTTTTCATTGAACTAATATGTACAAAAATGACCATTCGAAATTGAATAAAGAAAACCAACGACATTGGTACAGACAATCAAAATAATAAAAAATAAAATAAAACCTAAATCATTCTTTTCCAAGTTGTCGACTGGTTAAGATTATTATCACAAACTATGCAAAAAGAAACTTTAGTTCCTCAGAGAGACAAAGTCCTCATCTGCCAAAAGCTCACGTAAAATCCATAATAACTAAAACTGAACTGGTAGTAAAGATCATTGATAACAAGTAAAAGATCAATTCCAAGCTGTACTGATGTTTACACGTTCAAGATCCTTTTGAAGCTAACAAATTTCAAACTTACTTCCTCTAATTTACTTTATTTCAAAAATCAAACACATTTCCCGCCTCTCGCGACTCTTCCGCTACGCTCCTCATCCTCCATGTTTTTTTTTCTCCATATTCTGAAATGCACGGGCTATAAATAGACCAAGTAATTTAGATGTCGCGTCAGTCTCTTCATAACTCAACACGTGACTTGTGACGTCGCACGGCAAATGGGACAAAACTTATGCCCGCGTCCAAGGAGAAACTACCGAACTCTTACTAACTTTTCCTTCTTTCTCCTCCTCTTCCTTCTCCTCCTTTTCCTCCCCCGGTTACATTTTTGCTCTTTCTTTCTTTCTTTCTCTCTTTCCTTCTCTTCTTCCCTTCCCTACATCTTTTATCATCTCTCTCTTTCTCGTTTATCTTCCTCCTTCTTCTCCAACTCTTCCTTTTACCCTCTTCTTTTTTTTTCTTTTCTTTTTCTCCTCCATATCACTTCGATTTATTCACGTATTACCTCATTCAATCACTCTTTTCCCCTACGTCCACGCCCAGGGCTGGCATTTATAAACTCCCTGGCTTATCTGACGGATTTTAGAAGTAAGCAAAATGTATCGTCCGCAAACGGACGGTCGCGAGAGACAGAAAAAGGCCTGCATGACTGCTCCCGGGTTCGAACTTATGTTACCAATATGATTGTTGGAATGTTGAATCGTCCTGAACAGGAAAAATCGTGCCAGCCGTTCAGTCTACGCCCTGGGTAACAATATACACCGGTTTGGTGCTTGTAAATAATTCCAGGCACAGTTCACCCCCCACCACCCCCTTGCATTCACGCCACCCAAGTTTTGACGTATTACCTTTTCGATATAACACAATTTGGCCAAAGACGCGACAAGATACCTAGTGATTAATAGTTAGCCTTGCTCGGACTCAAATTTTGAGTGGCACTCAGCCTCCCACCCACACATTTGTTTCCAGACACACGCACACACATACACTCAACACACACACAAACACACACATGAATACAAAGACATATATATTCATATTCAACGGACTACCGATGCTGCCTATTAAGCACCCTCTGTACTTTCATAATAGTAACAGTATGTTTACACATACTTATCTAAAACTCTATACTCACACACACACACACACTAGCTCGAATGGTTGAACGGACACACTCACTGCACACACACAGGAAATCTACACACCTGACCACATACATAGTCAAAATCAGCAGGCGCATATACAGATATACGTAACACACACAACTTGCAAGTTAACCAGGGCCATTTCAGATACAAACACAGATTCATACAATTTCACACACTGAATTTGTTCACTGCCTTAGCCGAAAATACACACATATACATTACTATGTGTACACGCACCTATTTAGTGATGCACAAATGCACTCTTAAACTATATACAAACAATTTAAGTGTACGTAAATCTTTTTTAAATATTTCTACACAAGCAGCAACCGACATACATACATACCTATATAAGTTTTATTATTCTTAAAGACGAATAGAAAATACACACCTTCACCTCAAGACAGCAGTAATTTTACTTTTTTTAATTAGCAAAAAAAACTCACGTTTTATACAGAAATGTGTAGTGACGTTTTAAAATATACATAGGGATATAATAAAATTTATTAAAAAAAAAAAACAGACATAGAAATCCCCACTGCACACACAAGCAAACACATAGACGAACACGTTGCGGGTACTTTGCAAAAGGAATTGAGAACTTTGAATTTACCCGAACGATTCCAATAGAAAGATGAATTCAAAATCCAGCGACAAAATGGGAATCTCAGAAAATCTCCTACTGTAAATATCATTTGTATTTTTTCTCTCCCGGAAAATTTTCACCATTTTTTTTTGTAGCCTGAGCCTTCCCCCCTTTCAAACTTGTCATGAACTTTTGCCATATCAACTTTTTTGCAAACTGTTAGATTTTGGTTTTGCTGATCTGTCTTTACGCATCATTCCTGTATCTATCTATCTATCTATCTATCTATCTATCTGTCTCTATATATATAGATATATATATATAACTCTTTCGCTATCGACTGATTTCAGCCTGTTAATACCTATTTATCTGCCGATCTATCTACCCCATCTCAGTCTGTTTATATCCTTCTATTTATCTATCTATGTATCTCTCTCTCTCTCTCTCTCTCTCTCTATATATATATATATATATATATATATATATATATGTATGTATATATATGTGTGTTTGTGTGAACGTTGTGAGTAAATATTGACAGATGAAGTGTATTCCAGAAGAGAAAAATGAATAAAATGGGCAAGAGGAAATGCACGCATTGCCTTGATAAATTCCGTCAGAGAACGAAACACGTCGGCTAAGTATAATTTTTCCTCCTGTCTTTTATATTCATATATATATATATATATATATATATATATATATATATATATAAACACTTTTAGCATCTACCGATTTCAGCCTAGTTCATATCTATATCATATCTCTATCTCTTTTCATATACATATATATATATATATATACATACACACACACACACACATATATATATATATATATATATATATATATATATATTCATAAATATGCATGCTTTCGTGAGTGCGTGTTTGAATGCGGGAGTCGGTGGTTGAGATCGGTTCTTATATATATATATATATATATATATATATATATATATATATATATATATAACTGTCACGGGTCATTTGTCCAACCATATAAATTTGATGTAACATGATACTTCGGTTCATATATATATATATATATATATATATATATATATATATATATATATATATATATATATATATATTATATATTTGTGCATTGTGCAGAAAATCTTGTTTCGTAAAAGTTCCATTGTAGACGACGAATGTCAAGGCTCTGCGATGTGGCCTTTTCTTTTTTTTTCTGATCATAAAGTGTGTAAAAACGGTTCAAATGTTCCGTTAATCTGTTAAATATTATCGTGGAGTTATTCAGTTAAAAATCCTTCATAATGCCGAATAGATTAGCCGAAAGCGTTGGTGTATACAGAAAATGTTAACAGTTTTTCTACACATTTTATGCCCAGAAAAGAAAATAATTTTTCAATAAAAAAAATTGATTATGCTTAATAACAGTACCTTGTCAATAAGTATCTATATATATATGGTGGTACTCGTTTGTTTATATATATATATATATATATATATATATATATATATATATATATATATATATATATATATATATATATATATATATATATATTACTTTAGATCTTTATTAGCTTTTTTATATATATATATATATGCTTATTCTTAAATGCCAAGCCACATTTTTGTATCAATGTGTTTATTTATTTCATTCTGTTGCTCATTGCTACTTTATCTATACCGCTGGTATACATTGTTGAGCCAATCCAATACAATTATATACATCTATTTTCCTTAATTACACTCCCTCTTTTATTGACGTTCAAGGACATTCGCATATATATATATATATATATATATATATATATATATATATATATATCGTGTGCGTCCTTGTGGTGTTTATCTTGATGTAGTTTTAAATTTCCATTCTTATTAAAATCAATCTCTAAAACCCCTAGACCTTTTATGAACATGCCCACGGACATGAGGTGTACACATGTTATATGATTGCAATGTCCTGTAACCCTGTTCTTCTTCATAGTAGTCATTACCTGGGATGTAGGCGATCAAAAATTAATAAATAATTATTGTAACATATCACCAGGAAAAGAAACCTAACGGTTACAATTAATTTTCTTCTGAAGGCATGAGATAAATCTTATTTTGCATGCGAAATATATGCATACATTATTATCAATAATAATAATTTTCTTTAAAAAAATCATTAATTATGTTTTGTTTTTTTCAATGGCGTAAAGTTCGAAACTTTGAAATTGAAATCTTCAAAAAAAAAAGAATTTATAAAGAGATTATATCTATGTACTTATATATCCATACATCCTTGAATATAATTGACCAGGAATATTTTGTAATTATTTTATTTAGTTGTTCTTGTGACTTGCAATTTTTGTCCTCTTTTTAAAACTAAGTTTGTGGATAGAATGTTCATAAGTTTTATTTTCCTGACCACTTTCGACTGATACTTTATTCATTTCCAAGAATGGTAATTTTCCACGTAACAAATACTATTACTATATTTGTTTTATTTTTAGTATTATATTTTGTTAAAGTAGTAGATATCTCATTCTTAGTTGATTTAATGTATATTTTTCACTTATTTTTATGTGTATTTTGACACAGCCAAACCTCTTTGGCTCCGTTGGAAAAAATGTATTTAAGAATCGTCTGTTTCTAATGTTTTCAAACATTACTTACTATTTAAACTATATATATATATATATATATATATGTGTGTGTGTGTGTGTGTGTGTGTGTGTGTGTGTGTGTGTGTGTATGTATGTTTGTATGTATGTGTGTGTGCTTGTATTTGGTTGTTCATGCGTTTGAATAAAGACAAAAGTGTCTGAGAGAGATCAATATTTATTTAAATTGTACCCATGTACTTAAATATCTGTGTGTGTGTGTGCCTCTGAGTTTATTTCCTCCGCAAGCAATGTCCTTATACTTGCTGAATCAATCTGCGAGTCGGCTGAAAACGAGAGCGAAAGTGAAAGTAGACATAGGTGTATATGACCGAAAAAGCACGCAACTCTACGGGTTTCATTATGTGTAGGTCTGAGCATATATGAAGCTGCAAGCTTCTGTAGATGAGGGGAGGGATGAATGCATTACTCTTGGAATGACATTTCACGGGTGAAGGTTATGTTAGTTTCGTTGCTCGCCTCTACACCATCTTTTACCTTTCTCTGCCAATCCGACACAAACAAAGAAAGTTGACATATCTGTGCAGAAAACAAAATCAAATTCGACATCCTTGATAAAATTCTTAGTCATAATTTTAAATTTAAATTAAATGGAAATTTAAATTTGGCATTTAATGTCCTTTTAAATGTTCGCAGCATGATATTTTGCAGTATTACTTTTAATCGAAAACTAGATGTAACAAGAACAAAACCTGAATTAGTATGGTTTTATTTAGTCGTGCTTGTTACCGAATAAGAAGTTTCTTGAAAGACTCAATTCTTTTAATATCTTCTGATAATATTCGTCATTCTTTTTTCTTCTATTAATACAAAAAAATGTGTCTTTTATCCGTTAAACAATAATATTACCTTTACTTATAACATAGATTAAAATAGTACAAAATGGTATATGTAGACATAATTTGCTTGATAGACATCGATTAGTTTTTCTTGTTTCATTTGATATCATTCCTGTCCCATTAAACATGAAACAGTTATTACACTTTGATCTCTACGTCAACAAAATGCTGTAAACAATATTTTACTCTCTTTATTTCCCGGAATAGTAATATATATATATATATATATATATATATATATATATATATATATATATATATATATATATATATATATATATATATATATATATATCGGGAAAATTTGCAGTCTAGCGATTTCAAGTAGATTTTGATGACAACAAATATTATGTTTCAACTTTTCAAATAAGTCAGAAAAAATGAAAGAAGTATTTATATGCGTTTTCATTATTATGTTCTACATGTGTTTATAGGATGTATAATTGTATCCGTGAGTGAACATGAGGAGACAAATTGGAAAATTGTATTAGCGACGCCTTTCGCCGGTGAAGAGTGTATTCTCTTTGGCTTCGTCAGGTTAAAAAGAAAAAAAAAGACACAACTGTAACTGAGGAAAATGTCTTGGGATATCTGAGGATAGTTGGGTATCATAGATCAAATTAATTACTCTAGATCCTAACCTCTTCAATGTCCAGACATAGAAAGTGTCTGTCCAAATTTTTGTTTGTTTTATCTGTATTAAAGCCGTTTGGTCGTTAAAGGAAGCCAATGAGAGCACATGCTTCTCCGGCGAAAGGCATTGTTAATAAAATTTTCTATTTGTCTCATCATTTTCACACACACACACACACACACACACACACACACACACACACACACACACATATATATATATATATATATATATATATATATATATATATAAATTAAATAATTAAGAAATAGACAACCTTAAGTTTCTATGACTATAATTTATTTCCCAGAAAATATATTTTTCCTGGTTCATCATGTCATATCTCTAGTTACCTTTTGCTCTGGTTTTACATTGAGCTCTCTGAATCATATCCTCTTTGAATTATCCATACAGATTACCAAACCCCTTCATTACCTTATATATATATATATATATATATATATATATATATATATATATATATATATATATATATGCTTGATAAGCATGGAATAATAATAATACAACACAAAATGTAACATAAAACAAAATGTATTGAAACAAGGAAAAGGTACACAATATTTACAGTTAGTTTTGGTATATTCTTGGGAAGACTGTTCCTGTAGAATGGGTTGACTTAATCGCAGTCGGGCAGAGTCTCTCGATTGGATCTCTTCTTACTTCTTTTGTTCGTCTTCCCGGTACCAACCCATATTTATATGGTCGGTCCTCGACTATGTAAATTAGGTGGATCGTACCACTATAATATATATATATATATATATATATATATTGAGACATGTGCATATATCGTTGTATAGTTGGGGTAAAATTCTATATCCACTTACATGTGAAGATAGATAGATATGATCAAATGAAAAATAGCTAGCTAGATAGATAGATATAAACAAACTGTGATAGATAGATAGATAGATAGATAGATAGATAGATATTAAATTTACCAAATTCTGATACAGGAGGAATAAATATTCATTTTGCTCACGTCTCTTGTAACTGAAAACCACCTGAAGTTCAGTATTCGTAACTGCCAACCCCCAAATTTGATCCTTCATCAGCTACCTTCGTAGTTACGATTATTATTCACCCTTGCTAATACATTGGTACTAATTGATAATTACTTTTATAAAGTCCTCCATTCACAGAAAACTTTCATAGGACCACACGCACACATACACGTGTGTGTGTGTCTGTGTGATTGTCCGCTCTCGTCTTTATATTATATTAATTAAATAATGACTGTGTACTCTTCAAAGCTTTTTTCTTTTCATTCACAAATATTTTCATTGACCTTCCTGTCTTATCCAATCGACTTTTAATATTAAGACTTTAGTGTTATTCCCGATCGTTCGGCCAAACTAAATCCACATTTCTGGATGACCAAACTTTGATACAATTTAGTTATTGTATACTTTAATCATAGTAGGAACGTTGAAGTAATGGATAGCTGCTTGGATTAAGAAATCGGAGTTCCGAGTTCGAATTCTAGTCAGATCAATTACATTCACTTACGTGCTTATCTTGGGAAAGGTATGAATCCTCATCTTCTCTCCCCACCACCAATGGGTAAATAGCAGAACAGTTCTATAGCTTTGGATGGCAACTCGTCTACCACAGAAAGAAAAAAATCTGCTTCTGATGGCAACTGGTCTACTGCGGGAAAAAAATCTGCCTCGTCAGTCATGTATCGAAAGATACATTATCGCCTCAGCGTGTATCACGCATGGCGCATAACTGAACTGATACTTTAATCTTGATAGATAGATCTTCGATTTTTAATCACAAATCCAGACAATCGTATATGTAAACCTGGTTGGTGACCAATGAATGTTCTTTGTTCAAGATTTTTACTGAGATTTTCTACGTTACGGATTATTTAACGGGCACAATATACAAGAATACGCATTAAATTTAATCATTAATTGTCTAATGAGCACTTTCGGTTTCATAAATCATTATCAAATATTTTTCTGTTGAACTGAACTCCATTTGGTGCGTTTTCATTTTGAGAAAGTCTTTGAGAATTGCTTATGGAAGATGAACAGCTCAGAAAAATTGGCAAGCTTATTTTCAAATATTTCTGGAAAACC
>CAHIKZ030001724.1:2295000-2332500 GCA_903632075.3 Acanthosepion pharaonis
CCCTCCCCCTCACCAGTTATGAGTAAATAGCAGGACAGACCGGTTTCTATAGCCTTGGTTGGCAACTGGTCTACCGCAGAAAGAAATGGCAACCTACTGCGGGAAAAAAATCTGCCTCGTCAGTCATGTATCGAAAGATATATGATCGCCTACGCGTGTATCACGCATGGCGCACTGACTAACCTTGTCGATTCTATTTTTCGCCTTAGTAACTGTTGCAATATCCTCACCTGCAAATGATCATCTTTTGACTTCTTTTTTTTAGAATCTTTCAGATCCTTGATTGCAAAGATTTCAATGCGTTTTATTTCATAGTTTACATTAGATTCTTAAATCTTCCATTTTTTTATCCGTATTTCTTTCTTGCTTTCTTTCTTCATCTGTTAATTTTAATCTTTTTTTTTCTTTTTTTTTCAATTCTTTGATTGCTTTCAATAAACTTATTCTTTCTTTCTTTCTCTTTACCTTCATTCAGTTTCCTCTTTCTCCTTAGTCCGTTTCAGTTATATTTCTAACTAACCCCCCCCCTCCCATTCAGTGCTGTTTCTTTCTTACTTTTTTCAATCTTTCTCTTTATTCATTTCAGTTTTCTTGCTTCTTCTTTTGTCTCTTTTTCAGGTTTTCTTTCAGCTCTTCCTCTCACATTCTTTTCTTTCTTTTTTTTTCCTTATTTAATTTCTTTCTTTCTTTTTTTTTTCTTTTCTTTCATCCTTCCAGCCATCCTTTCTTTCTTTCTTTCTTTTCAGTTTCTTTTTTCTTTCTTTTTCACTTACATTTTCTATTTCATTTCTTTTTTTTTTCTTTCTTTCTTTTCTTTCCTTCTTTTTCATCCTTCCAACCATCCTTTTTTTTTTCTTTTTTTTCTTTTTTTTTTTTTTTTCTTTCTTTCTTTCTTTTATTTTCTTTTTCCTTTCTTTCTTTCTTTCTTTCTTTCTTTTTTTCTTTTCTTTTCTTTCCAGCCATCCTTTTTCTTTTTCTTTTCTTTTTTTCTTTTTCTTTCTTTTCTTTTCTTTTCTTTCAGTTTTTCTTTTTCTTTCTTCTTTTCATTTTCTAGCCATCATTTTTTTTTTCTTTCTTTCTTTCTTTCTTCCAGCCATCCTTTCTTTCTTTCTTTTTTTTCTTTCTTTCTTTCTTTCTTTCTTTCTTTTTTTTTCGTCCGTTCCTTCCATCCTTTTTTTTGCCTTCTTTCCCCCTATCTTTTTTTCTTTTCTTTTTTTTTTTTTCTTTTTTTTTCGTTTTCCTTTTGCCTTCCCCCTATCTTTTCTTTCTTTCATTCTTAATTTTAAATATTTAGCGTTCTCCTTCTTCTTCTTCTTCTTCTTCTTATTATTATTATTATTAATATTATTATTATTTTTATTATTATTATTATTCTCTTTCTGCGTCTTCAATATCTTCCATATCTCTCTCTCTCTCTCTCTCTCTCTCTCTCTCTCTTTCTCTTTATTCTCCTTTACCATTGCTTTTGTTCTCCTCATTTTAATTCATCAATACTTGAAATTATTCAATAACTTTGTCGACTTTTATAAGTGTATGTTTTTCCATTAGAACAGCCACACTATACACAAAAGCGCCTTCGCTACTGGCCTATTAAAAATATCTTTACACTTTCTAGACATGTTCTCACACGAGACAATATTGCTTAACACTTAATCTAAGATGTCCATATGAGCACAATTTATCCACTACATGCAAAACTAGTTTAAGTGGAAAAGTGTAGGCCGGAAGATGTGTGTTTAAAATTGTTAAGTACTTGGATTTTTGAGAAGAAAGAACTAAACATCAATTTTGAAGAAAACTGAATGCACAGTTGTTGGCAAAAGCAACAACCCAACATGCAAATTAAAAATTGAAGATACCAAAATCAAACAAGTTCAACAATTTAAATGTCTGGAAAGTATTTTAACGGAGGACGGAGAGTGCAGCACTGAAATCTGAAAGTGTCATGGGATAGCGAAGGAGTGTATTAAGAAACAGGACAAAAATCGTTAGAAACCAAAGAAAGAGTAGCGAAATGTTATGTAATATCAGTTCTCCTGTATGGCAGTGAATGCTGGGCAATCTCCTCACAGATGAAGAAGAGACTTGAAGCAACAGAAATGTGATTCTACAGAAGGATACGAAGAATACCATGAACCGAACATGTGATAGATAGATAGATAGATAGATAGATAGATAGATAGATAGATAGATAGATAGATATGAGTAGACTGAGATAGATAGATAGATAGATAGATAGATAGATAGATAGATAGATAGATAGATAGATATGAGCAGACTGAGATAGATAGATAGATAGATAGATACATAGATAGATAGATAGATAGATAGATAGATAGATAGATAGATAGATATGAGTAGACTGAGATAGATAGATAGATAGATAGATAGATAGATAGATAGATAGATAGATAGATAGATAGATATGAGCAGACTGAGATAGATAGATAGATAGATAGATAGATAGATAGATAGATAGATAGATAGATAGATATGAGCAGACTGAGATAGATAGATAGATAGATAGATAGATAGATAGATAGATAGATAGATATGAGCAGACTGAGATAGATAGATAGATAGATAGATAGATAGATAGATAGATAGATAGATAGAAGTTAAATGTGCCGATTTCAAATTCCAGCCGAGGCAGTTGCATTCGCTATTACGCAAATACGTTTGGGAAAAGACTGAATCCAGCTTTTATCACATCTTAAGTAGCAGGAAAGATTGGGCTGTCGAGTTTTTTTTTCTAGAAGAACAACTTTTTAAATGGGGGAAAAGCATTCCACCTTGTAAAATCTATTGATTAAAGAATCTATAGCAGAAAAAAAACGTCGCCTAGTGAGGCTATGAGCCTATACTTCACGAGGTGATTACATTGTTAATAAAAATAGTTTAGCAGTTTTGAAGAACATAGTGAAGATGTGATGGACATGTAGCCTAGCGGTTAAAATATTCGCATTTTGGCGAAGAGACACTGGTTCGAATTTCAGTATAGTCAATTTGTCAGCAAAGTAAAGATCACAATGCTATCGGACTAGGAATCCTACAGTAAGTACCGTTGGAAAACGGCCATTATATATTTGCGTCAGCTTGGGAGTGAGAGAGAGAATAAACGAGCAATTTTATTTTCACACCCCAACATATATGCAACATATACTTCAAATTAAGTCCAGAATGTTCTGCCAATATTTTCCTTTTAATCAAAGACATAATAAATACTATTATCAGGGATTTGTCTCTTTGTCTTCGCCTGTGAATCAGACATCGGTAAGATGGTCCTCCCACGACCGAAACCACAAACTGCACTCAAATTCACAGGGTTTCGCAAAGGTCATAGCGGAGAATATATTTTGGAGCAAGGCCCACAGGTAGACGCAAATCAAGAGATGAGTGGAACGTATTAAGATGATAGGAGTTGGTACGATGTTAATATGACTCTTTCTTTTTCTAATCACGTAATTCCTTCTGAATGCGGCATTGATCTTTTTCGAGAAGTGCAAGGAAGCAAAAGAACATAAATAAAGCATTTGGAGAAACGAAAGGCAAGAGCTCTTATAACAGAGAAATAGAAAGTAAAAATGAAAGTGAAAGTGAAAGTAGACTATGAACCAAGAACTTTCGAGCTCGGATTTTGACAGGTTATATTTCCTTTTCAACACTATTTTTTTACTGTCGTTTTTATTTTTCTCTCTAGTCGGCAGTGTTTTTCTGTCACTTCTCATACGAATCTAATTTTACCTCTCGCCATTTTTCGGCACATCCTGATATTCCCTTTTAATACTCCTTTTCGATTCTTACACATTTTTCTTCCGTTTCCTTCATTCACATTCGCTTCCCACTTTTTTCGTTTACTTTCACTTTCATCATTCTATCTTTTTCCAAAATATACTAATTTTATTTCTTCTGTTTTTTTCCATGTATCCTTTTTATTTCTTATTCTATATTGCATTATTTCTACTAATCTTGTCTTTCTTTTCATATTCTTCTTCTAGTCAACCAATGTATTTAATTATCATGATAGGAAAATTATACCTATGCTAATCATGTACATTCCCCTATGGATTATCAGGTCACAGCCTCACCCGTTGTGTTTTTTGGGGTTTTTTTTTTTATTTTGTTTTCGTTTTTTTTTTTCACGGGGTGAAACTGACAGCCCCAAACCCAACCAATTTTAAATTATTGATTTGAATTTGAATAGCACATTTTAAGCTTACTAAGCTACGTGCACGTCAATAGATAGATAGATAGATAGATAGATAGATAGATAGATAGATAGATAGATAGATAGATAGATAACTGTGAAGAAACCGAAATAGATAGATAGATAGATGTGAACAGACTGAGATAGATAGATAGATAGATAGATAGATAGATAGATAGATAGATAGATAGATAGATAGATAGATAGATATGAACAGAATAGATAGATAGATAGATAGATAGATAGATAGATAGATAGATAGATAGATAGATAGATATGAGCAGACTGGGATAGATACATAGTTTTAGTCTCCTGTGTGTATATTAGAACATAATCTCCATGTAAAAGGAGTTAAGAATGAATTAATATATATGAAATTTGTGTAAATTTTCCAAAAATTATTACGATTTGGAATTTGAATGAAAAAGTTTATGACACCTACCTTGAATCCATCATAAAAAATGAAGATGTGGATTTAATACAAAAGCTTAAAATAGCCCGGTATGTAGGTGAGTCATCACAAATTTAGTATAAGAGATCAAGAAAATTGAGCATAGAACAGCCGGCGCTAGGACTAGTTTCGCCCAACACTGCAAATTGCAATATAAGCAGAGTATTAAGCTGAAAACTTTAGAGTTATATTCTTACACAGCTTCATCAGATTAAGACTTTCATATGGATGTCAAACATGGCACCAAACGCGTTCCAAAGTACCTAAACTTTCTGCTGGATGCAACCGTTTTTTATGATCAGTGGTTGGAAATTTCTTTGAGCAAATTAAGCCTGACAAAGGCCATCCTTCTTCTAATATTGTGAACTGACGCTACAGAATAGAAATTAGAACTGTACCAGATCACAAAAAGGACATCACTTGAGAAGCTTCAACGGCAGCAACAACGAAATTGCATATATGAACCCGAAGAAAAATAATGACGCAATCAAGATATTGATATTCCACACTACTTCAAGCAAAGGCCTAGAACGGAAACCTCCAACACTACTGAAAAGAGTGATAAGACCTACTGGATTTGAGAAACCTATTTCCTTGAAAAATGTTTTAAGAGAAAGAATTCATACATTTTATGCGAAAGCAGTACTGGCTGGTTGGTCAATGAATGCTGAATGTTTCTTTAAAAGGAAACGGCTAATATTACCATTACCACCATTATTCACTCACAGAAGTTATTCCTTGGTTCCCTGACAATTCCTAAATAACATGGCTAAAGAATACAACATCGAAAAACGTCTATCCAAATTCCTTGACCGTTAGGATAATGACCTTTCTGTTAGACTGGCCGTTGATACCCGTCAAAATTACTGGTTTATTTGCTTCTTTATTTATAAGATCTCTTTTTACTTCTATTCAAACGAGCCAGTTGCTTACTGTAACACTGATCATTGAGATAATTCTTTTTTGTCCGGAATACTTTATAACAAAATAAGAAAGAAAAGGGTTTAAATGGTTTAGATACTAACTGAGGCGCATCTCCCTCAGTTCAGTTACTAAATGTTGATTGGTTGATTTGGTTTAGCAGCATATCATAGCAGTAATGTTTAGCAAGCTTGTCTCACTAGAACAATTACGACTGAGTAGTGAGTTCGATCCTCACTGGGTGCTCCATACTTCCGGCTTGTGCCACATCTAAGCAGCGCTTAGAAAATCACTATCAACCTCTATGGGTTATTTAATGCCGAAATCTGAATATTTTGAACACAATTTTATGGCTTCAACTAAATATATTTTGAACGCAATTGTATGCCCTCAACTACTGAGTGGCCATTTTGCTATAAAATGCATTGTTGGTAATTTTACTATAAAATGTATTAATGGTCATTTCACTTTAAAAATGTATCGTTGGTAATTTTTTATATAAGAATATATTGTTAGTATTTTTACTATAAAAACGTATTCTTCATAGTGTTTCTTTTTTAATTGAGGGTTCACTATTTTTCCGTAGCTCGGACACTGACAGGTACTACCTCCCCCTTTGGAATAAAAAGAATTAAGAGGTGATTCCATGCTCCTCAAAACCTCCAATCTCCCGAACAGAGACTTTGCTGCTGGATGTAGTTTATCGTCATACCCAGGACTAAATAACGTTCGAATACTTTTGCTAAAGGATTTGCAGCTGATTTTTCATTACCTTGTTCAAGTAGTAAAGCTGGGGACTTTTGCATCAGCTTAAGAAAAAGATGCTGAAGCGAGTTGTGATGATATTAGGAAGTTGGGAAAAGCGAATAGAAAGGCTCATGAGTTTAATATTACGTAATCACCGAATAAGAGACCAGTGCAAACAAAAATCTCTTTATTCTATCAATTTTTCTCGCATCGAAGAACATAGTTTCTTTCTCTTACGTCTCTGCTGCCTTTTAAAATGCTCACTGGTTTCGTACTTGGTGAAAAGAGAAATAAGAACGAAAATAAAATAAGAGAAAAAAAAATTGGTCTCCATCAATTATCCGTTTTTTCATTGTTCAGGAAGACGAATTCTTGAAAAATGAACAGTGCAATCCTATTTTTTACTGCTATGCTCGAGTCTATTTTTGCTACTTTCACTTTCAGTTCCCGCGATTTTTAAACCTGCCCATTCGCCTCACTACCGACATCCCTCGCTCAGCCCTTTTATTCCTCTCTTAGCCTTACCCTTATCCGTTTCACAACTTCCTTCGCATCTGCCCTGCCCCCACACATCAAGAAAAAGCCGGTCACGTGTCGATTTAAGAAAGACGAACGATTCGCCAGGACTCCTTTTCGCTTCAATGATTCGAGAGCTACCATGACCGACCGTGTGCTCTCATTCTCGATTTGCTTATGTCATTCCCAATTTTCTATCTTTATTTGGAAGTATTTTTGTGTTTACTTTCACTTTCACTTTCGCCTCCATCACTTATCCTCCTTTCTACCAACCAGTTTTAGAAACACATGAGCATATACACATACACACTTAGGTAGTGTCTTTGTTCAGTTTGATTGTTTTCCAGTTACTTCTTATAATGAATAAGAACTCATGGATACTGTATATAAATATGAAAGGTATTGTCATATATAGTCTTAATACTTTGATGTCAATTTCCAGTTTTAATATTTACTTATAATTTAATATCTGGCTGTGTAAAACTATATTGAATCTTACATGTCCTTCAGTTTTTGTATGAGTCATAGGCAAGTTAGTATGGAAAGAAATAGATTTGTATCTACGTATAAATTTTGATGGTAAATATATAAAGAAAAGTACAAAAGGTTTATATTTCTAGCTTCAGGTTTCGCAGATACACCACTCATCAGACTCGGGTAAATCTATAGATTTTAAATCTGATCGGCTCAGATATATCTAACTAGTTCTCTGATAGTGTGGTGTATCTGCAAAACTTGAAATCTGACAGATAAGTCTTTTGAACTATTCGTTAGTTATAAACTAGCGTTGCTCTATTTCTTAAATCTTGAGCACTTTGTTTACAAACATTTGCACGTAAAACTCCAGTAATTCACAGGACAGCGTGGTTTGTTAAACGTTAAAGATTTGTTTTATTAATATTATTCCTAATAGTAGCATTATTAGTAGTAAAAATAATAATTGAAATCTACAATACTGGAATTTACCAGTATATACCGTAAGATCTAAGTAGAACTATTTTCATAGCACTGCGTAAGAAACCAGGTGCAAATCAATGTGAACCCCATCAGACAATCAGCCTAATGAGCCCCATGAAAAAAACTCGTAATCCGAATTATGTTGAACAGAGCGCACAGCAGAATCAAACCGGCGATAGGATAAGAACAGTACGGATTCGTCAAAGACACTGGAACAAGGAATGTGATATTTATCCTCAAAATCAGCAATACATGTTTTATAGATTGTGTAATGGCGTTCGATAAAGTACCCCACAAATATCTCCGATATGAGTTCCGCAGGTATACAAAAATAGAAGCAGGTGTCTTCTCACCGGACTTATTCAACCTATACAGCCAGAGAATTATATGTCCTGCCAGGATTCATTATTAGTGGCCACAATATTAACAACATAAGATATGCAGATGACACGGTGTTGATGGCAAACCCGGAAGGGAAACTCCAAAATCTCCTGTAGGAGGTAGTGAAGGAAATCGGGAAGAAGGGACGAAACATAAACGCAAAGAAGACGGAATGCATTGTTGTTGGCAAAAGGGTGAGCCTAAAATGAAAATTGACAAATTCGGGATACCAAAATCAAACAAGTACGACAAATCTGAATATCCGGCAAGTGTTCTAACAGAGGAAGGAAAGTGAGACCCCGAAATACGAAGACATGTTGGGGTAGTCTTGACTACCGAGGAGAACGCTTGAAAATCTCAGGTGAAAATTTTGTGCATTCCTCGTATCCTCGATCCACACTTGTTGATTCAGCACGTAACTATCATGTAGATTGTTAGTCTTGAACATAGATAGATAGATAGATAGATAGATAGATAGATAGATAGATAGATAGATGGATTAAAACAGAATGAGATAAAAACAGACTGAGATAGATAGATAGATAGATAGATAGATAGATAGATAGATAGATAGATAGGAACAGGCATAGATATATATGAATAGGTTGAGATAGATAGATAGATAGATAGATAGATAGATAGATAGATAGATAGGAACAGACATAGATATATACGAATAGTGTTGAGATAGATAGATAGATAGATAGATAGATAGATAGATAGATAGATAGGAATAGACATAGATATATATGAATAGGTTGAGATAGATAGATAGATAGATAGATAGAGATAGATAGATAGATAGATAGATAGGAATATGTTGAGATAGATAGATAGATAGATAGATAGATAGATAGATAGATAGATAGATAGATTAAAACAGAATGAGATAAAAACAGACTGAGATAGATAGATAGATAGATAGATAGATAGATAGATAGATAGATAGATAGATAGGAATAGACATAGATATATATGAATAGGTTGAGATAGATAGATAGATAGATAGATAGATAGATAGATAGATAGATAGATAGATAGATAGAGGTGAGGGAGGTAGGGAGGAAGAGAAACGGATCGATTTCGCATGATATAAAATATGTAAAAAAACAGATTTTTCCCTGATCTACTGCTCAATTTTTCTATCCAATCTCAGCTGAGCGAAACTCTCTTTCAAAGTGTTGGCTATAGTTCTATGATTTTCTTTCTATAGATCGATATTAAAATCGTTGAAATCGAATGTTAGGTGAAAGGTTGTTACTAGTCGCCTGAGAAAATCATCTTCTTAACAACCTAAAATCGATAATCACTCAATATTCTGTTAGTTATTATGTTAATTTTTTTTTATGGAAATTTAAACGAAAATAAATTTGACCTTGTAACCTTTGATTACATTGTGACCTTTAGTTTACAATCTGTTTTAGGGTCTGACCTCGATCATAACCTCATACTAATTAACATAAAAAAACTACTTCAGGCTCACATGTTTTGATATATTTTCTATTTTAAGGGTGCGACAGTTAACTCACGAGTGTTTTCAATAGATTCACTCTGAATTAACAAGGTTGTCACAAAAATGTCAGGTGTGATTTAAAAGTCTGATTTAAAATATTTTCGGTTTTACAATTTAACTTTATCATTCTATTCTCATTTTGTACACTCTTGATAAAATCCGAAAAGAAAACAGATTATATATATATATATATATATATATATATATATATATATATATATATTAATTTCAATTAAAGGTGCAAATTATAATTTATAATCATGAATCACTCATAAAAAAACAAATATGGAGGTTAATGATTTAAATGGCGAGAATACATCTTCGCAAACAATATAAATAAGATACATCAGCCCCGAACCTGTATACGAATGATATGATCCCTGTTCATAAATTTCAGTTGCATAAGGTCTTTTTAATTTTTACAAGCTTTCGTCTGTTTCTACAGACATCCTCAGGTATGGAAATAGATCTTGTTCTTGTTTTTACTTCTCGGTAATAAGAGGACAACGAAAATAGAGATGTAATTCGAAAAAATGTTATGAGAAATGTGTTATTGTTTTGGAACTTTAAATTCAAACTCAGCGTTGCGACCGCACGTTCCAAAACAATAACACATTTCTCATAGCATTTTTTCGAATTACATCTCTATTTTCGTTGTCCTCTTATTACCGAGAAGTAAAAACAAGAACAAAATCTATTTCCATACCTGAGGATGTCTGTAGGAACAGACGAAAGCTTGTAAAAATTAAAAGACCTTATGCAAATGGAATTTATGAACAGGGATCATATCATTCATATACAGGTTCGGGGTTGATGTATCTTATTTATATTGTTTGCGAGGATGTATTCTCACCATTTAAATCATTAACCTCTATATTTGTTTTTTGTATGAGTGATTCATGAATTTATTATATATATATATATATATATATATATATATATATATATATATATATATATATATATATTGGACAATAAGAAATATTTTTAAAATTAAAATTTTCACACACACTGGGTTGTATATTAATATTTTTTGTTCTATTATTTCAATTAGATTCCTCGACTAGTTTCGGCCAGCATGGCCAACATCAGGAGAAAAAAAATCTGCTTGTTAGTAGCAGTGAACTACAGGCCTGAATGACTGTTTCTTAAGAAAGTGAATTTTATCAGTAATTTTCATTTGTTTTTTTATCGTTAATTTTCGTCAGTCTTTGTGTTGTTCAAACAACCTCTTTAAAGTTGATTTTAAGATAAAAGATGGGAGATTCCTGACTTTAAGAATTAACTCCTTGGTCATTTTAACAGCTTTATTGGTTGCTGGGAATGTGATGTGTGTGTTAAGTGCATGTTATCTTTTAGTTCTTTGGGAGTGTGTATGATATGTGTATGTGTATTTATTAGTATCAGTGCGTGTGAGACTTCAACACCTCTGGAAGCATGTCTGTCTTATGCTGGTGAGAAATGTGGTTAGGGATTGATTTATGGGGTTATATATTAATTCTATCTATGTTGTTAAATTTGTGGTTAAGCCCGTCTGAACGAAGTGTTTTGAGGCGCAAAATCAATTTGTTTTCATGATCCTCTCGTATTTTTCTAGTATATATATATATATATATATATATATATATATATATATATATATATATTATAATAATTTTTTTTTTATTTTGTTCAAGCAAATTCGACCGTCGCAATTATTCTCAGTAAACATGTGCTGTCAGTCTGGTTAGCAATATGTGTGTGACGGTTAAAATTAAACAAGTACGAAAATGTACATCTCTGGTACGTTTTTAACAGAGAAACAGAAAAGCGAAAGATGCCTTCCAAAAGTTAAGTAAAGTATTAAGAAACAGAAAAACTTGGATAGAAACAAATATGGCTGAACTATTATTTAATATCAGTCCTTAATATGGCAGTACCTTTAGGCTAATCTCCTCACAGCTGAAGAAGAGGCAACAGAAATATGTCTCTACAGACGGATACTGAGAATACCATGGACTGGACAGGTGAGCAACCACGAAATTTTTGATAAAGTGAAAACAAAAAGTACACTTATACTTTTTTAAAATTGAAATTTTTATGGCATATAATGAGGAAAGTGGACTTGGAAAAATTGACACCCTCAGGGATTGTTACAGAAAAAGAGGCAGAAGAAAACAGCGAATAACCTGCCTGATGAGCTTGTGTTAACGGTTGCCAGAACAATGACTCGCAAGCATAGAAAAAGAAAATATTTACTCAGATCAAAAATATAGGTAGCTATGGAGGACCACAATCACCACATCCTGTTTCTCGCATTATATCAACAATTGTGTGAATAAGGAATATTTTTACAATAGGTTGGATTCTGGAAGATTAAATCATTTTTTATCTGCCCACCGACGCGGTAATTCGTACTTAATATTTGGATTAAAACTCCTAATAGTTAATTGGATATTGATATTAGCTACGCCTGAGGCGACCCAGTGAGGCTCGAACTCACAGTTGTAAAAATTGTCAGCAAGGATAACTAGTTCATCATTCCTTCATAGCAAGGTGCCCAGTTGTGTATTGTTGATAATTAAGCAGTTCAATCTGGCACAAGGATGTAAATATGAAGTGATCAATATCTTGCAAAATTATCTTGATATCCAATCCACAGCAAAGGTACTTCAATGAAGGCTTTTTCTTCTTGCGTTCAGTCACAAGTGCAGTTATCAAACTCACTAGAGAAATAATGGCTTAGCCTGGTTATTTTTGTTTAGAGACATATCAATACCTCTGTGGGTCATTTAACGCCGAAACCTAAATATTTTCTGTCTATATTTCTGAAATGAAGTACTGTAACAATTTACTTTATTTACATTGTTCGGACTCATCTTTGTTGACATATTCACGACGTTTCGGCCGTTGTACACTTCGACATTCTTCAGGTGATATACGTTGGAATTTCGATTCGAACTCTTTATTTAGTCCACCGGGGTAGATTGTTCTAGTTCCACATGCCGCGCCTCTACCGGATATCTCAGTTTTAGTTATTCCCCTTTAGTAACTCAACCCTTGAAGTTTTTTCTTCCGCTCTACTGTGGCCAGGTATTGAACTCACAACTCTTTTGGTTAGGTCACTGGATTACTTCAATCGACGGTTTTATCCACTGAGCCATGTGTTCCCAAGGAATAAAGGGTTTGGTTCGAAATTCAAGTCACCTAAAGAATACCAGAGCGTACAACGGTCGAAACGTCGTGAATATAACAATCAAGATTAGGACGCTAGCCCAAAGAGATCAATGTATAATGCTTGACTATGGCACAAACATGAAGAAGCACCTGAAGCACAACGGCCGAAACGTTTTTTCTATAACAACAAAGAACATTAGTCCAAATACATAGATGTATAATAATGGTAATTCTTACCTAGATGACTACAATGAGGACTGACGGAAGGTAGAACAACTGATAACATTTGATTATACAATCAAAATGAGAACAGCAGTTCGAAGTAAACACTATACCTGACAAAGGACCTGAAGTACAACGATCGAAACGTTTTGACTATAACAACCAAGAACACTAGTCCAAATAAGGCATATACTCGAGTTTAGTGCGATTTATTTTATGATTAGTGATGTAATGACTATGCATACACTTGGGTTCCCCCTCACAGTAATATGATTGGCTGGTGTCAGCCATAAATACAGACTGATATGGAGGTACATGGGGGACGCCTATAGTCTTCGCCTATTGCCTACGTCTATTGCCTAGCACTACGACGAGGACCAGTCCATTACGGTTACCATCTAGACTGTCCTACCTGGTTACAGTAGTCAACAACCACTTTGCTACTTCGAACAAATATATCCCTTTCCGGGACATATCAACTAGTTTCACTATTCACAGGTAATGTTTTTGAAGAAGTTACAGACCATGCATTTTTGATAACCGATTGCGCTATTCACAGGTAATATTTTACAGGAGTTAAAATGCATGCAAAAAAAAATATCAGGAGTCGGCATATACACGAATATGTACGACTATATAAAAGTAAAAATAATAGTAATTCTTAGGTTACTGATTACGACTGATAGCTTTTGACTATAAAAACCCAAATGAGAAAGACAACTCGAAGAAATCACTGTCTAGTAGTAATTCAGTATCTAAACATAAAACTTGCATAATAATCATTAATTGTGCCCATATATAAAGGAAAACCGGAGATAGAGACAAAGAAATAAAAACCGAACTTGTACTTCTAATCGAAGTTTTAGATTACATCTCAGTGGGTTTGTGATTATAATAATTATGTAAGTAGAATGGAAGAGAAATACAAAAGTCCATTTGCAGCTAGAAAGTGAGGGAAGGTGTTGGGTGTATCTTAATTATAAACATGCTGATGAGTGTAAACGGCGTCTTAAGCCGATTAAACCAGGTGACAGGAAGTCGCGAAATAACTACTTCCGGCTTTGGAGCGTATACTCACAAAGTAAACTAATGTGGCCGCCACGGGTAGCCGTGGCGAGATCTTAATGTGATGCACGTGTACTTCAGTGTCCCAACGAATAACAATGACAAGAAAAGCAAACGAAGCAGTTGGAGATGGGAGAGTATTTCACAGAGTAATTTCGGAAGCGGATTGGGGTAGGTTTTAACTCATGACTCTCCACAACTTCCTCTCACTGGCTCTAGATAATATTAAACCTTTTATCACCCCACTTGATATTTGTTCTCCTTGCTATCACTGAATAATCAGGGAAGGATGCCTTTCAAGGATTTTGTATTCTTTTTCTTTCTTTACGTGTCCTGTCCTTTGAGGACAGGGGGGATCATAGCTCTCCATAACTTCCTCTTTTTTGTTGCACTGAATGCACTAAATAACTCTTGCTATTAATCCATCCTTATCTTTGATTTGCATCAATGGTCGTATACATTTCCCTTTTTTCTGACAGGCTACGTATATACTGATTCTCCCTAGGAATATTTATATTCAGGCAATCTTCATGGTCTAACGACTGCGTTCAAGCATTAAACAGGCTGTCGCCTCTGAGTGATGTCAACTGTTATATTTATATACGCTCTATCACTGATACTGAGCACTATAAACCATAAATATAACATATTTTTGAAACTATAAGCAATTTACTAAGCATACTTTGAGCCTATATTCTAATATATATATATATATATATATATATATATATATATATATATATATGTATATATTTAACAGTCGTATATAAAGAGAGACATATGGCACAAGACCAAATGTAAAGAGCACTGTGAGAGAATCGAACTCATTGCTCAGTCGTTATTAGTTTCACGAGACAAACTTGCTAAACATTACACCACGTCGAAGTACTCTCTCTCTCTCTCTCTATATATATATATATATATATATATATATATCGTTAAAATAATTATATATGTATATATACATCTATATCTAAGTATCTGTATGTCTCTCTCTCACTCTGTGTGAGTGTATATATATATATATAAACATACATATATACATACATACATATATATATATATATATATATATATATATATATATATATATATATATATATATATATATATAGACGATATACACCGTTTAATAAATAAAGATTGTCCATCTATTTCAAATATGAAATGTCTATTGTGATAACGTTTAACTAATAAAATGTCGGATTAAACATAAATCCATTAATTTTTATAAGTGATATTTTGTCAGTGACATTTTAATATTGGAAAGTAGGTCGTCAGGAGAAGTTTTTACATACTCTCGGATGTGTCAAGGACGAAATACATCACACAAAAAAACTTATGCAACTTTGTAACAGATTCCCATAAATTTGCTATTGATATACAAATATATATATCTTCTTACCATTATATATATATATATATATATATATATATATATATATATATATATATATATATATCTAAAGGGTGCGATTGATAAATTGTCTTCTGAATCACGCTAAAATGAAAATAACACTGATATCTTATTTTAACAGATATATTTACCAAAATTACACAAAAATATCTTGAAAGACTAAAGGGTAAAATTATTTAATAAAAATCGCCATTGGCATCAACCATGGCCTCCAGATGAGTTCGGAACTTTCTGTAACTCCACTGGATGGTCTCCTAGTTTTAGTTGGTGAATGCTGCCATAATTCTTGCCTTCAGCTCATCTTTGGTGTTGGTGTTACAAGGAACCTTGTTTATCTCTTACTTAACTCCGCCCCACACATAATAATCAAGGGGATTGCAGTCTGGGAAGTGACCAGATCTATGGGGCAATGTGGTCAGACAGTCATGACTGGGTTTTCCTGCTTGTGTTGCATGGTACGGCGTCCTGTTGGCAGACATAGGATCTTCCAGCAGCCACTCTCTTGACACGGGGCAGCACCACCTCCTCAAAGCACTTAATGTAGGCCTCAGTGTTATGTCTGAGGCCCTGTTGGAAAATGAATGGAGGCATAATGTTTCCATTACTAGTGATCACTCCATACACCTTCGTAATCACCATTAGACTTATCCATCTCTTTCCGAATCCTCTGCACTGTCCTCAGGCTGACACTCAAACACTCTGAAATGTTCGTATTGCAGATTCCGGTGCGAATGCCACGCAGTGCAGCATACCGTTTCCAAATTTCTAGCGAATTGAATCGCGTCATTGTGCTATTTTTCTCACGGTGACCAACTGACCCTACTTTTTTGTGTAGTCGGCAGGATCCAAAACAAACAACACGCATGCGCGAAATTAAAAATATAAAATGGCGACAATTTACTCATCGCACCCTGTGTGTATATTTGCGTTTGCGTGCGTATAGAACATAAAATACATGAAGCCTATATTATATATTCATTGTGATAAATCAGATACACCACCTTTCTGTCTTTCAGTGACTCTATTGGAGAAAAATAAACCAAATATATAGACAGTACATTGTGAAACAAGATAATATATAAGACCGTGTTATACCGTGAGGGACCTAGAGAAACCCCGAAAAGAATAATTGTCTGAAAAACTCTTTCAAAGTTAACGTTTCATCTCGAGTGTGAACGTTTTATATAAGCGATTTATTGAACACGTTAATTTCCAGTTGAGCGAGCCCGGTTTAATCAAGTTATTCGACATCCCGAAAGCCTTGGTTGACACTTGCACTTTAAAATCTTTTAAACGAAAAACCAACTACAGTAAGAAAAATAAATAAACATTTGTTTATTTGTCGGCGAGTGGAAAGTTAAGAGATAAGTATCTTTTATCCCTGAGGCGACGAATGCGTGGGGGGAGTTACAGATGGTGAAAGTGTAAACGTACGAAACATTGAATGCGTGCGTTTGTGGGTGTAAAATATTGAGAGTGGGAGGGAAATCGAGAGTTAATTTATATTCGGGTGTCTATCTTGGGTTTTACAAATTTGCAGGCTTTGAAATTATATGATTATACACAAAAATGTGAAATAATCTGAAATTATTTTAATTTAAATCTTATATAATTTTTTTTTTTTTGTATTTGTCTAATGCTTCTTCCTCGGAAATCACACTGAAGTAAGCATATATAGAATTAAGTGATTCCTGTTACAAATCCGAACGTCCAGACCCTGGCTTATCGACTTTAGTCTCATTCCCACCGCTGTGGTGTAGCTTCCATGTAACTTTTCCATATTTTTATGGCAATTTTTCGGATGAGCTTTCCTCTTTGATACACATTGGAGTTGCATTTTTTTTAATTCCTCCACCCCCGATAAAAATTGTACATATGGAGACTAGTTAGGGGACTAGTTAGAACTTCATAGAGACTTGAGGTATTACGGTGTATATAGCAAACATGGTCAGTATGAATGTGTTGCCTTGGTGTAAAGAATACTGTGCTGTGTTTGAGTCAGTAATAGTGGCTAGCTAGGTTTAGTTACAAAACAGAAGACCAACTTTCCTCATCGCTCCCGTTGACATTGTGTCACACTTTTGTATCTTTATAAAATAAATATTGATTTCCTCCTCGCTATCTCGACTTTACAATTTTAATGGCAATACTATCGGCCCAGAGTGAGAACTCGGAGAGCCGAGTTCGAATTCCAGTCTCGTTCGTTAGATCCACTTTTGCGCAAATACCCTTGGGACAGATATGAATCCATCTCTTCTTTCCTCCAGATATGGGTTGAATAGCAGGACAGAGTGGGTTCTTTAGCCTTGGTTGTCACCAAGTCTACGGCAGAAAGAAATGGCAACCTACTGAGGGGAAAAATCTGCCTCGTCAGTTATGTATCGAAAGATACATGATCACCGTATGGCACTTGACTGACTGACTAAATTGGCAGCCTGGTTTCACCATTTTGCAGTTAAAATTGCTAGATGTGTCTGTATGTCCTATGCTAACGTTTCTTCTCTCGCAGTTCTCGTTAATGGGAATTTCTTCAGGCTTCTTGCTTTTCAATTTGATTTTATCTGGATAATCGTTATCTTCTGTCTTCTATTCTTTTATAGTTCTCTCTCCCAAATGGTGTATTTTTTTTTCTTTTTCTCTGTTCCCTTGCATCTTAAGAGCTTTATTTCATTGCATGGGGTGAAATGATTAAAAAAAAATTAATAAATAAGGAATTCATTAAGATACCGTTTTATTTTTTAAAAAACATTCAATGAAATTAATTTAGAAAAAAAAACAGATTTTTAAGATTTTGTGATTCAATTGTATATCGATGAGACTTCGTCACCAGTCTAGCTCAGTTCATAAAGTCTGGGTAACATAGCGAAGAGCTCATCTGAACAATTACCATGAAAGGTAATTATAAAAATGGCACAGAGTGGCAACTTTACGGCGATGGGAAAGTGATTGAAACCGTGACGCAAGATTAAGACTAATGTTATTGATGGTTCTTTGGATTTTATCAAGGATCTTTAGATATATAGTAGGAGCACCGGACCATATGTAGCAGAAATATTCTAAGCATAGACGAATGGTGTACTTATAGATATGTTCTTTTAGGATAGAGGCAATTATTATTCTACACGAGATTTTTTTTATTGTTGTTACTCTATATCTGGTGTATTTTACCATCCATCACTTTATTTGTGATCCCTCTTCCGTCATTCCAACAGAAGATGCCTTTTAGAAACGAAGTATTTTTCTTCTCTTGCATATCAAATCATTTTACAACACGAGTGATCATAGCTCTCCATAACCACCACTCTTTTATGAAGCTAAATAAATCATTTAATATCTACACTATTTACATTATTCGGACCATTGTCCTCATCTTTATTGCCATATTTATCACAACGTTTCGGTCGTTGTACGTTCCGGCCTTCTTCAGGTGTTTGGAATGGTGAACTGAACCATTTATTTCGTTCGCTGGGGTAGACTCTTCTAGTTCCACGTGCCATGTCTAATGGATGTCATTTATCAGTATCTCATATTAATTCACCTCACCAAGTTCTCCACTGCCTTAACCAGGTTTTGAACTCATAACTCTTTGGGTCCTGTCACTGGATCTAACCAACGCCTTTATCCACTGTGCCATTAAGGAAGAAGGCCGGAGTGTATAGCGGCCGAAATGTTGTGATAAATATGGCAACAAAGATGGCAAGGAAATATAAAAAGAGCGAGCAAGAAAGAAATAGTAAATAATCGAATAAAAGAATTAAAGAATGAATGAAAAATGAATGAATGAAGAATAATGAATGAGTGAATAAATGAATAAAGAATAATAAATGAATGAAAAATTATTAATGAATGAATGAAGAATAATGAATGAAGGAAAATAATGAATGAGTGAAGAAGAGTGAATGAAGAATAATGAATGAATAAATGAAGAATAATGAATGAAAAATAATGAATGAGTGAATAAATGAATGAAAAATAATGAATGAATTAAGAATAATGAATGAAGAATAATGAATGAATGAATGAATGAATGAAGTAGGATACGAATTCCTGTTGTGCTTTGCAAGCAACTTCCTTAATCCAATTTCACGCAGGTTTACGCTAACAATCGTTGGGATAAAAAAAAAAAAAAAAATATTCGTACAAAGAAAATTCATTCAAAAATTTATTATGAAAAATTCTTCATCTCAGAATCTCTCTCTGTGTCTCTGTCTGTCTGTCAGTCTCTCTCTCTCTTTCTCTCTCTCTCTCTCTCATATCTCACTTCAAGATGTGGAATGCCATCACTCACTATAGATCGCTTTCCCTCATAACTTCTCCCCCTATCTTTGTGGAACATGCCCCACCTCCTATTTGCTTAAACTTTCTCATGGTTTGTCACTACTCCATTGCTTTCAATGTGCCTCGTAAATTTTATATTCACCTAGCCTTCTTTCCGCCTAATGTAAGAGTGATTATTAAATCGAAAGAAAGAAAGAAAGAAAGAAAGAAAGAAAGAATCTAGCAAAGAGAGAAAAAACTCAAGTAATACGAAAGAAGAAAAATCAAAATCAAACGAAAGAATTAAAAAAAAGGTAAAGCCAAAGTAAGAGAATGAATCGATATCGGACACTCTGCTGTTAAAAGTCTAACTAATACTTTTAGTCGACAGAATGTACTAAACACACACTTTGCCAGCAAATATCTTATCCCTCCCTTCCTTCGTCTCTGCATCTAGCATTAACCAACAGCCACACATTGTTATATCTAAAACCATAACATGCTTTCAAACACGTGATAAAAGAAATCCGCCCACCAGGTCCTAAACGTCTGGGAAACGATTCTTTTAAAAAAAGACACGCAACCAATGTTATTGTAGGTATTACAGCACCGTGTTACAGGGTCATCTCTGCTTAAAAGGGACATACTTTTGAACCCCAATTGAGTTTTATTTTCTATGTCTCTTGCCGGTTCGCCATAACCATGTGACTAACGGATTAAGTACTAAACATACACAATTAATTTACCGTGCTTGCGGGCCTGTCTTAATTCGCTCAACACTTAAACAAAATAGCAATCGAAAAAAAAAATCAATTATTATTGTTGCTGGTCTGCACATTGTGTTTTCACAACATTAGCATATAAAGTCTATCACTGGGAGATCATGTGGCAGCAATTTTCCCAGTAACCAAGCAACCACTGCATTATTATTATTATTATCATCATCATCATTCGATTTCTGCTATGGACACACTACCTACCAAGTCTGCGGAAAGACCTAAGGCAGGTCGTGGTGTGTTGTTATGGCCACATTTCATGTTAATTTTTTTTTTTTTTTTTTTTTTTTTTATCTCCGATGAAGTTGCTAGCGTTACATAGACAAAGTTCTCCTTAGTGTGTGTGCTGTACTTAATAAGACAATTTTCTGTATGTCTCTTAAGCTGGGGTTTCCAGGGATTCTTTCAATGTGTTGTTTTGTTCCATTTTTTATAATTCCAAGTGCACCTATTACCACTGGTATTATTCTTGTTTTTATTTTTATTATTATTATTATTATTATTATTATTATTATTATTTTCTTTGATTTCTGGCATTTACAAATTTCTTTCCGTGTCCCGCCCAGGGACCTAAGGTTAGAGATGGCATCATGTTACTTTCCACTGACAAAAAAAAAAAATAATTAGATAAAGCCCTTCGTAAAGCATGGGCTGTACTTGTCAGAACAATTTTTTGTATCTTTTTGAGGCATGGACTTCCAGGAATCCCTTCAATTAGTCTACTGCAATCTTTTCCAACCAGTATTGTTGTTGTTGTTATTATTATTATTATTATTATTATTTATTTGATTTCTGGTGTGTACTCATTTTTTTCTGGGTTCCGATCAGAGACCTAAGGTCAGAAATGACATCATGACATTTTAAACTGAGCAGTTTCGGAAAAATATCACACATATTTTACATACATAAAGCTTTTCGTAAGGTGTGGGCTGTACTTATGAGAACAATTGTTTGCTTTTCTTTACGGTATGGACTTCCAGGAATCCCTTCAATGAGTCGATTGGAATCTTTTTTCTTCAACTACAACTGAAATTGTTGATATCCTCATGTGCAACATTTCTGAGATTTCGATTTCAAGATCATTGTATTATGCCCGTTTTTGAAGATCTTCAAAGATACATTGAAGTCTGCAAGGACTGACATATCAATAAGAAGGCACATTTTGTCTTTACAGTCTCTAATCACGATGTCTGGGCGATTAGCTTTGATTGTACTGTCTCTGTGTGTATTGTAAAGTCAAATAAAATTGTTACAGATCCTATCTCTGTAACCGGTTCTGGGCGGTGTTCATCCTAATTTCTTACAGTTTCCTTTTCGTAAAAAATGCAGATTTGCCAATGAAGATATTGACCAACTCTGCCATGCGGAGTTTTATATTCAGTGGGTGCCAATACCGCGCAACCTGTTACAAGATGGTCAATTGTTTCTGGATATTTATCACAGAATCTGCATTTTGGACTAACACAATTTTTCAGTGTGTGCGCTAGGTAATTTCTAGTTAGCAAGCATTGTTCCTGTGTAGCAAGAATAAATTTTCGCTTTCAGCTTTTAACCCTTCACTACGTAGCCACTGATGGGTACGGCGTTTGTCTACATCAGCTTGTTTGGTACGGGTAGAGTATTGGCTGTGAAGCGGTTTCTGTATATTATTATTATTATTATTATTATTATTATTATTATTATTCGTTTTTCGGTATAAATCAAGTGACATGAGTACTTCAAAAATCTCCAGTACCTTCCTCAATATTCTACTATTATTATTACTAGAATAATACCCGTTAAAACGACGGAATTATTTACGTATTCGGCGGTACTTCTGCCCCCGATCTCTCTGGGATTAGAATGTTATATCCGTGCACTGTATATATAGTCTCTCTTCTCTGTCTCTCTCTCTCCCCCCTCTCTCTGTCTCTGTCTCTGTCTCTCTCTCTCTCTCTCTCTCTCTCTGTATATATATATATATATATATATATATATATATATATACTCCCATACTTTGGACCTTGTGCCACATCTGAGCTACGCTTGGAAAATCACTATATATACCTCTTCCAGGGTAAGTAAAACAAATTATCCGTACTTCCGGCATAAAATAAACTGTGTTATGCGCGGGTAATTTTTGACTTTCCCATGTATATTTACATAGATGGACGCACGGTGGAGTTATGGAAAGCGGCTCGAGTTGAGGAATCGGAGAGCCGAGTTCGAATTCCATTTGAATCCATTACATTCACTTACGAGCTAATACCCTTGAGAAAGGTGTGAATCCTCTTCTTCTCCCTCCAGCTATGGGTAAAATAGCAAGACAGGCTGAGTTCTATAACCTTGGAAGGACAACTCTGAATTCAAAACCTACGGAGGCTCGTTTGTGGACCTTGTGGCACGTGGTGCACCAGGTCTCTGTATTCGTCTCTTCAGAAAGCGTGGTTGGTTCTGCGCAAAGCCTTCACCACTATAATCAAATCAGATCTGCAGGTGTCTGGCTGTCGGTTCCTAGGAACAGAGTTGCTTGACCCTCATACGTCGAATACGACAGGAGAGACCATATATATATATATATATTAGTTTTGCATATAAGCAGCCTCAAAGATATGACTTAGTGTCATTGTTAACAAGTTGTGTTGCTGACAAATTCATCAATTTAGTGAATTTGATTTTTGTGTTAAACAAGAACAAATAAGCACTAATATTACTTAGACTAGGCAAGAAAAAAATTACATATATATATATATATATATATATATATATATATATATATATATATATTTATATGTAATATATATATATATATATATATATATATATATATATATATATATATATATATATATATATACCAAGTATATAATTGGTATATACTGAATGAATTCAATAACCAACAATTACTATTCTTAAAAGAGTGCTCAATACAAAGTAGAGCAGATATAATTATTTTTTATAAAAAAATTATAACATAAGTATGTTATAAAATCACTACAAAAATAGCCATTTTGTTTCAACACACTCTGTGTCTTATCAAGTGATGATGTTGAAAATAAAATAAATGGTTTTAAAAGTTTCAGATTAATTAACGATCCTACACTAGGGGGAAACATTGTTACAAAAGCTAGCATAACCAATCAAAAACCAAGTATAGAAAGATTCAAAAGCTTGACAACGAAATCATGTTATAATAGCTATTCAGATCTTTAAAATACGTGTAATATTAAAAATAATTTATACTAACCAATAATTATAAAATTATATGATAAAATTTAATATTAAAATTAAAAACTGGCAATTTTAAAATCCAAATTTAATCACTATTAAGTTTAAAAACTACAAAATTATTGAGAAAAGAAAAAATATATATGTTTATTCAATTCATTTCTTCATTGAAATTACGTTCGACAAGACGCTACAATATATCCGGTCATTTGACAATAGATGTATATATATTTTATTTTCCCTTTCTTTTCCTTTTTTATTTTAAAGTGTGTGAATGTGGTCTTAAACTCACGCGCAAAACAACAAAAACACAATCAGATTATAATACATAAGCACCCAGACATAATTAGATATACACACACACACACACATACACACACACACAAAAAAAGGTGGGGGGGGCGAGACATGAACATCTCTACAGCCCTTTATGAAAGGAGGAGACATGGAAACCAACACTTATACACATACACACAGTTAAATATGAATACACTCTACATACACATAGACACCGATAGATACACATACATACATCCACAGACAATGACATAGACAATCAGATATCACAACCAATAAATATTTCAGACTTAAAGTATCGTTAAATAAATGCTAACCACTTATTAAATTATAAAAAATAATATATATATATATATATATATATATATATATATATAGAGAGAGAGAGAGAGAGAGAGACTGTGTATGTGAGAGAGACGGAACTAGTTCTGTGAATAACCATTAAATAAAAAGAGATGTAAGACAAGAATGCATTTCCTTACCGAATTTATTTAACCGACACAGCGAAACGATCCTAAAAACACGAGAGCTGTACTAACAGAATACAAAGTACACACAAAAGTCTTCATGCGCATTGGAATATGGCATTGAAAAATGTCTTCCAGAATTTAAGCAAAGTATTAAGAGAATAGGTAATATCCCGAGAAACAACGAAAAGAGATCTGAACTGCTATGTAATATCTAATTGTCTATAGAGCAGTGGGTGCTGGACAATTTCCCCATGCCTTTCATAAACTAAGCAAAGTATTAAGAGATAAGAAATAATAAAATTAAATGCTGTGTGATACTTAATCTCCTCCATGACAAAGAAAGCTAGACAGTGTCCTCACAAATGTAGAAGAGACTTGAATTGATAGAGATGTGCTTGAAGTGGCTCAATCTACGAATGCTAACGAAACTATGGAGACATTATGTTACCAACAAGGAAACGTTTAAGGAAAATAGGAACAACGAGGAAACAGATGCTAGCATTCAGAAAGAGACAGCAAAAATACGCAATGAGGGTAAAGAGATTGGCGAATATAAAACTCTCAAGACTCGACAGGTTAGAGGAAATAGCGTGTAATCGACCCAACAGGACTGAATGGCAGTAAAAGACATAAAGGTGGGGGTTGAAGAAAAATAGCAAAAGGCAACAGAAGCAATGAAGCTGTGAAGAAACATGATTACCCACTGTATTTAATGTTACTTTTGATTACTAAATGTATATAAAATGATATCAATAATCTTGTGCTTGCGTGTCTATAAAAGCCAATATAACGATTTTTATGTACATTAGGATTTGATTACTGATAACATACATCTTCATATATATATATATATATATATATATATGCGTGTGCTAAGTCAGCCTTAAATGAAGGATCGTACTTGTTGATCTGATTATCATAGAAACTCATTTTGGACCAAATAATCAGAAATATCGAAAAGGCGATCCATTCTTTATTGTTCCCAGTCGGCTGTAATGTGCAAACATTATAAAAAAAAAGTTCTTCTGGATAATTTTCACTCCCTTCCTTGTAAGTTGGCTTTGACACGGCGTCGCCTCGTGGGCGCTAATTTACTTTCCTTTGCTTGGGTCAGTAAAGCCCAAAACAAAAATGGCTGACTAGAAAGTTCTTTTTTCCCTCGCCACAAATCATTAACAATTTTTTTTTATACTTAAAATTGTACAAAAGGAAAATAATATTTTTTTATGATAACCATTTATACTTCATCTTTATGAGTGACTAACAGTGTACTAATTGGATACCATAAAACTTAAAAGCGGTAGATTGACCACTATGAAAAACTGGTAAAATGCAAGTTTAAGTCATTGATAAAAAGCAAGTACAAATAGTTACATTCAGTACAAACAGTGCCAGTTCATGTGTACGACGAGGTTGACATCGCTTTCCACCTACTCAGTCATTTTGTCTTTTCTGCACTTTTTTTATAGACATTTAGTCTTTCCTGGACATTTTTTTTTCAATCATTTCACGTTTACGGAGAAGAAATAGAAGATGTGAACAGAGTTAGGTGGCGGTTAAAGCGTTTTAGTATCGCTGGAATAAAAATTGGGTCCCCTGAAGAGACTTTTTACGAGCCTAGCCTGTAGAATCTTTTCCATCACTAGAAAAAATATGAATTCAGCAGTGCCATCGAACTCTATATATCCACTGTAGTCCCTGTTCAAATCCCCTCTCTCTCTCTCTCTCTCTCTCTCTATATATATATATATATATATATATATATATATATATATATATATATCACTGACTCTCTCGCTCTCTTACATTTGTCTAGAGACGCAAATATACAGGGATGCAATTGTCTGGTACGCATTTGTTTGGGACAAAAATGTCCAGTACGCAACTGTCTGTTCAACCTCCTCTATACACAGTGCGCTCAATTTGGTCCGTTACTCCAAGTGAACATGCCACCATATTACCATAACAATGATATTTATGAAACGTTAAAACAACAGATACAGATATTCAGAAGTTTAAAAATTCCAGTAAGGATGAATGAATTTTAAACTGATTAAATTTTTCAAAAAGCATTAATTATTTATTGCATGATTTATATCTTCTGGTTTCTTGCATTTTTTTCCTCTTTTTTGTCTCTGACGGATTTTAACTTAAATAATAGTACGCGCTTTATACAGCGAGAAATACGGTAGCATGTTTTGTTTAATGATTTCTACCAAGCTAAATAAATAGCTGTCCGGTTTTCGTATAGAAGTATCTTTTCGTTCTTTCTTTTTCTCGTGCCGTCTTCTACTCTATCTCCCTGTTTGTGCTTCTCCTTAATTTGTCTGTACGCCCGTTTGTATGTCTGTTCCTCTCTTGCTTAAAAATAAATAAATCAAATCAAATATCGTTTCATACATGCGCGCGCTGAATGAAACTGGTAGTGACGCATGCGCAACGGCAAATGCCACCTCCGTTCAAAGTGAGGAAGCCAGCGCGTATGCCGCTGTCGTCAACCCCGCCACTATCGACCTGCAAACATGGGTGCGCACCACTTTCAGGATGTGAATCCAGACACTCTTACCCAACGTACAAATATTTCACCTCTCTTCGTCTTTCGATTCTTTCTCTCTCTCTCTCTCTCTCTCTCAACGCTTTCTCACCCTCTTTTTTTCCATATTCTAACTCTCTCTCTCTCATTCAACTTTTTCTTTTTTTTTTCTCGACCCTCTCTCTTTGTCTCTCACTTTCTTTCAACTCTTTCTCTCTTTCTTTCTCAAATTTCTCTCTCTCTCTCTCATTCAACATTTTGTCTGTTTCTTTCTCCCTCCCAATTCGTTCACTTATCTCTTTCTCTCTATCGCTCAACTCTTTTCTATTTTATTTCATTCATATCTCATCGCTTTTCTTTCTCTCTCTTTCTCTACACTTTTTCTTTGTGTCTTTCTCTTTCACTCACTCTCTCAGTTCTTTTATTTTTTATCCTCTCTCTTTCTCTCTCTCTCACTCTCTCAGTTCTTTTATTTTATTTTTCTCTATCGGTGCATACTCTATCTATCTTTCACTTTTCACCACTCTCACCAGATATGCAACCTCATTGATCGTCTGGAAATAATCAATAGAATATGATCGATATTTTTCATAGTTCCTTAATAATAATAATAATAATAATAATAATAATTTCGTTTTTTTTCTACTCGTATCTAGTGCCTAACATGCAACTGTGATCATTATCATCATCATCGTGATACAAAGAATCAACACTCTCTATTCATCCATGTTATTAATATTATTCAGAACTTTCATTTTTTTCTTCCTTGGGAAAATGCTTGTTCTTCTCAGGGAGCAAAGATTTCCCCCTTCAATTAGATTTTTTCTTTTCTTTTACATCTACTTATTTTCTATACGTCTTCTAATGTTCAGTCATCTTTCTTTTCAATTTCTCCTTCTTGCCCTCGATACGGTGGCTGAACAAAAACTATCGGGACTGGTATCATAAAAACAAAACAAAAATAATAAAAAAAACTACAACACATATCTATTAGGCATTTAATCTCCTTTGAAGTAGTCCAATATTTGAAGCCACTCACTTTATCCAGCGTTGTTTTCATAGATGGAAGCATTACTGGAACTCTTTGTGGAGGGGGGGGATAGCGAGCAGCTGCCTAGTCGCATCCTCTTGAATTACCTCGACGACTTTGAAATTTTGTGGGATTTGATTTTTGAAGAGGAAAAAGTGGCAAACGGTGAAATCTGGGGAATATGGTCGTTGTTGGACCTGAGCAATGTTGTCCCTTGCCAAATATTGCTGCACAAGCCATGATCACTGACGGAACAACCCCTTAACGTAATTTAATAATTTTATACTTAAGCGGCTGAGTCATAAATCATTTACTTTTTTTTTATTTATTTATCAACTTTATTCTTGAAAGAATAAAATACAATTACATTTTATTCCATTCCATCTTCGCCATTATTTGCACTGACTTCGTGTCACTTATCAGTCAACATTTCTGTCCATTTTGAGTAAACTGCAGAAGATTTTGATGTGAAAGAAATCTTGAATCTGGTTTTCATTAAAAGTGAATGCTACCCCACGCCTATTCAAAGCTTTCTGAAGCGATCGAACAAGGTTATAATCGGCTCGTGCAAAGTCACAAACTTTTTTTTTTGTGATATTTTTGCCGTATGTGATTTTGTGTGTCATGGTGGACATTTTTCCTATTGACAAGCGATTAAACTTTTATGGACACTTTGCAGCTGCTGAATGTATAAATATGCATTTTGTTATTTTTCCTATTGACGTGCGCAGAGCGCTTTTTGGCCAAATCTTTATGGGCACATTGCAGCTGCTGGATGTATAAGTGTGCATTTAGATTTCATTGCGTTTTAAAAAATCTCAGTAAATAATACCCTGAGGATCCCACCGTATGCACAGCATCCCATTTATGGCATAGAATTCAAATTTTGGGCATGGTTGTGGAGATTTATCCTTGAAAATCTACTGTCTTTTGCTTTGAACTGTATCTTATGTTAGTGTACTACAAATTTATTCTTAACTGACACGTATAATTCGCACACAGGATCACACATTCATCTCTACGAGTGGAAATTACACATGATTCAAATTAACATATTATCTCCTTCATGGAATCTCTTTTGTTCTGCTTTCATAAACCGATATAAATATTACATTGAAAAATAGATAGATAGATAGATAGATAGATAGATAGATAGATAGATAGATTCCAATACAACGACATAGATAGATAGATAGATAGATAGATAGATAGATAGATAGATAGATAGATAGATAGATAGATAGATAGATAGATTCCAATACAATGACATAGATAGATAGATAGATAGATAGATAGATAGATAGATAGATAGATTCCAATACAACGACATAGATAGATAGATAGATAGATAGATAGATAGATTCCAATACAATGACATAGATAGATAGATAGATAGATAGATAGATAGATAGATAGATAGATAGATAGATTCCAATACGACATAGATAGATAGATAGATTTCAATACAACGACATAGATAGATAGATAGATAGATTCCAATACAACGACATAGATAGATAGATAGATAGATAGATAGATAGATAGATAGATAGATAGATTCCAATACAACGACATAGATAGATAGATAGATAGATAGATAGATAGATAGATAGATAGATAGATAGATAGATAGATTCCAATACAACGACATAGATAGATAGATAGATAGATAGATAGATAGATTCCAATACAATGACATAGATAGATAGATAGATAGATAGATAGATAGATAGATAGATTCCAATACAATGACATAGATAGATAGATAGATAGATAGATAGATAGATAGATAGATAGATAGATTCTAATAAAACGAAATAGGTAATATACAGGTTGGATGAGAGAAAGAAGCTAATTGTTATTATTATCTGAATAACGTGTGTGTGTGTGTGTGTGTGTGTGCGTGTGTGTGTGTGTGCGTGTGTGTGTGTGTACGTCTGTACTGACCTGACTGACAAAAATATTTATCATTTGTAACAAATATATTGAGAAATGGAGTGTAAATATGATTTGTTCATTCATATGTGTATGTTTCGCTCACTTTCTCCCTCTCTCACTCTCTCTGTCTTCATCTTTTAAAACACACTCTGGCGCTTTCCTCTCATTTATACCAACTTCTTCTTCTCCTTCTTCTTCTTCTTCTTCTTCTTCTTATTATTATTATTATTATTATTTCATAGTTGAGATAATTGTGTATATATTTATCAGTGGTAAAATGTTCAAGTGATGTAATGGTTAGTGGGTTGGAATGGGGAGTTAGAGTTAGCAATCTGAGTTTGAATTCCAACCAAGGTTTGTTATATTCACTTTCACTATGTGTTAAATAGCTGACTGAGCTCTCTGGTAACCAACATTGGAGAAGAAAAACTCTAAATTCAATACCATATATAGCACATATTATCCAGCCATTGACAAGATCATAAAGTTCACAATGATTCTATAATCTCGATTACGGTTGATCTATGATTTCATCATTGTATACTTTTCTTTTTTTTCTTTATTTTAGTATCTTAGTTTTTGTAGGCAGGTACTACCACTTCCAATCAACCATCAAGTACAGATCTAAAAGGACTGATAAGGATTCATTTAGTGAAAAAATGACACTAAGATCACCACTAATGAGAAAGATCATAATCAGTTGCTTCTTCTTTATGTTCCCTCAGGACGTAGGCGAGTGTTGCCCTGAACAATTTCTTGTCTCTTGTAGCTCTTAATAAACTTTGTCTTTTTGTCATTTCTTCGAAATCCTGTTTCGTCATCCATTTACTCAAGCTCGTCAAACATGTCACGCCCTGTTTCCTCTGTCCTTCTTGCCTTTAACCTGCCCTGTGAGTGTCAGATTTCCTAAGCCCTCCTTCCTCATTATGTGCCCCAGGAATTTCAGCTGTTTCTTCAGGATGTTAAGTATGTGTGCCCCCTTTGTTTCCATTTAATCTAAAACCTACTCATTGCTCACATGTTCGGTCCATGGTATTCTCAGCATCCTTCTGTAGAACCACATTTCTGTTGTTTCAAGTCTCTTACTCTTCGTTTTTTTTATTTTATGTTTATACCGGGCTAAGATAATAGAACGAAAGGACAGTAGTAGCCACTTCGCCAGAATTCTTCAACACCCTTTCTTCTTTAATCTTCCAAATCCAGAGATCTTCCCATGATGCAGTTCGTCAGAAATTTTCTGTTGTGAATTATGCAAGGGGAACGGCAGCTGTTTCTTCGATACAGATGAGTGCATCGGCATTAAACAAATGCACACGCATGTGCATATAATTGCTTACGTAAACAAATGCAATCCAGTAGAGGGACATTTGCATCTGCTGACCCTTGTGTATATCCCTGGATTCAGGTGGTTTTGTGTGTCTCTTTCTATGCCAGCGTCTACACGTCAATAATAAAAACGGCTGCTAGATGTTTATTTTAATGGAAATATGGAAAATCCAGCATCCAGTTTACGTAAATTCGGTTGTTTTCATGTGCATATATATCTGCAATACAGCCATGAAAAAATATGTACAACATTTAAAACAAGCATTTAAAAATAAGAATAGCCTGAGATAGATAGATAGATAGATAGATAGATATATATGAACAAAACATAGATATATATATATATATATATATATATATATATATATAGATAGATAGATAGATAGATAGATAGATAGATAGATATGAACAAAACATAGATAGATAGATAGATAGATAGATAGATAGATAGATAGATAGATAGATATGAACAAAACATACATACATACATACATACATACATACATATATACATACATACATACCAGTTTAAAAATGAATAAATGATGATCCTTTCTTTGCGCTTTCTTTTGCTAGAAATCCTCTCAGAGATTTTCAGATTGTCATCAGCATGGTTCCATCTGTGTATCTTATTTGGTTAAGATTGTCCCTACCCATATTAGATCCTGGTAGGACTTCCACTTCTCTTCGGATCACCCCTTTGTATAATTTGAGTAAATCCGGTGATAAGACGAATTCTTACTTTACACCGCTTTCTATTCTCTGGCTAATTTATTTTATATCCGTATGCAGGCTTTTTGTTTCCAGTAAAATTATTTTAATATCTTTCCCGAATACCTCAAGTTCTCCTACAAATTTAAATAGACCATTTGGTTATACCTTTTAAGGTGAATGGAATACAAGTTAAAATAATAATTTCATAATACCTCATGTAAAAAAATTCCGAAAATGTTGCTATTGCTTAAAAAACTAAAAATATTACACCGAAATCGGAACAGGTATTGGACGAGCGAAAGAGGCATTCTAAAATATAAGTTATGTCCTGAGAAACAGAAAATATCATTAGAAACAAAAAAAAAATAAGACTGGATGTCTCGGTGATATATGTCCTTTTTATGGCAGTGAATGCTAGACAATCTAACCACGGATGAGGTGAAAAATGAAAGCAACAGAAATGTGGTTCTATAGAAGGATACTGAAAATTCCATGGATTAAGCAATAAGGTAGTCTTAAGGAAAATGGCAACAAAAGCAAAATTTATGCTCAGAATCATGAATAAACAGCCGAAATTCCTAGGACACATAAAGAGAGAAGGAAGGTTTGGAAAATTTAACACTCACAGGGCATACTGACGGCAACAGAGATAGGAAAAGACAGCGAGCCACTTATCTGACGAGCTTGTGTAAGTGCAAGGAAGAAACCTTAACAAAGGGAAGAAAAAGCAAAAGGACCCAAAGGAGAGGAAGATGTGGAGAGCCATGATCGCTCATTTACTTGCGGCATATAGAGGAAGAAATTATGAATACAAATCCATCGTTGAGTATGTCTGAAATAGCGGTCAGGTACAGCTTCTCATTTTGCAACCTATTCGTTTAACGACTAGGTCGTTGAAGCGGAATTAGGTCGTTAAGTGACTTTGTCTTCAAGGCAAGGTGGAGTAATCGATAGCGGCTCGGATTGAGAAAACGGAGAACCGAGTTCGATATCCTAGTCGAGTTCATTATATTCATTTATGTGTTAATACCCTTGCAAAAGCAAATGACGTTTATCTCTTCTAGCCCCCATCCACCCCAGCTATATCTAACTTAAAAACAATGTGTCATCTAAAAGCAAGATGTACTCTAAAAAGCACACAGAGAAACAAAGATGCATATTCTTGTGAAAGGGAGTAAAACGTAATTCAGTTTAGTAAGTGACACCACCCGCTAAGAGTTACGCTTTGGTGAGGTGGATAGCGGCCCGGATTGTGGACAATCTACTGCGACCACAGTGCCTCTTAGACCCTAATGGCTTACGGATCTCATGATCTTAAATATTTAGGTCGTCATATTTAAAAGTGCAAATACATTGGACTACTTTCAATTTCCATCTGTGTTCCGGTTGAACCACACCTTACTCCTGAATTTAAACGTTTTTACCTATAATAGTTGAGACCCAATTTAGGTATCTATTTGCTATTGGCTAACTAATGTTTCTGACACGTCCAGTGTAGCCAATCCAGTGTTATCGATTAAATAGCATTGATCTGATATGTCTGGTCTGTTGGCGTTGAGGTCTTTCGTGATATGGTCATCGGGCTGGTGTTGGCATGTAATTTTCCTACCGTGTCACACTTACGATAAATAATGACCATGTAAATAGAGAACGAATTTTATAGGTTAGGAAATGATATAAAGATTTTGACTTTCTCAACGTGGGTGGAAAGAAACTCTCTATTTAAAATTGATAATAAATTTATTAATTATTAGTCGATTTTCATAAAATATGTTTTATTTTGAACTGTATACTGGTTAAAATTGTATATAGGAATTGGTGTTCTATATTAGTGTTTCTGCACTGCTTAGGAGGTAATCGTCCGATAAACTTGAGTATACAGTATATTTGGCATATTTTAGGATGAGCCTTGACATAATAATCCTGATATTATGCCATCGCAATCTAGGAGTACCCCTCGTGGTACCGTGCTACCTGCTACCCCCTCAGTTTATTGGCGACTAAACCGTTTTTTTTTTCTGCTGAGGGGGGTGGTTAGACATCCATCAGAACTAAAACCAAAACCTGTCAAGAGGCATATGAACCATCTTGTAGGGTCAACCATCATCTAGAACAATAGGGTATACTAGGCTCCACACCTGTGTATACAGCTAATGCTGTGAAGACACGGTATCGTTTGGCGGAGCGTCTTTCTTCGGTGAAGTCAACGACTAGAGAGGAGAGTTTCTTCGATACGACCAACGGCAAGGTGTCCGTGACCCAGACAAGCCTACAAATTGGAGGACATTGGCTGTGTTTTGATCTGATGATAGATGGGTTCCGCAAGGTTTATTTGCCCAAGACACGCTACTCATGAATGAATAATTCTCCGGATTTCAACATCAAGTGGAGTTAACTGGTCAGTTGCTCCCTCTCATGGTCATGCTACACAAATAGTTAATTCGAGGTCGAACTTTAGATAGACACACACAGATTTCATTCTCAACTGAGAGGAGACAATTTCTGTCTTTGCTCTTGTTAAATAAAATGAAGGTGGTTTCACAATGGCGCCCTACAGAACATTACTAAATATATTCCCAATAATTTTTCATATTTTTTTTAATAACATAATAGGATGATGTCTATATTATAATATTACAATAACCAAGAATATATTGTGTGTGTTTAGTAATATTTCCTATATGAAATTAAATAAAGTCAAAAGAGCATTAGCTTATCTCACCTGTTCTCAAGGAACCTTCTGCAGAACCTTAGGGTTCCGGAGACCCCGGTTGAGAAACGCTGCCTTAGATTGACGTATTCGGATTGGCATAAGATTACATTCAGACCACAAAGCCGAAAGTATGGGACACCAGACTCACTAATAATTGTTCTAGCGAGAAAATCTTGCTAACCATTACATCACATCGAGATCTCCTTAGTGATTTTCTAATCTGAGCTTAGATGTGGCTCAAGGCCGAAAGTATGGGACACTCAGTGAGGATCAAAGTGATTACTCAGTCTTGCTAACAATTACTTCACATCGAGGTGTCCTTGGTGATTTTATAAGCATAGCTTAGATGAGCCGCAAAGCTGAAAGTATGGCGCACCCAGTGAGGATCGAACTCACTACTCAGCCGTAAACTGATCTAGGCAAGCATGATAAACATTGCATCAGGTTAAACAGCCCAATCTTACACGATTATGTATTGTTTATTGTTCAAGATTTACAATTGAGCGCCCAGGTAAAGAAATAGAGTTTTTGCTAAATGAGTCATGTTCCTTTTCTAATGAGAGAATTTGGAGGTCGACCTGCTTAACTTCGATCGAAATTCAGAAACATCTTTAATTTCCTTCTTTTGTTCTTGTCATTTGACTTTCTCGTAATTGCCAGCCTTCATCTATTAAACTAAAAAGCTCGAGGACAAATAAAGATTATTAGAGAAAATCCCCCTCCCTCTCCGGATAAGCAGAACGTAATACGCCTTAATCCAAGCTTTAAATAGAAACCTGACAAAGAGGCATATGCTGTTGACGCGTGAGTATAAGGGTCGGCAGCATTATTACAGTTATATATATATATATATATATATATATATATATAGAGAGAGAGAGAGAGAGACTCTTGTTAGTTATAAGTTATAAGAAAAGTGTCCCGTATGGCTGGTCTCTACTCGGAGTTTCATATATATATTTAGTACACAGTCCTCAGATGACTGACCCTGGAGATTGTATACGAAAAGTACGCATGAAACACCGATTAGAGACCAGTAAGTGTAAACATCTTTCTCATGAAAAAAAGAATATTTGCTCTGCTATGACGCATTGAGCACATTTGTTGTCCCCTCTAAAAAAACATCTTTACCTCAGAGTGTTTATTTTCAATTTGGTATAGATAAATAAATATGAGCGGAGAGTCTCAGACCTACCACGAAATTTGATCAAATGAGAAAACAGATTTGAGGAGGAATCCCTTCTTAGTTGGAGCGATGGCTTTTCACCACCTCCATGTTGTTTGTGTGAGGGGATGATGAAAAGTTCTCAGTCCGAGAAACAAAGTATTCCCCTCAAAAATTCTCATGCTTTGTTTTTGGGTCAGATTACATATACGTATTCACAAACCACAAATCAATATCTGTAAGATTTTTTCTATGTGTTTTGTACAACATCCCAGTGCTCCACTGATCACTGATACTGTAATTATTTTCTTTGCTAGTCCTCTTCAAACTTGTAAAACTTCATACTTTAAAACCCGTCCTGAGTATGAACATATACTACGTCCGCGTCCAGGGTAAAAAGATTCAACAACAAGGCCTCTGGCCAGGAGACTTTGAGGAGCGTGGAACCACCTCTTAATTGCTGGTGTTCCCAGGTCCACCCTGACCCGGGGTGGTAGCACCTGTTAGGGCCCCAGCTATGGGCAAATAGTTAAAAAAATTATTACCAGAAATAAATTTTTGAAGAAGAAAAACTATTACCAGCAATACGTTTTTTTTTATTATATTACCAGCAATTTTGAGGAAAAAATATTATCAGAAATAGATTTTTGACAAAGCAAAAATATTACCAGGAAAAAAAATCTTTGTCGGCATTAAATGACCCATTGAGGTTGATATGCCGTAAAACAAAACAAATAAACAAACATACTTTAAATCGTTATTATTATTGGGTGAGAGAAAGAGCAACGTATACGGAACCGAATATGGATCCCATGACACTCAATCCCATAGCGGTATACCAGGAACATACAAGACCAAATGTATGGGGCACCCAGTCTGGATCTAACTCACTACTCAGTCGTAATTTGTTCTAGCGAGACAAACTTGCTAACCATTACACCAGGTCGAGGTGCCCAAATATACGCGATATGATGTGAGTTTTTGATAAAAGTAGCTCCTGAACTTGCAGGTGGGAACTAGTCAGAAATAACTTCAGGTCAGGTCACCTAGTCCACTTAAACGGTCCCCGATTGAGGGTGCTACTAAATATTCAAATTTGTCTCCCAAGCAGCCTTGGTAGCTCCATCCTTTAAATTAAAAAAAAATAACCACTCTATACCTGGTCACAATGCTCTCCAAGTAATCCTGGTTATAATGACAGAGATGCGACGTGCGACAACTTCTAGGGGACAGGTCCAGCTGGTTCCGGTCAAGCAAAGTACAAATTACATGCAAATATGTGTCCTATATATATATATATATATATATATATATATATATATATATATATAGAGAGAGAGAGAGAGAGAGAGATGTTAATACCTCTAATCAATTAAGATCAGAAGCCATAAGAGCCAAATCTGGTGTAGCTTCAGGGTATTATTATTACTATTATTGAGATTTCAGACTCTTAGTAATAATAGACTTATTTAATTCATGGTTAGTGTTAATAATAATATATTAAGATGTTTTCAAAATTCA
>CAHIKZ030001724.1:2337500-2350000 GCA_903632075.3 Acanthosepion pharaonis
TAACTATAACTATAACTATATATATATATATATATATATATATATATATATATATATATATATATATATACAATTCAAAATAGCCTTGGGGGAACTTGACAGTTAAACCTTTCTATCCAATAAATAAAAAAAGACCTTTTAGAGTCATTGAAAAAGGATGGGATCAGTTATCAAACTTATACTTTGATACGCGTTTGCCAAAAATTTGTGATGCAGTAATCAAAGCTAAAGAAGGATATTTTGACGAGGGAAAAATTTAATAATAAAATGCTTTCTCCTTCGTGATAATAAAATTTCTGATAAAAAATCATATTACCTATCTTAATCCATTAATTTTCTTCTATTTGAATTACAAAACAACTGCTTCTTGTGACCAGTTTAAAGAATTATCAGGGGTGGTCTAAACCTTTTGAACTGTAGTGTATATATATATATATATATATATATATATATATATAAGCTGTCTCAAAAAGTAATTGATTTGTACTTTAAACAAGAGAAAATTATACATTGTTAAAAAGTTAGACATTTTTATTAGAATTTTTAAAAAAAAAAAAAGAAAAGCATTTTAGGAATAAATTTTGCTCTCATCAAAATATCCTCCTTTAGCCTTGATTACTGCAGCATGAATGTTTGTCATTCGTTGCAAGAGTTTCTCAAAATATAATTTCCATAATTGATTCCATTCTTTTTTTTTTCAATGATTCTAAGAGTTCTTTTTCATTTTATTTTTCACTCTCTTGTCAAGTTCATCTCATGCCAATTTTGGAGGTGGCTTCAAACCTTTGAACAGTGGTTTTATATATATATATATATATATATATATATATATTTATATATATATATATATATATATATATATATGTGTGTGTGTGTGTGTGTGTGTGTGTGTGTGTGTGGCATCCAAACAATGTGATAATTTGAGCAGATTCGCCGGACATTTGGTACATCCCTTACATCCACCACCCTAAAAAATAACTTCATTTTTGTTTTTATTTTTTAAGAGAAAAGCTATTTTGATTTTGATCTTTAATTTCCATTAAATACACGCAGACACACACACGTGTGTGCGTGTGTGTGTAAACAGTCATTGAAAGATTTCTTTTTGAACTGGTATATTCGTTCAGGGACACAGCGTATTTTACACAGCTTTGAGCTTTTTCTCATAATATAGAAAGGCACACTTCTTCTTGTCATAGTTGTTGTTGCTGCCTGTTTCTAAACGCCGAATCGAATGCAAGCACTTAGGCAGACGTATATTATCGAACCATTATTGAATGCACACTAAGAGTTTTCTGGCTCCACTTCGTAGATGTAGCAACAAGATTGTGTTAAAGTTCACCTCCCAGTCAACCATCACGCCCGCCTTTTCTGTGTAGGACGCATGCGCACTAGCACGCTTTTAGTTCCTCATAGCGTATCTCTCACACGCTTGCGCAAGCGACCTCAAACAGAATTCTTCAATATAGGAATACTTTTAATTTCTTTTAATTTTAATAATTTCTTTTACTTATCTATTTAATGATTCACCTTATATCTATAGAGTTCATATGTATCAAATTATTCTGTTTTTTTATTTTTTTTTGTTTGTTTTGTTGTTCTTGTTTTGTTTTGTTTTTTGTTTTTTGGTGGGGGCAGTGAGGCTCACCCTGGGAAATATCGCGGGACCACTCGAGGTTTCACTGAGGAAGAGGTTTTGTTTTGTTTGGTTTGGTTTGGTTTGGTTTGGTTTTACGGCATATCAACCTCAATGGGTTATTTAAAGCCGATAATATTTTTATTGCTGGTAATATTATTTTTTTTTCAAAAATGCATTGCTTTTAATATTTCTATTTTTTCACTTTCATAGTGTTTTGACCCCAGTTTGCGGGTTAACTATTAACACATAGCTGGGACCCTATCAGGTGATACCACCCCGGGTCAAGGTGGACCTGGGAACACCAGCAATTAGGAGATGGTTTCACGCCTCTCAAAGCCTCCTGGTCAGAGGCCTTGCTGTTGGACGTATTTCATCGTCTTACCCAGGACGCGGATGTAGTTTATCGTCATACACATGACGGCTGAGGAAGAGGCTATTTATAATGATAGGAGGGGAAGATAACGGTTAGCAATAGATTTGAACAGGTTAACCTTTAGTCCTCTGCATTATTAACATTACTTCCCTTTCCACTGCATTCTTTTTCGAGGTTTCTCAATTGTAGCATCCTTACTGTTAATTTCACTCAAAGTTATTTTCTGTTGCCATAGCAGGATACGACAACACAACTATAAAATTCAAACACACTATTGTTCAGGGATCAGAGTCAGCTTCAGTAGCAGTGTTTTTGTACTGTAAATGAAGTCACATAGATAGTGATTTTCCAAGCGTAGCTTAGATGTAGCACAAGGCCGGAAGTATGAGGCACCCAATGAGAATCGAACTCACTACTCACTCGTAATTGATCTAGCGATACAAGCTTGCTAACCATTACACGGCCTCGAGGTGCCCCACATAGATAGTGATAAATGTGAAGATTGTAGTGATCAGGAATACCTCCTCTTAGGAGATGGTACCACAGAGCAATAGTTCGCGGGAAGAAGCTGCTTGGGTGGCACTTACTTCTCGCCAATGGAATACCGAGAAAATAAGGATGGTTTGCTACAATATGAGTGGCATGGCGGGTCCGAGACGTGAAGGTAAGATCTGACAGAACCAAGGAATTGCAGTTTGTCCGAGCACCTTACCATAGAGAAGTAAGAGGCTCGCTACACCTCGCCTGTGGGGGAGAGAGAGTTTATAGCGTGGAAAATAATTTAACACCAACAAGTACTCGGATATATATATATATATATATATATATATATATATATATATATATATATATGTGTGTGTGTGTGTGTGTGTGTGTGTGTGTGTGTTTCCATTAGATTACAATGAAGCATTCAAAAGTTCTGTTCAACTGTTAACAATATATTTTGAATATTTTTTCTTGTATATTCATAGATAGATAGATAGATAGATAGATAGATAGATAGATAGAAACAGACTGACAGACAGACAGACAGATAGATAGATAGATAGATAGATAGATAGATAGATAGATAGATAGATAGATAGATATAGATAGATAGATAGATAGATAGATATGAAAAACAGAGAAAGTGAGATATACAATGATAGCAGGAATGACACAAACATAGATAGATAGATAGATAGATAGATAGATAGATAGATAGATGAATGAATGAATAGAGTGTCTCTCCCACACGCTGAGATGATTTCTTTCTTCATTTCAATTTCCACTCCCCACCCACAACCTTTTCGCTTTCTTCGCCCCCACCTTTTAATTTTATTCCAAAAACTTTGATTATTTATTTTTATCTTTTCTTCTCCACCTTCGTCGTGTTGTTTTGTTGTTTTGTTTTTGTCTTTTTGGCCAACAATCTGGAATCTTCAATGAAATTTTGCTTTTTTGAAGAATTTTCACATAATTTGAAGCAATAAGTAGAAGAGCTTTAATTTTCAATCGACATTTTTTCACGCTCTCAAATATCACCCAACCTACTCGCCTCTTCACATTTGTTCATTAGTCCCACCCTAAATACCCCGCATCCGTTTCTTCTCACTGTCTTCGAGAAAATATGCAATGGTGCACCCCTAAATATGTGGAAAAAAAACGGACGGAATAATTCATCGATTTTTCTTTTGTCTTGCAAGCTCCAAAATCGAAGATTTGCGTGTTTTTTTTTTTTTGGTTTTGTTTTAATATCGATTAGCATATCAGCTAAAATCCCTTACTTCTAACTATCTTGCCTGCCTCGTTAGCAGCAGATTAAAGCTGTTTCCGCTATAGGAAACCTTGACATATTCTACGAAGAATAAGTTATTGAGAAAGAGAGATTGAGAAAGGCATAAATAGAGAGACTTATAACATCAGCAAATGATCAATATGTCTTCATAAAACAGTTGGAATAATCAGATGGATTCTTACTAGACCCTCTTCTATTTTAGCCACACAACAAATTAAAACATGCTTTTTTTGTTTGTTTTTGTTTTTTTGTTTTTTTTTACAAGAACTGTTACTTTGAAAAAGACTCCAGCATAGATGCTTTCCTGGTCACCACCTACTACTTGCGGGATCAATCGTTATCTATCCTCCATATCCTCATAATCTCCAATTCTCATCATATCCTCTTTTATTCATAACTGCTCATTCACCATTACAAATTTAACAGAAATCCTCTCCCTCTAGAGCTTTATACTGATTGAATATTAAATCTAAAAAGATATTAAGAAATAACTAAAAATGCGGTAAGCATTTTGTCCTGAAAAATATTGATTTTCTACCAGACTAAATTTAATAAATAACCCTGTGATCGTTTCTTTCTTTGTGTGTGTTTATTTGGGGGGTACATCTATTGCGTAGATTACAATTTACAAGGTACTGCAATCGACTCATAGGCCATATTGGAACAAGTACTCTACAAACAATAATGACTAATGACTGACTTATCGTAAAGAAAAAATGTGACAAAGCAACAAAATACAGGAAGCCATGGAGAGACATAACCGACCATGGCAGGAAGGAAGCAGTATATATATATATATATATATATATATATATAGTAAACCAAAACGTCTAAAATTACCTCATATGGGGTATAGATCTATTTCAACCGACGAAAACTTCGTCAGTCTTATTCAACCCCGGTATACAGACTGAGTTAGTATCGGAATTAGAAATTTAACGGTGACAGCTGTCGAAGAATTGATACAGAAATTATTCATTTCAATATTTTAGTCAAACGAAAGGCACAAGAGTTAAGTTATATTACTAGGATCCACTTGGATTATATACCAACGCATTTATTACCTTGACTATGATGTTTCATAATATGAGTACATGTATTATATATATATATATATATATATATATATATATATATATATATATATATATAGTATACAAGTACGCATATTGTGCAACTTATATATATGTGTGTGTGTGTGTGTGTGAATGAATTTTCAATCTGGTTCTAGTCAGCAAAGGAATCCTGACAATGTTGCAAATGAGATCAAGAAACACCATTTTCTTTGAGCGATCGATTTGAAACTGGGGCACATTATTGCAATATAATTAGACTATACAAAAAGAAAAGAAACACATAATCTCCCGCCAATTTGTATTATTTCTGTTGGCAAAACAAAAGTAGGGAAGACCAACATTTTAATAAATTATGGATTACGAACGACGCATGACCTCGAGTTAATCAATACGAGACGGACGACGGAAAAATTATTTTTGTCACAAAAATAAGCACACACTTTAACACTTATATGCATACACACAAAACAATGATATGCGGGAAGATCTGAATGGCAAAAGTGAATATATATATATATATATATATATATATATATATATATATATGATGGACACCCCATCCATTTTGACATATGAGGATCCGACAACCTCATCCAGCTTTTATGTTTATGTCGTACGTGACACTTCATTCCCACTATTGACCTGCATACAAGTGCACATATTGTGCAATACCAAGGATCCGTTGTCTTTTGTCTCTTCACCGGTGCATACGGCTGATTTCGAAATTTCTGATACCACTCAGGCACACACACACATACACGTATATATATATATTACATGTATTGTCAAATGACCGGATATATTGTAGCGTCTTGTCAAACGTAATTTCAATGAAGAAATGAATTGAATAAACATATATATTTTTTTTTTCTCAATAATTTTGTAGTTTTTATACTTAATAGTGATTAAATTTGGATTTTAAAATTGCCAGTTTTTAATTTTAATATTAAATTTTATCATATTATTTTTAATATTACACGTATTTTAAAGATCTGAATAGCTATTATAACATGATTTCGTTGTCAAGCTTTAGAATCTTTCTATACTTGGTTTTTGATTGGTTATTCTAGCTTTTGTAACAATGTTTCCTCCTAGTGTAGGATCGTTAATTAATCTGAAACTTTTAAAACCATTTATTTTATTTTCAACATCATCTTGATAAGACACAGAGTGTGTTGAAACAAAATAGCTTTTTGTAGTGATTTTATAACATACTTATGTTATATTTTTTTTTTATAAAAATAATTATATATATATATATATATATATATATATATATATATATATATAATCTCAATTTTAGAATAGGATGTTGTATATTGGAATCAAAATTCTGAGTAAACTGCTCAAAGTTAATGTCTATTTTTTCTTCTCACTCATTATCAAGAACCATGTGTTGTCAGTTTGGCAAGATTTCGTCAGCTATATTCTTACAGATTTTAATCGGTCTATATTAACATCATGTGGAATGGTTCAAGCAGATGCAACCGCACTGAATATGTCAATTATTATACAAATTATTCTTATTTTATTCTCACTCCAATACACAGTCTCCAGTGGTAGAAGATTTTTTTATGTAATGTGGGTTATTTATTTTGTATAATAGTTTGTAGAATTAGGAGCTTTTTTTATTTATTTAGTGTTGTATCATAACAAGGTATTATCCATTAATTATCCATTAATATTGTTTTGCATATGAGTGTGTTATCGATAGACAGTGATAGGAGTACATCATATATATATATATATATATATATATATATATATATATATATATATATATATTGAAAAAGAAAGTGATTTTGTAAAGGAAAGGCGGTAAAAATAGTCTATGAAGAAAAGATATCGTCTGCAAATATCTATTTTTAAGTGGCCAGTAAAGATGCCTTTTTAAGGAACCGATGGCGGTTAACATGGCTACCAATGTTTGTTGGCTGTTGCAGGAAATAACTATGAAGAGAGAAAAAAAAGAATATACAGTACATATATTGAAAAAAGATGGAGAAGTCAAATCGAAAAATGAAATCAAACTGGGAAAGACAATCGGGAGAATGTTAAGATCGAAAACAAACAAACAAACAAAGACGTTTGATTCAGAAACAAACTTAAGATTGTCTGTAGTTAGAAAGGTTCTGAAAAATCACTTGTCAAACGAATAAGATGTCTTTGAAAAGTACTTACTAATCTAAATTCTTTTTTAATCAACTCATACTGTTTGTTCTTTCTGGATTTTCCATCATTCACACTATGGCTTCTCAAACGCGTGGCCGTCTATTATTAAAACTTCTATTTTCGTTAGATTTTTTTTTATATCTTCATCAGACTGACGTAACTCTTTCTTCACTTATCGAATCCAATACGACATCAATTTTTACACCTTTTATTAAATGCAATTTGTAATAATATCAGTGGAAAATATAAGAAGACTACGAAACTAAATCACTTACACCTAATTTTATAGTTGATATTTATATATATATATATATATATATATATATATATATATGTGTGTGTGTGTGTGTGTGTGTGTGTGTGTGTGTGTTTATTGTGACTTGTTGATATCTTTTCTGCTTCGACATGCATTATGAATGCACTTTCAGATTCACTAGTTTCTAGATCGATTTGGCATTAGTGAGAGATTCTTCCCCTAAGCTATCGGCACACGACAAGGAAATGGAAATCTTTAACGTATTATATACGTGAGGTATATAAACGCCAGTAGCCAAGAGCGCTCAATTCATAACTGAAGAGCGATGCGTTAATAGCAGGAGTAGCCACTGTATTTTTTTTTTAAATTAACCTTTCTCTAGATTGCTCAAGTGAAAAAAAGAGCATAATCATCCATATACAAGCCAATATATATATATATATATATATATATATATATATATATATATATATATATATATATATATGAGATAACGATATTGTAAGAAAAGACATATATTTTTTTTATATATCAAGAACAATATTGGGGGAAAATGAATGACAAATTAGAAAAGTTTTCTTGCGACGCGTTGCGTCCTTTAAGACTTCCTCGGAGTAAATTTGATATGTTGCTACGACTACACATGCGCACGAACAAGGAATGATGGGAATTTTAATTTTTTTTTTTTTTAATCTAGCCGTTTTAGATTCATTTTCTTTTTCTTTTCACCACTTTTGTTATTAGATGTCCCTCACTGTAATAATAGAAGTTCTGCCAGGAATGGTGATGAAATGTTGTAAGAAAATGGACACAAATTTACACTGGATGACCTTGTGGTCAAGCCATTCTCTAGACATTTATATCGTACTGAATTGGTTTCTCCTTTGATCAGAGTAGTATTTTCTATGTCAAAATTGTGGCCAGTCTTGTTACGATGGCCATCCAATGTATTTGATGTTTTGTAAAAATGTCTCTTTTTTGTTCATATAATCTTTTATTTAGATTTCTTGAGGTTTTGCCTATGTATTTTTTGTAACAATTATCTCGAAATTGACTTAAAATCTGTTATTAACTGGAGCAAAAAAAATGGCTTTTAATCTTAACACCTGCAAAACGATGCTGCACTTTTTAAAATCATCTTACAGAATATTTTTTGCCTCCCATCAGCATTTTCGATTTCTCTTTTTTCGTTGACACGAAGTGGAACTATTATTTTGAATCAATTGCTAAATTTGCTGCTAAAAAAGTTGGTTCACTCTGTCGTGCCAGGCAATTTTTCTCTCCAGAATCTATCTTTCACGTTTATAAACTTACTATTCGCCTGTACATCGAATATTGATGCCACATCTAGTCTGGGGATTCTGATGTATATCTAGAGATTCTTGACAAAATCTAAAGAAGAATATGCAACGTTATCAGTCCTGGCCTGGAATCTCGGCTGCAGTTACATCGCCAACGTATCTTCCCTGTGTCTTTTCTATAAATATTTTCTCGGCAATTGTTCTGAGCTTTCCTTGAATATAAACGCAGTACTGGATTGGAATCTAGGTCTCATAATTTCACTGGTGGTATTGCTACTTTTAGCGGTAAGTTCGATGCTAATAAATCCTCCTAAATTTCGCGACTGTGGAATCCTCACGCTGCTTTTCGGTTAACTATGATCTTCAAAATTTTAAATGCAGTGCCAGTGGTCTTCTTTGTTACAATCTTTGACTGTTTTTTTCTGCTACGTCTTTGAGAGATTCTTGATAAGATCCAAAGAATCTGCCATTTTCCATAGTTGTAAGTTAGGGATAAATGTTGAGTATATTTATTTCCTTCGGTTCCAGAAACCGCTGTTCGACTGGAGGCGAAAACAAATTTTCTCCAGAATCACAGATATACTCTTTCCATTCGGGAGATTCTCCGTACCGATTCCTGTTACCTGCTCAAATACCAACAAATTTACAAGCCAAACTTACTAGATACATACATATTGGAAATGAAAGTTTACTGTATAATACTTCATAAGAAAGAGAGATCAAAGTTCATTTCTATCTAACTAAACTAGTTTTAAATTAGTTTTAATTTCAATATCTGTTGCTGACACCATAACATTTTTTTCTCATCTTATAACGCGCACCTTTTATCCGAAACTTTTTACACTTTACGTCACTGTTGGTTTAAGCCAAGGTATTTAGCTATTTGCTACACATTCAATCGTCTTTTTTTTTAATTGTGCCTTGCGACCCTCAAAACGAACTAGGACATGCGCATTATATAATGCAAAATATAGTAGTAAAAATCTCAAGTCACAACAATCTGTATAAGCAAGAATATATGTGTGACTGAGAGATTGTGTCTGTATATTTCTGTAACGGCTTAAATGTGTGTAAACATAAGATATATAAGTTGTATGTGTGTGACGAAACGTGTGTTTACATTGAATTGTCTAGACTTGGTTAATGTCCACCTGGCACATTTCCATATGTGTGAAATAAGCATTAATAATTAATATCGTCCTCGGTAGAGATACTTAGTGGTGCAGACATAAGTATTTACTGATATCTCCTGCATTACTAGATTGGGATGTTTTCGTTCCTACACATATGTCCTTTGGATTTTCTCTCCATTTAATTGTAGACATTTTTACCCTGTTTTATAAATATAGACTATCATTAAAATTAAATTTACTTTTTTTGTGGTTTATACAGTTTTTATAGATAGACATTTAAAATTGCAAAATTTTAACGGGCTGTGAGTTATCGCTGAAGAGACATCGGTTTTTAGGTCTTACCACATTAGCATTTTTCTTCTTTTTCTTCTTTTTTCTTTTTCTTCTTTTTACTTTTCTTTTTCTTCTTTTAGTTTTCTTCTTTTCTTCTTATTATTATCTTAGTTTTCGTTAGATAGCTTTTTCTTTTTTTTCTTCTTCTTACTTTTCTTCTTATTATTTTTAGTCATCGTTTTTCGTCTTTTTCTTCTCCTTACTTTTCTTCTTCGTCTTTTAGTTTTCGTTAGAGAGCTTTTTCTTCTTTTTCTTTTTCTTCTTATTTTTCTTCTTCTTCTTCATTTAGTTTTCGTAAGATACCTTCTTTCTTCTTTTTCTTTGTCTTTTCGTTCTTGTCAGGTATTTTTACTTCTTTTTCTTTGTCTTTTCGTTCTTGTCAGGTATTTTTACTTCTTTTTCTTCTTTATGTTCTTCTTCTTCTTCCTCCTCTTCCTCCACCTTCTTCATCTCAATCTTCTATATAATAAATGCGAATGTCAGTGTGTCACTGTGTCGCACTTTTTCAGATTTACTCCTAGTGGCAGTATCATACCATTTTGAAATCAACCTGACTCATTGAACAAATTAAAAAACATGCCAGGGATCCAAACTCGCAATCCTGAAATTCTGGAATCCCAATTTTCGTTACTGCCATTTTTTTAGGATTCCGCCATCTTGGCTTCTACTGACAAAAACAATAAAAGGGACACAACTCTCTAGCTTTCAATACAGTGTGTCACACTTTTTCAACTTTACTTCTAGACTATTTACGTAATTTTTGCGACGAATATTTCTTGTACGATAACAATTTTTATAATTTTGAAATAAATTTGGGAATAATCGAAATTAACTGCGAAATCCAGCGAAAGTCGCCTATGAAATAAAAGGAATTGTTTGTATGGAAAGTAAGGAACTACGTACATACTGCAATACTTAAATGCAGCGATAAATTTTGAGTTATTCTGTAGGCGGAATTACCTAGATTAAATTTATATATAACCCTGTGTTATGTAACGCTAAATTGAACACAAAAATTAATTCAGTCGTTTATAGATGTGTGTGTGTGTTTTTGCGTGTGTCATTGAGTTCTCCTGTCCGATTCCAAACTTGGAAGGTTATAAAGAATGTTTGCGCAATCAAAAAAGACTCTATTATAGTAAATGTCCAACAATCCTTTGAATTCATTCATCCGCTGCTCTGACAGAATTAGTAGTTCTAGAGTACGTCCTCTTAACTCGCAGACTCATTTCCCTTGTTGAACCAGGGTCTGAATACTATAATTTAACTAATTTTGTTACAAGGGACTTAGTTTTAATATTGTTTCATATTTGAGACACGGACATCATAGATAGTATTTATTACCCACGAGACATCGATGTGTCCTTCGGTACTCGAGTCCATTTTACAACCCAGATTTCCACATAATCCACACGATTGCATAGTACAGCTCTGTGTATGTAAAAAGAAATAAAATGACCGCAAAAAACAACAGTAGAAAATTCCAAAAGGAAAACGAAATAAATGACAAACAAAATCAAAAATTATTATTATTATTTTTATTATTTTCTTTGATTTCTGGCGTTTACACATTTCTTTCCGGGTCCCGCCCAGGGACCTTAGGTCAGAAATGGCGTCATGACACTTTCCACTGACAAAAAAAAAATAAATTACATAGATAAAGCCCTTCGTAAGCTGTGGGCTGTACTTGTCAGAACAATTTTTGTATCTCCTTGAGGCATGGACTTCCAGGAATCCCTTCAATTAGTCTACTGCAATCTTTTCCAACCAGTATTATTATTATTATTATTATTATTATTATTATTATTATTATTATTATTATTTTGTTAAAAAATGTGGTTCTGGTGTACCATGGTCTCATAAGTAAGCAATTATAGCATCTCATTCCCAATAATCCTCATATAAATGACATTGGAAAATGACCTTATGGTGGGGGTTGTGGGGGTCTTGTAGGCATACCCATCACAACTCTACGTTGTGTCCTGTGGGGTGGGAGCCAACGTGTTAATCACAGTCTTAGAATCACTACGGGAGAGACCAAATCTATTCTCAAAGATGATGGCTTGACGGCTTGGTGAGCAGCTAATGCATTAGTATGATTATAAAATCTTCGTTACCTCAAGACCGCTGAAGGTGTTGAGAGAAACGCGATGTGTCTGATGTTTTCTGAAAATCAGATGCAGTTTCGTGGTTCGATCAATGAGAAGAGATATTGACTGTAACTGAAGCAAACAAAGGATAGTGTCTTTGAGAGAACGACAAGGCGCGAAGAAGAAAGAGAGGGGGGAAGAAGAAAAATGGAGGAGGGGGTGAACAAAAAGAAGAAGAGGCGGGGAGGAAATCAGTTGAGGAGAGAAATAAACAGAAAAGGAAATGAAAAAAAAAAGACCTCGAAAAGATCAGAAGAGGAAATGAACGAGAAAGAAACTTAGAAAGATGA
>CAHIKZ030001724.1:2357500-2382500 GCA_903632075.3 Acanthosepion pharaonis
TATCTCAGAGATATAGACAGATAATTAAAATTTAAATGGTGCCTCAGAGTATTAATTATTCTACAAGTATGTCCTGAAGTAAAAATGGTTGAGAAAATCTGTTCTAGTTATTATATCAATTTTAGTTTGAAAATTTAATGTTCAATCTATGCAATTAATACACAACCACCAGATTGAGTGCCTTGACAGGTAAATATTTATTGAGCAAAATAATTGCTTCAATCGTCAGCCTACGAATTTGTTGATATACCTACATAAAGTTGTCAAAATGATACAATGGATTTGAAATTTTTGCCTCGTTTATTTTTGAAAAATAAACTTCTCCATGCAAGATGCTCAATAATTTGGAAAGGATATTTTTCCGTTTGAATATGCATATATATATATGAGATATCTATGGCCTTGAAAACGTAATTATTGCCGATTTTGTTCGGTATAAGGAAGATATTTAACATACAAAACGGAAATGTGTCGTAGTAAGGAAACAAATTGTGACGCTTTCCACAAAATAATAGAAAATGAAGCTCATTTTCTTTACCCCTTCTACTGATTTGTTAATAAAATACAAGGGAGAGAACTCTTTTATATGCTAATACTCTGTTATCGTCAAGTCTACTTTCAACGTTAATCCGAAAATCGCATAAGGGAGTTAATCTATCCAGTATAAATTACCACATAGTAATCTGTTTTATTAAGTCCGTCTAAATGAAGATACAAATTATTTTAAAACTGGAGTAGCGTCCCTTTATTTTAAATCGGCAGACAAAAAAGGCAAAGAACGTACATTTTAACTGAATAAATTAATATAAAGGGGGCTGCAAATGTAGGTATACAGTAAGTTCGCTGAATTTCACCTCTAAGGCCCTCTTTTTCTGGTGATGTGTAAAGGACATATTACCTACTTTTGCCTCTCCCTCTATTTATCTTCCGCACCCCCCTGTATCTTTTGTATCCTCCTGTATTTATCTTCTAAAAATTTGAGAAAACTAATTGGATAATTCCTTTTATTTCTCACCCTTCTTCTTCCTTTATGTGTCATGACTAATCCGGACGTGGGAGATCATGTCTCACCACAATTTCCTCTCCGTTGTTCTTCGAAGTCACATCTAACTCATCCCACATTTTCCTGTACTGTCACCCATTGACAAAAACCCGTTATGTAGGCTACTGCCTGTTTCCCAGTGCCAATTCTTGCTTCAATATGTCCTCTGTGTGTCAAATTCTCTAAGCCCTCATTTCTCATAATGCGTCCCAGAAATTTCCCTGTTTCTTTCTGATTTATAAAGCGTGTGGCAGAAATACCTTCCACATATATCGCCCAGAAATACCTCCCACATAATGGTAAGACATTACTTGCAATGGTCTCTTCATCTAGCTAATGTCTTTTCATTATGTGCGAGGTATATATGGGAGGGGTTTATTTCGCACCCTGTATATAAGTGTCTTTCCAGCTCCTAATTCCGATAGAACTTCGTTATTGCTCACATTTTCATTCTATAGCATTCTAGGAATGTGACGGTAGAACTCTATTTCTGCTATTTCTTCATTTGTTAGAAAATTGTCCAACATTCACTGTTATACAAGAGGTTAAATATGACATAGTAGTTCAGAAACTTTTTCCTTTGTTTCTAAGGACATTCCCTTATGTCTTTATAATAGTCTCTGAAATGTCTCTTTCGCTATCCCAATGTGTCTTCAGAACTCTATCTCTCATTTCCTGTCGTCTGTTACCCAAATACCCAAATAGTTAAATGTCTGTGCTAACTTAATACTGAGGTCTTTAATTCGAGGCACACACATTTATCAGTCTTCCGTTTGATCTGGCGTGCTTTAGCCCGCTCGGCCACAGAGAATGTCATAGATCAGCAAGATTCTATTTTACTTTTTTTTAGGAAAATTACCTCGGCCAGATTTTCCTCTAGAGCCCATGTCTACTCGATTTCGTATCAGAAACGTAAACAAAGTAATTTATAAAGAATTAATTTGAATAGCTCCCTAGAAAAGAAAATCTTAAATTTGACGAGCCACAAACAGTCAACACTGAGCCAGAAATAGAACTGTAAATGAAAGTGTAAAGTTAGTCCAACGAGCAAACTTGTAAATAGTTTGAAGTCGGGAAACAGACAAATGAAGTGTGCCAAACTAGTTGCTCCTGGGGCGTTATTTTCACTCCATTAACACGAATAATTTAATCATGAAAGAATAAGCGCGTGAAAGTGAGTTTGGGACTGAAATCGAAGACAAAAGAAGAACCTAAATCTGATTAACAATGAAACCGTTGTGCCGCAAGTATCTGTACGAGTTACCTCCCTTCATTATAACAGGCATTGCTATCATACATTTTTATATTCGATAGTTTTTTTTTTATTTGTCTTTCCTTTTATTAAATCTATCAGTTTAAGTCTTTTTATATCCAATATGTCTCATTTGATTGAAATGCGCCTATTAAATCATATTTCATATAGATAGATAGATAGATAGATAGATAGATAGATAGATAGATAGATAGATAGATTTGAATACGCTGATAGATAGATAGATAGATAGATAGATAGATAGATAGATAGATAGATAGATATGCATTGAAGATCTGATTAAAAGACATAGTGATTAGCAGACAGATGAAAACAGATAACGCTTATGTAAACACAAATACACGTATATGTATATATATACATACATATATATATATATATATATATATATATATATATATATATATATATATATATATATATATATATATATATTCAATTCAATAGACAGGTAGGCAATGATTGGACACTACTTTAAGATTGGTGTGTTTACACACAACTTCATTTTTGCTTACTCCAAGATTGTGTGCAATCACATGAAACTTAAAGTAGTGGCCAGTCATTGCCTACCTGTCTATTGGAATTAATATACAAATGCTCTGTCATTTTTATGGCATAGAACACTTTTTATGCCAGAAGGCTAATTTAAGGGCAGACTCTATTTAGAGCCTTATTCAAACCCTGAATATATATATATATATATATATATATATATATATATATATATATGGAGAGAGAGAGAGAGAGAGAGAGAGAGAGATAGATAGATAGATAGATAGATATAGATAGATAGATAGATAGATACTATACTATACGATAAAACAAAGTTGTTTTAATAACCCTTTAATAATAAAGTGGTTTCATGCCTTTGTTCGCCTAATTAATTACTAAAATAGGATGCTGAAATGATTTAATCCATTAGTACGATGCGTACAGTATTTTAGAGAGTGTGGAAGGGCGCCTAAAATTTAAAAGTTTACTATTAGCCAACAAATTAGATTAGACAAAAATAGGTAAAATTTGAAGAATAAATTTATACAATAATGTGTTAGGATTTTATCTTATATACAAATTATATATCGTGACATCATATATATATATATATATATATATATATATATATATGACAAACTTTTTTTTTTTGTGACGCGTTTCATCTGTTAGGATTTCATCATATACAAATTGTATATCGTTATTTCATATATCTATCTATCTATCTATCTATCTATCTCTATCTCTCTCTCTCTCTCTCTCTCTATATATATATATATATATATATATATATATATATATATATATATACTGTTTAATAAATAAACCGAGTGCGTATTCAAACGCGAGAATCTACTAATATATATATATATATATATATATATATATATATATATATATATATATATATATATATGGAGATAGACAGACAGACAGAGGGTGAAGAATGAGAGAGAGACGATCACCTTCCTCGCCACGTTGCAGGTATCTATATAAAACCCCGATCTTTATTGGGAGCTCCAAAATCGTAGCTGTGTGGCATACTATGCCTTGTGTAGCCAATCATTAGATAGCAACGATCTGTGAGAGATTAACACAGAAAGTGAGGGAGAGATTAACATAGCTAAAACAGGAGCTAATAAGATTTGATATTAACAGACTGTGAAAGAGAGGGAATGCGATATATATATAGAGAGAGAGAAAGAGGCGTGAAGAGAGGCATATACTGAGGTATTTTGAGATGAACACTGTCATAGAGCGGTATAAACGAGTGGAGAGAGAAAGAATGGTAAAGAATCAAAGATAGATATGAAGAGACGTTGTTTGAGTGAAACAGGTTTTTCGAAGAACGGTCTAAATGAATTGAATACGGGGAAGAGTGAAAAAAAAGGACTCGGCTAGTTTACTATGAACAGCTTGAGATAGATGTATAGGTTAATACCGTAGAAAGATAACATTAAAAATCGTTCAAACTTATCAAGGTCCTCTAAGTTAAATTTTCATACTAGTTTAATTATATCGATTTTTCTTTGAAGAGCTCTCCTGCCAAAAGAGCAAAAAAAGAATACCAAGCGATCTTAAGGCAAAGAGAATTAGCTGAAATGAAAAAATGCCGAAGTGAAAATCACTCACAAAATACAAAGCTGTGAGTAGGAAAAAGCAAAAAGTTAAATAAAATAAAAAGGGAGATAGATAGATAGATAGATAGATAGATAGATAGATAGATAGATAGGAAGAGACTGAGATAGATAGATAGATAGATAGATAGATAGATAGATAGATAGATAGATAGATAGATTTGAACAAACTGAAATAGATAAATACATACATACAAAGAAAGAAAGAAAGAATGTAAGAAAGAAAGAAAGAAACAAACAAAGAAAGAAAGAAAGAAAAAAAGAAAGAAGGAAAGAAAGAAAAAGAGAAAAATGAATATGTAACACTGAGATAGATAGATTTGAACTGAAATAGATACATACATATATACATACAAAGAAAGAAAGAAAGAAAGAAAGAAAGAAAGAAAGAAAGAAAGTGAAAAATGAATATGTAAGACTGAGATAGATAGATAGATAGATAGATAGATAGATAGATAGATAGATAGGAAGAGAGTGGTGCATTTTAGTTACTAACCAGCCAGGTGACAAATGAAGAAAGAAAGAAAGAAAGAAAGAAAGAAAGAAAGAAAAACATATTGAAATAGATATGGTGAGTTTGATAAGTATGAATAAAGCGATTGAAAATATTGTATACATAATGATTTTACATTTAACGAATCGCATTGTTTTTGACGTCAGTCAATATGGTATCATTCATTGGTAGATATATTATTCAGTGAAGTTTCTCTGCACTCCTACGACTATAATTTAAACGTTTCTTTTTTATTTTATATTTCACATATATTCCAAATGTTTTACTACCTTGTTGCTAAAGAGGTTCCTCAAACGGATGCCTTTCCACAGATTCCTTGAAATTTGCTCTTTGATATTTGTTTTCACCTTTCCTACAATCGTTGCTCTTAATGGCGTTTTATTGTCTTTATTTCCCGCCCTTTTATAATACTCAGTTGTGTGTCATAGACCCCCATGTAGTGCCAGTACGCATGCGTCAACTTTTCTGATTTTAAAAAGATGGAGGCAGGCTTTAGGAGGCCAAGGGCTTGGTCGTATTGATCACGGCAAAGTCGACAGATTATGTGATTTTTCGAAAGAGCTAAATATCACAGAGGATCAGGATTGATACGAGCAAATGAATATCTAACGAAAATAGTTGGTCAGCAAAGAATAACTATGACGCCACCCAGAGAAAGAGAAAGAGAGAGAGGGGAAGGGAGAAGAAATAAGAGCAAAAAAAGAAAGAGAAAGTGGGAGATAGAGAAGTAATACACGCGTTACTTTTTGCTATAGTGTTATTTGGTTTTTTATCTAACATTCCATTATTTTTCTCTCTCTCTCTCTATATATATATATATATATATATATATATATATATAGAGAGAGAGAGAGAGAGAGAGATATATACGTATAGACGTATATATATATATATATATATATATATATATATCTATCCATCTATCTATCTAGCCATTCTATTTCAGTCTATTAATCTATCTATTGTATTCTATGTAACTACCTATCTATTCTATCTCTATTCATATCTTTCTCAGTCTTTTCAAATATATCTATCTATCTATCTATCTATCTATCTATTTCAGTCTCTTCCTATCTATCTATCTATCTATCTATCTATCTATGTATATCTCAATCTCCTCCTGCCAATTTGTCTGTGTGGCCGCATTTTTATATATATTCATCTTTTAATTTATCTATCACTTTCTTTCCCTTTCTCTATATCCCTAACTTTTCACTTTCTATCCACATATATATATATATATATATATATATATATATATATATGAAGAAATATACTTTTATATATTTATGCGATAAAGTGCTCAATGTCAGAGATAGTGAATATGTAAATAAAGAAGTGAACATTGAAGTGAACACTCAGAGGCGACAGGCTGTTTTATGCTAGAGGCAATCATGATTGCGCCTAGCATGAAACACATATATATGTATGTATGTATGTATTGAATTCAACACCCAGAGGCGACAGTCTGTTTCATGCTAAACTGTCACCTCTGGGTGTTGATTTAAATATCCACTTTTATATTTAAATATGCTCTATCTCTGATATCGAGCTCTTTAACCCATATAGTATACCTTAAAATTATGTTATCATAGATAGATAGATAGATAGATAGATAGATAGATAGATAGATAGATAGATAGATAAATAATGTGTGCGGGGGGGGTAGAGAGACAGAGATGGTTAGTTAATTCTGTTCATATCTATCTAATATCTATTTAATATGACTTGTCTCATGAACTGTCGGTTTGATATAAAGCCAATAAAATTAATATGACACGAGACACTTTTCAAAATGTCACCTGACGTCTACAACGAATATTTTTCTGTATTGTTTTATGCAATACATTTATAGTGAGACAAAACATCTCTTGTGCACACAAACACACGCAAAAACAGAGAAATATATATATATATATATATATATATATATATATATATATATATATCTGTGTTTCGGCTACTTATCTATTTTTTACTTTTAAACTATTTCGGTTTGCTTCTTTGTTTCCCTTCTTTGCCGTCTAAATTACATTCGACCGTAATAATTCAGATTGCATCATTGTTCTTTTAAAATCTATTTATTTATTTTCACTTTCTCTTCATAGAAGCCTTGCAGGAAGGTTCTATTTTCCAGAAATCATACCCCTCTCTCTCTCTCTCTCTCTCTCTCTCTCTCTCTCTCTCTCTTTAATATATATTTGTTTTATTTTTTCCCATGAATGTTTGCCTCTTCTTTTTTTTTTCTATCTTTACTCTTTATTTAAACTATTTTAGTCTCTCTCTTCTCGGTAAACTCTCAGTCTTTTCAATAATTTTGTTGCTGTCATACAAAACTTTCTCTTACGATATAAACCAGACAAAAACAGCAGCCATTGAGCTTTGGTTAGCAAACTGGTTTCATTGGCCAATGTCAATGTCTTTAACCTTTACTGAAAATAGAACATTTTCTTGCGGGCAGCTGCTTCCATTTGGTCGGTGAAGAAAGAACTTATTTTAAATATGCAAATGAACTAGTGACATTAGATTAAACATTATACCGTGAAGAGTTCAGATCAAAATTCAAATAAATCCGACGTGCCAGGCGATAAACATTATGATCCAAAATTATAAAATAAAATAAAAACAATACCTATGCACGTAAAATTATGAATTTTGACGTATGTCAAGGTGGACAGGACTTTGTCAAACTTTTCGATAGATACCTGCGATAATAATTTTTGAGAACAAAAATATAATAATAGTTTGCAATACTTATAAAAAGCCGTTTTTTTCGCTATTGCATATTCCTTTTCGACATTATAATTTTATATTCGTATTATAGAAAATAAAATTGTTCTATGGATTGCAGTCAAATGGAAAAAGCAATTCTTATTTAAACTGACAATAAAATTTAATTCTCAGTTCCTCCTCTTCCTTGGATTATAAAATTTCTCCTCTGGGAGAAAAAAAAAACATATCAAACATAAAGAAAGCGATAAGGAGAAAGGGACAGAGAACAGATAATAGAATGTATATTTTGATTGATTGATTTTTTACGGCTTATCAACCTTTTGAGGGTTATTTAAAGCCAGAAATTATCTTCAGATTGTTAGAAGTTTTGGAGATAATAATGAGTTTCTGATACAAGTCTTACAAATTTAACCCATAGCTGGGGGGACTTACGGCCATATCACGTTGAAGCACCATTTCCTGTAAGATGACCGAAGTGAGCCTGGTCAGTATTTAGACAGGTGACCGTTTGTGAAAACCAGGTACTGTAAGCTTTGATATACAGGTGATGTAATGTATAATAGCCCAGAATTATTAATCGGAGAGCTACGTCCCAATCCTAGTTGGGTCTATAATATTCACGTACCTTTCCCAAGAGTATTTGCGCATGTGAACCTAATTAGAATTGAAACTCGGCTGTCTGGTTTCCAATTCTGAGCCGTTATCCACTACACCACCTGCACATCCATGCTTACAGCACCTGGTATTCCCAAGCGGTTACCCATCTAGCCAGTGACCAGGCTCGACGTTGCTTAATACGTATCAACGTGATATGGTCGTAAGCCCAATATAATCTATTAAGTGAGAGGTACACTCTTGCTGCTCAAAAAGAAAATCTGTATAGAAAAAAAGGCAGGAGTAAAGCACTAGAGCGGGGGGGTAGAGAGGGTGGGAGAGAGAGAGGCGAATTTGAGGAAGATGTGTCAAATATTGATCACTGACCTTATATTTGTAAGTCAGTGTCAGTGTCAGCTGACTATCGCCCTTATCTTTCAACGGCTCACAATATATGATAGAGATCGCCTGCAAACGGAAAAGATGCGTTACGGACCATTTTTAGCGATCTAAGAGAGATCGCGTTACGAAGCTAAAAGCTAACCAAGACAGCGCTAAGAAATACCAAAAGCGAATCACTGCCAAGATCTGCAAACATTGATTCAAACCGTTGCTAGCAATCAGGATTTTCCAATGAGTACTTTGCTTTGGAGTATATATCATAACGGTTTACCAATTTAAACTTTTAGCGGCATTTTTTATTAGTGATGGAAAGACCTCATGACTCATCAACCTATTCGAAACGGACAGCAGAAGAAACTTAAAAAGAAACACGAATGGCCATCTTTGTCTGCTGTAAAATCATTAAAACAGCTAAATTTGAAATTACCATCACCAGAAGGAGACGGTGTTTCGAAGGGGTATGTAGTACGTCGATGGATTTTTTTTCTCCTTTAAAACACAATGTTTTAAACCATTTTCCGTAAAACTTCATCAAATGTTTATAGAGAACCATATATGTATATATATATATATATATGTAAAGGTCATCCTCCGAAAATCTCAACACGTTTTGTTTACCACGTGATTATAATTATAGCCCGACTTTATACGGCGGATTTTTTGCACGATTATAAACTATTTGCATTGGATGAAAGTTGATTAAAACCTTTCCTCACAGAATAAATATAATATTTATAAACATTACATTCACAAATAAATACTGATAAATAATACATTTATTAATATTATATTTATAAATAATACATTTATTAATATTAATATTTTAGTTAACGTTGCTGCCTCAGTCTCCCAATATAAAAGGAAAAGTCTATTGCAAATTGATATTAAAATAAAACTTCATGGAAATATAAGTATAAAAAATTCGTGTAATGGTTAACAAGCTTGTCGCTCTAGATTACGACTGAGTAGCGAGTTCGATCCTCACTGGATGCGCCATAATTTCGGTCTTGTACACATGTAAGCTTCGCTTAGAAAATTGGTATTTCGGGTGGCTCTTTGGCACATCTACGTGGTGTAATGGTTAGTAAGCTTTTCTCGTTTATTGCGTGCTCTGTAGTTGCGACCTTGTGCCACATCTCGGTTACGCTTAGTAAATCAAATTGGGCACTTGGCGTAAAAATTAGTAAGCTTCTCTCGTTAGATCAATTACGACAGGGTAGTGAGTTCGATTCTCGTTGGGGGGGCATTACAGTTGCGCCTAGTGTAGCATTGTTGGAAAATGGCTGAAAATGATAACATGGCTCGAACAGTCGATAGTTGTGCGTACTGGCCTTCTTCTTCTTCTTCTTCTTCTTCTTCTTCTTCTTCTTCTTCTTCTTCTTCTAGAAACTGTATCTAAGGCCCGCTCAGAATAGTTGCAGTGTAAACCACAATGCGGACAAACGCAAATCTGCCTAAGCAGACGTCTGTAACAGGGATTGGCTAGCAGATGGGAGTTCTCGGAATCAATCTCGATTATTATACGTATGCATACAAAATGTTGAACTACGTAGGGAGTCTGGGAAATTACTTCCCTTGGATCCAGATTCTAAGATAACATTGGGTTTCTATTAGGGTAGCTTCCTGTTTATATATCCATGCTAATTCCAGGATTAAAATAAAGATTAACAAACAGCATTTTGGAAAAGTTTCCTGCTCCTGTATTTCATTCAGCTAATAAAATTGATCAAAGTGCATTAGGATAAACTCAAATATAAATATTCATTAGTTTTGTGCAGAAGTTTCCAGTGAAAAATTTGGTATCAAAAGTCTCTTTTTTCTTTAAATAGTAGATCGCTAAGAAAGCTCTTGCCCGCCTACTAATATTAATAAATACGTTAATTCTGTTTTAAATTATTATCACTTTTTATTTCGACTGAATTTTCCATTTGAAAACACGGGTATGTTTTAGAGAGGACGGTCAGTGGTTGTCTCCCCTTATTAACAAAGACAGCGGCTGATTAGACAATGAAAATATATCTTTCAATATTAAATAAGTATTTAATTGAATTATTTAGGCAAAATATTTATGCCCCAAAATAAATTCCACTTATTGTTTACATTCTTTTTGTTGCATATTAATTACTATTTGAATTATGAAGGTTTGCGCAGTATCTGCTATTTCAGAATGACATGTTTGGATATATTCGATGCTACTAATTGATATACGGATCTCTCTCTCTCTCTCTCTCTCTCTCTCTCTCTCTCTCTCTCTCCCATTATATCTCTCAATATATATATATATATATAGGAAGGTTTCCCTGACGATCCGTTTAGGTGAAACCTAGGTAGGTGTATCTAGGTCTGCTCTACGGTTGTATTGAGCTCTTTTGTTAGTTAGTTGTTACTCGTATCGGGGTTTTTTTCTTTGGGCTTCAGACCTGCATCAAAGGATTTTTTTGTCGGCAGAAGTCCATGTTTGTAGCTCTTTCTTTTTTAAAACCTTTTTTCCCTCGAGATTGATTTGATTAGCAAATCAAAAATTGAGGGTTTTTCGAAACGAGTCTAGTTTATATATATATATATATATATATATATATATATATATATATATATATATATATATATATATATATATAAAAGATAAAGGAAAACTTATTTTAGCCGACGCGTTTCGTCCTGGGGAATTTATGAAGGCAAATTTGCTTTGATAAATTGTCGGCTAAGATTAGTTTTCCTTTTGTCTCAGTTCATATTGTCCTTTTACAGATATATTCTATTTGAAGTTTTAAATATATATATATATATATATATATATATATAACGATTATAAGTTATTGGTCAGTTATTAAGTCAAACTAGGAAACGGTCATATTAAAAAGTGCTCGATACACAATTCAAAGAATCGAACCTACAGATCTCTTAAATGTTAAAAAATCGGGAGATCTCCCACTTATGCAACAATAGTTTCAACCACTGTGGTTTCGTCATGTGATTAGAGGCTAATTACTTTCATAAATCTTTATTTGTTTATTTATGTACGCACAACAGGAAGTGCAACAGAAGAGTTGGCGTAACGCAAGAGTGAATTACGTAACGTAAGTAAAGAATGCAAATGGCCACAACTTACATATCTTCAAAAAGTGATGGTAAATCACAAGTCATCTTTCAGAGTAGAAAGACTGTCTCGGAATTAAAGGAAAAAATAACAAAATCCCTAATGTAAGCTGGAGCCTATTGAGAAGAGGCAGGCCTTACAGTAATGGTAGTGATATCTGCAGGCTGTGCCAAGAAGAAAAATTAGCAATAATAACGTATACAGACCCCAAAAAGTTATTAAATGAGAAGTCTGAAGTCATGTCGTGATGTAAACCCACTAAAATGTATATTTTAGGCTTGTACAAATCCGGATGAAACTACGTATAATTTTTTCTTCATTCCACCTCTCATCCAATGTCCCTATTCTAGCCTTACGCCTCCCCTTCTGTTGCTATATAATGATGGCCCTGGACCGAAAAGAGTGCACGGTATGCCATCAAAACTCTTGGTTTTATTGGATTGTTAAAAAGTTCCCGTTTTTTGGGGTCACCCTGTATTTCCAATCCTTCTTTGTCCGTTTTAGCATAGTTGGATACAATGGAAACAAGATGAGATGAAAGAAGAAATGGTTTTCAAGATTCAACATAAACGGTGGGATCAACAGCTGGGCGTTAGGTTCAGATAGGCTGATGGGCAAGGTCGTTTTATCTATGCTGATAGTCAGACCGAAAGCTTTTGGTTCACGAAAGAATCTGTTAACGATCCATTCCATATTCTCGAAGGTGCAGGCCACAAGGGCACAATCGTCTGCAAAGAGCATGTCACGAACAGTTTACTTTGAAGCGTTATTGGCTAAACAAACTACCACTTGGCCTAAACTCAAATATATATATATATATATATATATATATATATATATATATATATATATATAGGGTGCGATGGATAAATTGTCGTCTAAATTACGAAAATATGGAAAATACAAGTGACATCTCATTTTGACAGTTATATTTACCAAAATTACACAAAAATATCTTGAAATAGCAAAGAGTAAACTTCTCAATAAAATCGCTTCAAACATGGCCTCCAGATGACTTCGGGATCTCCTGCAACTCTTGTGTACGGTCTCCTTGCTTAAGTTGTTGAATGTTACCATAATCCTTACCATCAGTTGATTGTTGGGGTTAAAAGGAGTTTTGTTGGTCTCTCGCTCAACTGTGCCCCAATAATCAAAGGGGTTGGAGTCTGGGAATTAGATGGCCAAATTTAAAGGGTGATCTGCTCGCAGAAATTGTCTGACAGCCATGATTGGGTTCTACTGCTTGTGTGTCATGGAGCAGAGTCCTGTTGCCAAACATAGGGTCTTCTAGCAGCCAACCTCTTGATCCAGGGCAGAACTAGCTCCTTAAGTCACTTGATGTAAGCCTCCGTGTAGAATCTGTGGGAAGAAGAAATGGATGCATAACTTCGCCATCACAAATGATCACACCAAAAACCTTCGTAATCACCATTATGCTCATCCAACTCTTTTCACATCCTCTGCACTTTCTTCATATTGACACCCAGAATGTTCGTATTGGAACTTCCTGCGCCAATATCAAGCATGCTATCTCCAAATTTCTGGCCGAGTAAATTGAGTCATGGTGCTCCTTTTCTTACAGACGGTGCCCAACGGACGGTACTATAGTGTGCAGACGACAAAATCAAAAACAATGCGCATGCGCGAAATTAATAATATAAAATGGCAACAATTTACACATCGAAATATATATATATATATATATATATATATATATATATATATATATGCAATTTTATATATATTACTTATTGAAAGCGCTCAACATCAGTGATAGATCTAAGATATTTAGTTGTATTAATGCGAGTGTGACCCTGTGTTTCACGCTTTCTGTGACCCAGGGTCACAAACTCACAACAATCCAACTATATATATATATATATATATATATATTGTATAAAATATACATGTATCGGAGAAATTATAGATAAAGCTGTATGGATAAAAGAATCAACGCTGTATGGTAACAGTCACTTTTTGTGCATCAACACCAAGCTGCGACAGTTTTTCAAGCATAATTACAATTTTCAGCCCAAATTCGCTGATACGCATAGATTTAAATTATAATATATATATATATATATATATATATATATATATATATATATATATATGTGTGTGTGTGTGTGTGTATTTAAATATATACATAAATATATATATATATATATATATATATATATATATATATATATATATATATATATATATGTTTATGTATATATTTAAATATACCTACCTACCTCTGTCAAAAATATGTTTCTCTTCTATTTCTCTTCTTGCTTTCTTTCTCTACCCCCGCCACCCTCTTTATCCTTTCTCTGTTTCTCTTTTTATCCTTTCTTTGCGTCATTCTTTGTCGATGACGTAAGAATCATATAGCCAACGGTTAAAAACACACACAGAAAAACATCTTAATCCATCCCGCACGTTTAAAATTAATCTCCTTTTCCTACCAATGTTTTGTATATATATATATATATATATATATATATATATATATATATATATGTGTGTGTGTGTGTGTGTGTGTGTGTGTGTGTGTGTGTGTGTCGTCAAGTTCAGGTCATTTTTTACCATAAAGTGCACTAATAATTAGTCCGGGTGTGTATTTTAATTGCTCAAAATCAACCAGGTCGATGAAGGGGGCTGGAGGTGGAGCTCCACACTTTTTGCTGAAATTGAAAATTAAACAGAAGATTACAGTTATTCACCTGGTTTTTATCGAGGACAATGCTACTGAGATTCATCGTTTTCCGGGAATCTTAACTGTCATTAATTTTCAAAATATATCATAAAAGAAAGTTCATTTATCGTTATATTTTATGCCTCGAAATATCAGATTTTAAAATGTCTTTGGAACAGGAGTAAAGGTTTATCCCTTGTTTCCTGTTTAGGATAGGGTTTCCGGTTCCTTCTAAAGACTTTTAATTCTCTTTCACTCCCAGAAGCGTCTTAGTGACATTATCGCCTTCTTGGGGTAAACTGATTTAAAAAATAAAAGTCTTATATGCGGAAGAGGTCCAATCGAAAAGCAAACAAAAATGTGTCTATAAGATCAAAACAAAAAAATGTTTACGGTCAGATTATAAATCTCAAATAATGTTCACTTTATGAGATCAGATAAAAATATAAAATCAGAAATATTTAGAACTTAAATGTCTGATTTAACCCCGCCAGCTTTTAACATCTAATTATCCCAACCCCAATTTTTTATGTTATGGCACCCTACTTGAATGTAGTCAGGTAATATAATGAAATATTCATATATATCTTTGACCTGAACCAAGATTTGTCTTGCTAATGTTGACTTTTTTTTTTTACAAATAAAATCTTTTTTCTCAAGACGCTGATTCATTGAGCAAAGGGAGATAATCAGTCAGTGACTTTAATTTCACTGGTGGCTCCACCTCATGCAAACGGTATAACGATTTACTAAGCATAGGTTAGATGGGGCAAAAGACCGAAAGTATGGGCAACCCAGTGGGGATCGAACTCACGATTCACTTCTTTATATCTACATGGCAAAAACTAAGAACCCAAGTAAGGTTATGTTCTTTAAAATTTTGCACGCGCTCAAAAGTAGACAGGCTTACGGCCACATCACTTTGAAACACCAGTTCGCGTACGATTACCGGAGTTAAGCAACGTCAAGCCTGGTCAGTACCTAGATGGGAATAACAGGTACTGTAAGCTTGGATGTGCTGGTGGTGAAATGGACAATGGCTCGAAATTAATCAAGGAGCCGAGTTCCGGTTCAAATTGCGTTCGTTATATTAACTTTCGCACAGGTAACCATAGGAAAGGTATGAATACATCTCTTCTACCCCTCCCATCTATGGGTTAATTAGTAAAACTTCTATCACTAAATCATTATTTGATTTATTTACATTCTCTATAATAAAAATGTATAGACACTACTGTGAACACAGAGTGAGGAATCAGTTTATATATTAAAAGTAATAAAGAAATGATCCCCCACTTTATATCCATATTATAATTTCTTGTGTGTTTATCAAATTTTGATTAGGCAGGAATCCACCTCTTCTCCCCTCAGCTATGGGTTAATTATTAAGACTTGTTAAACCATTATTATCTAAAAAAAAAATACAATCTAAAAATATTTTCTGTATTTAAATAACTTGGAAAGGGTTGATAAACCTTAAAAATCAAATCGATCATTCAATAAAAAGTAGTTTTGATATGAATAAAAATAAATACGAGGTTAAGTAAAAATTTATCTGCACCTTCGCCAGAACGTATCGTTAAACAAGAGTGCGGATAATTTTTGTCTTTTTCCTGTTATATAGAGAAATTGTAACAGACAATTTGTGAAGTTATTTAGTCAGGACAATGGCTGCTTCGGGGTAAAAGAGAAATTGCACACATCTTGGAAGAGGCCAGGATGGGATTGTTTTAAAATCGACATTCTAGTGTTTGGTATTTACTTGGTAAATCGTCCACATTGACAGGAAGCAAGTCTTAAAAATCCAAATAGTGTGTGAAGTACGATTTTGAGGCAGATAAATAAAGTGACACAAAGGAAAAATAAACAAACTTAGAGGCACCGAGCAACATAGATAGATAGATAGATAGATAGATAGATAGATAGATAGATAGATAGATAGATCTTAAGATAGAGATCTTAAGATAGATAGATAGATAGATAGATAGATAGATAGATAGATAGATAGATAGATAGGAAAGGACGGATATAGATAGAAACAACCAGAGTGAGATAAGTAAATCATGTTATCAACTAAGTAAAAATAAATGATTTGGTTAAAACTGATCTCTTCGTTGCAACTGGGTTGGGTCGGATTATGCTATGGCCTTGGCATTCGCCAAACTTATTTAAATCTTTAATTCTGGCATTTTAAAATGTCGTTTATTCAGATAACCATGAAGACACTGGATAGATAGATAGATAGATAGATAGATAGATAGATAGATAGATAGATAGATGCGGAAAAGATCAAAATACTTATCCTAAATTTATTGGATCCTGACTTGCGGTGTAACTGTAAAACTTAAAATCGGTTCTCAGATAAGTCTATTGAAATTTTTCATACCGTAACAATTGTGGGTCTATTTTTTATACTGAGCACTTTCATTATAAGAATCTGGTCACCTTTTAAAGACGTTAAATTTTAGTCAATTACCTCTCTTTATATTTTTACGCGTAACCGATCTGGTTTTATTATTATATATATATATATATATATATATATATATATATATATATATATATATATATATATATATAATGAGATTCAATACAATTTACCTCATACAGATGATCATTTCGTCTATGAGAAAGTAGTTTTTTCCCTGGATTTATCAATGTAAATACATTGACGAGACGATTATCTGTATAAGGTAAATTGTTTGGATCTCATTAATTGTAATTCACTTATATGCGCTATATTAAAATTGAGTGGATTAGTTTTAATATTTTATATTAATAGAATCTACTTGAATTACTTACCTACGGATGATTTTTTTACCTCTATATATATATATATATCACTCCGTCCACTCGTCAGGGTGTATCAACAATTGACAGCTTATACATATCGATTTTTCTTTATTTTATATGCTCTTTTCATTGGTACAAGTTTGTTTTTTCATAGTGTATGCGTGCGTGCGAGTGTACGTGCTCGTTATGTGGGCTTTGTATATAGCCCACTAACTTATTAATGCTGTTTATTCAGATCACTATGAATACACTGAGTAAATAGATAGATAGATAGATAGATAGATAGATAGATAGATAGATAGATAGATAGATAGATAGATACGGAAAAGATCAAAAGACTTATCCTAAATTTATCGGATCCTGACTCGCGGGGTAGCTGTGAAACTTAAAATCTGTCCTCAGATAAGTCTTGAAATTTTCCATACATTAACTTATGTGATTCTATTTTTATATTGCGCACATTCATTATAATTATCTGGTTATTGAAGAAATCTATCCTTCCTAATTCTTTCATATGCGTCTAATCTTCTAGCTTGTTTATAGTTATGACTTTTGAGTGTTACGTCTTTTGCGTCGTGATGTGATTGTATGTAGGAAAGCAAATTCCTACGTCTCTACCTACAGCAACATGAAGACAAAAATGTGAAATAACAACCTTTACATTGTATTACCATCTTTTCAATTAACAAAAATTAGAACCGAAGAAAATTAACAAATTAAATAAATAAACAAAATTATAAAATTAAAAGAAATAAATTAAATTACTCCTGTAGCTGTTGAGATGAATAGTTTTCGTTTCGAACTTTTCGAAGTTCTAGTCTCGATAACTTTCCCGAAAAATTCTGATGTTTGGTCATTTGGTGAGATCAAGGAATGTTATCAGTAATGAGCCAGTCTTTCCTTTCTAGTGTCGATAGAGTTCAAAAATGTCGCCGCGTCCTTGTGGGTGATTAATTCTATTCCACCCTATAACTCTTTTGCCACTGACGAGACGTCGCAAGCCTCTCGTTTCTCTACACGTATTTCCATAGAAAGTGTTTAGTCGGATCATATTCCTTAGTTCCAATAGTTCTAACCTTCACAGATAAAACCCGTCATGCCACGCCCATTGTAGTGAACCACCCTCATTCCCTTCGTTTTCTATTGTTGAGATTAAGTTCGACTTGGATACCTTCTTCCCACGAACCGCTGCTTTGTGGAACCGACTCCCAAGAGGGTGCTTCCCTGATCCCTACAAACTTAACCTGTTCATGTCTAGGATTAACCGTTATCTTCACCACATTTTTCCATAAACTGTGACGCTTACTCTTTAACCCTCTACCTCGAATGGCTCTTGGGCCTTGTACAGAGTTAACATCATTGTAAAAAAATAGCTCATAGTCACTGTGAACGAAATCCACTGAAGAGAAATTTGAATAATAAAAAAACTCAACGAATTTATTCATTCTCCTGCAGAATATTTATATTTTCTTGATAAAATCTAAAGAAGAATCAGCAATATTGTTAATCCTGACCTGACATTTCGGCTTCAGTGACATTCCATCCGCCGTAATATATCTTCCCTTCGCCTTTTCTATAAATATTTTCATGTTGATCTTTCGGTTATAGTATCTAGACTTAATGAATTTTAGTGCAGTACTAGATTGGCGGTAAGGTCTCATCAAGTTGAATTGTCTATATGTAACTGTAAGTTCTATGTTAACAGTTTCTTATTTCTCACTTCTCGCTTAGGGAACACTCTCTCGGCTCCATGCTTCTCAGGAAATTTTGAACTTCAAAAATTTAAAATGCTGTCAATCCTTATCTACGGTCTTCTTGCATACTCTTCTATTGTTCTCGCTCTTTGATAATGTTTCACTTTTTTCTTAGTCTTTCACACTCAGTAACCCCTTGTGTCTTAGTGGCTTTACTAATGGACGGATATGAATTTTTAAAAAATCCTAACAGAGTTCAAATGCTACGTCGAAATATCCATATTACATCTTCTTCGCTGGCTCATCTCATCCCCCCCGCTGCCGATAAATGGTTTCCGCTTCAACTTCATTCTCTATACTTTAGTTGCTCTGCTTTTACAAGCACGCGTATCATCTCCCCTACCTAGATACCTACCCCTGCGTAAAACATTTCAGGAACACACACACACACACACACACACACACACACATATATATATATATATATATATATGAAGAAATATACTCTTAAGACACATACACACACACACACACATATATATATATATATATATATATATATATATATATATATATATGTGAAGAAAGAAACTCTTAAGACACACACTCACGTACCTCGAATAAACGCTGAAATATTCATTACACTTACTACAAATGTTCCTCAATCACTTCATATATATATATATATATATATATATATATATATATATATATACACACACACATATATATATACACACACACACACACATATATATATATATATATATATATATATATATATATATATATATATATACGTAAGTGTCTGTATATAAGGAGAAATAATCGTATATATCGGCTTTCAAACTGTCTTCCATTACTTACGTGTCGATAAACATGAAACTGCTTCCATGTCTCGGTGCTCGTCAAGCTACATACATACGGCTGTACACGTGCCTAAATTTAGTTATTCAAATCGAAGTGAATTCTCTTCTCAGTTAATTCAAGTACCAAATCTCAGAATGTTGTTTATTAAATGAATGTCATTATTGATCATGTTCGATCACAACATGGCAGATGTCTTTTGGGACTCGTCTTTTAAGACTATTTCCAAACGATGTTTTGGCTTTTAACGAAAATATTCTTTAAATAAAAAAAAGAGTACAAAACAAACAATAGAACACTAAGCAAACAATAACAAATGCTTGTGCTTTTCATAACATTGGATTTATTTTTATTTATTTAATTTTTTTTTTTATTCTGTTGATTTTATTTCGCAACGAAGGGCATCTGACGCAAGGAGGAAGAGGAACCGGAAACCTCTTCTACAATCAGAAGCATTTTTGTTTCTTTAAGTTTTTTTTTTTTTTTTTTTTTTTTTTTCAAAAAGCAAATGCTGTTAGTCGGCAGGTTTAAATTTGTATTTTTACTTGTTTTATATTTTGATTCAGATCCCTTTGATTCCATTTTTTTCTTTGTTCTTTCTTCAATAATGTTCTCTTCCTGTTTCTTCCCTTTTCTTTGCAATTTCTTCCGCAATTTTCCTTCTTATTTTCTTTTTCTTCAACTCACCCGTTTCCCCACCTGTTATTCTAAGTTGTTTATTAATTTATCCGAAATTTAACTTTCACTTTCACTTTATCTTCTTTAAGTTTAAAATTTTCTTCTTTCCTAATTCATCTCTAATTTAAATTCATTCTTTCTTCCGCTTTATTTTTTCTAACTCTCGAATTTTATTCTTTCCTGATCCATCACTTAATTTAACTTTTTCTCTCATTTTTTTTCTTATGCTTTTTTGTATTTCTTATTTATTTGTTCGTCTATAATTTATCTTTCACTTTTACTTTCGCTTTCAAATATTTTCTTTATTAATTCATCTCTAATCTAACATTTGCTTTCAAATTTACTTTTCCTTCGTTTTGTATCCAATTTTTTTCTATTTTTATTAATTCGAGTCTCGTCTAAGTTATTTTCTTTTGCTTTTTCGGTTTTCTTTCTATCTGAAATTCTTTTTTATTTGATTAATACTTTGCTTCTGATTTCACTTTCACTTTCACTTTCATTTAAAATTTTTCTTTTTTCTGTGATTTGTTCAAATTTGTTCTTTTTTTTCTCGTTAATTACGATTTATTTTTTTTCCTTTGCATTTTTCTTTGTTTCTTGCGCTTCCTTGCTTTTAACTCAATAAAGTTTTTGTTTACATTAACTCTTGTGTTTTTTTTTTATTCTTAAAGTACTTATTGTTTTCCCTCTCTGTTTTCCTTAACTTATCTCTCTCTCTCTCTCTCTCTCTCTCTCTCTCTCTCTCTCTCTCTCCAGTTGATACTTTATAACAATCCCTTCTCCTTCTTCTTTTTATTTCTAACACTAATGTTCCTTCATCTCTTTTCTTTCTTTATTTTTGCCTTAGATATTTTAATTTTCTCTCTTTAATTTCTTTAGTTTTCATATTTCTCCTCTCCTGCTTCATGTTATCTTCTTTTCCCTTTTTTTTTTTTTTTTTTCTATTTTCTTCATTTTTTCTCACTTTCGCTATGCTTTCTTAGTTCCCGTTCAGGACTAGATTTTGAAGTTTTTCTTCCATTTACTTTCTTCTTCACAATTTCCTTCCTAACTATTTCTTATTCTCTCCCTCTTATTTTCTTCTTTGCTTCTCGTCAATTTGCTGTCTTTCTTCAATTTTATTTGTCTATTTCACCCTTTCCTTTCTTTCTCTTCTTCATTCCTTATTTCTTCATTAACTCTTATACATTAAATTAAACAGACTGTTTTTGTTTATATTACTTCTTTCTTTTATTCTTTTAAACTTTCTTAAATGTTTCCCTTTTTCTTTTCCCACTTTCCTCGTCTATCGTTTTCCTTTATTCAGTTAACTCTTCGAACTTGGTTAATTTTTCTCATAATTTTCGGCACACGTGTTTCTTGTCTATTTTATATGTGACAATTTTTGCTGTTCGGTATCTTACTAATGTTAACTTTTTAAAAACCTCATTACATCATACAATACGATTAGTCAAATCTTACAGCTGACATTAAAAAAAAGAATCAGATAATAGCAGATTTAGCTTAGAAAGTAAGTCATATTTTTCAATTTTATTCATCTTGTTTTTAAATCGGAATTTTTCCAATATTGGATTGAAATTTTAAATCTTTAACACTTTCTTACAATGTCACGCAGCCAATCTCAGTACTGCATGGAGCCAAAAATGCTTTTTTTTTATTTCGTTGACAAATCCAAGGAGCACGAAATCTTCCTGATGTTCGAAGCATCTGTTGCTATGAGGATCTTTACCTAGTATGAGACATTCAGCGTGATAGAGTAATTTTTACCATATTCAGTAATATGATCGTTTCTTCTTTCGAATTCCTCACTTAGAGGCGGTTTTTTAAAGAATTCATTAAAGTTCTCTTTACATCATTCCTTAGTTTTTCCACGTTTAACTTACCTCTTCTATCTATTTCTCTCTTTTTCTCTCCCTCTATGTAGGCACAAGTACACACAATCACAGACAAAGACTCTCTCTCTCTCTTTCTCTCTCTCTCACACACACACTCACACACACACACACACACACATATATATGTGTGTGTAGATAGATAGATAGATAGATAGATAGATAGATAGATAGATAGATAGATTAAATATTGGGCAAAATATATGACAAAGTGGAAAAGTTTACGTATGACGCATTTCATAGGACTTTCTCGATATATAAAAATTTATATATCGTTATCTCATAGTTAAATAATATATTTTAAATGCGCCAGACAGTACCAAAGTATTAAAATAAAAGAGCTTAATATAAAAATTAAAACATAATACAATGCATAAGAAATAATAATAATAATAATAATAATAATAATAATAATAATAATAATCTAGTACCCGTCCGAATCATTATCCAGTAAGAAGGAATCAGATATATATTTGATTGATTTGGTTTTTGTAACAGGCGCTTTTTGGTTCAGACACGTCCACAAGTGTGAAAACGTTCCTCTTCTAAAAGAACATGTAACTCCTTTCCACTTTTCCATCTGACAAAAAAGGCAAAATTTGGCGCCAGGTTTACCCGATTCTTTTGCAGATAAAATTTCAAAGCCCTATTGATACAAACAATGACTGGAAGAAAAAAAGTTTCAAAAAGGAAAAGAAATGACAATATAATCACCAATAAAAGAAGGAAAATGAAACAAAAAAAACAATAATACAACAATTCGGATACAACAAACATGCCCGTTAAACACAAATGCCTCCCTCTTGAAACAAAAGAGAATATGAAGAATTCTTTTTTATGGATATATTTCTTAATGAAACAAACTAATACGAAAAAGACTAAAGATCTGAAAAGGCATGAAAGCGTTTAAAAAACAAAAACAAAAGCGTAATAACCGCATTCGAATAAAGTTTCCTTTGCCATCGAAAGGAGATCTTCCATAGCCAGCCTTGTTAAATTTACGATGTTAAAAATACCGTCCATATTGATTGGTTTTCGGCGTCAGCATACCAGTAATATTATTATTTATATAATGTGCCGTGTCCCTTCAGAAGATCTCGGCTCTCCACAGCTTTCTATCCTTTGTACCTCTTAGCAATGTTTATAATTTTACTCGCCCTCCTGCTTCCTCTTCTGCCAACCATTTACACAATGTCCTTACTTAGGTTGCTTGATGTTTCTGCCTGTTCCTCGAACCTTCAATATGACCTCTGGGTGTCATATTCTCTATTTCATTTCCAAATTTCTCATAGATTTTCAGCTGCAATTTTCCGATTCTAAGTACAACTGTACTTTATGTTTCCATTTTCCTTAGACCTTCATCGTTACTCGCACGCGCCGCCCATGGCATTCTCATCTCCGTTGCCTCTAGTTTTCTATTCATCGGTGAGGGAAAATTCTGTAATATATAGGGAAACTGATATTACGGATCAGTTCAGTACCTTTTTTTCTTTGTTTCTAACGACTTTTTTTCTGTTTATTAATATTTTGCTTAGCTTTTGGAAGACATTTTTCGCTGTTCCAATACGCCTTCAGAGGTAGCTGTTTCCTGGTTATCTGTAGGATATTACGGATTCAATGTTAGGGTTGCTAGTTGTTGTATCCGTCGTTGTATGGGTTTGTTTAGATCAGAGGTTCTCAACCGAGGTCCATATGTACCCTGGGGGAAGGTCAATGTAACATTACTGGGGTTCCACACAAAAAATAGCAATGGAGGTTCATAGAGATATTTTAGTGGTCATATAGAAAAATTCCCCTTTGGAACTGTTCTTACAACTGAGAATTGAAATTTCTGCAATAATCTACACCATATTCTAATACTAAAAACAGAAAAAAAACTCTAAAACTATCAGAAAACGAGATTAGCGTCCCTTTCACTCTACCTGATGTTTTGATTGTAAAAGTTGAATAAAAGCTGAGAAGGATATATATAAAGGAAAGATTATATATATATATAAAAGAGAATTATATAAAGATTATAATTTATTATATAAATTATTTTAATATATTAATAATAAATAATAATTTTAATTTTAACCATTAATAAAATAAAATATTAATATATTAATATAAATTAATTAATTTAGTGATAGACTCGATATTTTGAAAAGGGGTGATCTTTGACTATCAGTGACAAAAATGATTGGAAAATTGGAAAAAATAAAAATAAAAATATTACTTTCTATTATGGCACATTTTCTTTTGTAGGACATCTCGATACCATGGCTGGTAGATCTTCATTCCATCTTTTACACCCAAAGTAATAATAATAATGACTATATATATACATACATATATATATATATATATATATATATATATATATATATATATATATATATATATATATGAATAGGAAACCTTTTAGTCGCTGTCGTCATTTTATCAAAACCATTTTATTAAAATATATATATATATATATATATATATATATATATATATATATATATATATATATATATATTTGTATAGCATATATAAAGTACTTGGGAAAATAAAAGAAATGACCAAAACTATGGCACCTTTCATGATGAATTTAATAACAACACTAAGAAATTTATCCGTGAATG
>CAHIKZ030001724.1:2390000-2420000 GCA_903632075.3 Acanthosepion pharaonis
TCTAGAGAGAATGGTGAAAAGTTATCGAAATGACCCTGATCCTAAAATAACCAGAGTTTCATTTTCTTAATGGGCTTTTTGCACAAACAAGATGTCGCATAATTTTATTTGGGCCTCGACAATTAATTTGTCGCTTTTATTTAGAATTAAAATTCTTTGCAATCATTTGGGAAATCGGATAAACAAAGATAGTGTTATAATTAATATCCAATGTTGTTAGCGTTTATGTATCTGCATTTTTGGGATGACATACATCTGTGCTCTTTACTTTTTATACAGACTTCGAATTGTTTTATCATGGGCCTATTTTTAGAAAATATTTTTAAGCAACAGGAAAACTAATAGACAAGTGTTATTGATCTTTTATCCAAAGGCATATGTCATCACTTCAGAAGAACATATGAAACGATAAAAAAAATATCAAAAAATACGACAATAACAATAAGGAAATAAATTTATGGAAAGAAAAGCGTGGAAGAATCAAACAATGATGGCTGAAGATAAGGAAGCCATATTGCATGTATTGTTCACGTGACTAGATCATTTGTCAGCCATTGCTGTTGCCTTGGCGATCAAGAGAGCACCCCACCTAAAGAATATAGATTACTATAGCAACACACATATATACACCTAATCACCTCTTACACATATACTCTCGGGTACTGACACACTCATTCATTAAGTTAGTCTTAAATATTTACACACATTGACAATCTCACTAATACACAAAGGAGATAGAGGCAGAAAAAAAATTGATCCGTTGGTATCGCTAAGTCAATAGGAAAACTCCGACCAGGGCAAGAGAGAAAACCCAATTGAGGAAGGCTTTGCGGGAAATGCCGCGCTGAGAAGAGGCCATGGAGCATGGACTGGGTCTCGACCATCTTACTTTCTCGGTTGGTGAGACCATTCTATCATGTGTTTCTTTAGAGGCCATATTACATAGCAGTCATGGACTGGTTTTCAAATCTCATGTATTCAGGGTTGGTGATTCTTATCTGTATTGTCTGTCGGTAGAGAGAAAGCAAAAAGGGGCGAGCGAGCAAGGATCAGCCAAGTAAAACAAAAGTAGAAAAGGAAAAAAATTTTTTAGCGAAATCAAAATCGAAAGTGAAAGTGAAAGTAATATATCAAAGCAAAAGTAAGAAAGGAAAGAACATGTTTACATTGTTTTTTTTTATTTCTTTCATATTTGCATATTGTTTTCATTTCCTCTTTCTTTTCACGTCTTATGCTCAGTCTTTTCCATTAATTTTATTTTTAGCGTCTTTATATAGAGCCATTTCTTTTTTTTTTATATGTCTATGACAATTATAAATGGATTTCCTCTGCCGATCGGATCTCACCTTCTGCTTTCTCTTTCTGTTGTTTTTGTTTATTTTGACCTCTCGTATATATATATATATATATATATATATATATATATATATATATATATATATATATATATAATCAACATATGTATATCAATATATTCAGAAGCACACGTTTATTTTCTTTAATATAGTAAACCTGCGTTGCCCATGTTTTGCAAATTGTTTTATTTGCAGTCTAACAATTCTTCACACATTACAATAGAAACAATTTATAATTATATATTTATTTAATTAAATTAGAAATTTATATTTCGTCGTATGTATATTTAAATATAAATTGAAATATGCGCATTATATATATGTGTGTATGTGTGTGTATGTAAAAAGTTGTATAGTAAATATTTTATATCTATTTAAATATTTCCTTATAGTTATATATATGCATTAGTTATTAGCAGAGTATCCGTAAAAATATACTTATTTTTTTTTAAATCATGATCACGCAATAATAAAAGTGATTGAAAACTGAACGTTGCATAAATTATGCAACGATCACTTTTCAATTAGCACCTGACGATTGCATTGTGCGTGAAATGAGTTTTGATACCGGTGAAGAAAAATTATATTTATTATTAATATCAATTATAGCTGTGTTATTATACACCGAGCACTATTTTGTTATTCTATTAGCACACATATACACACACACACACACACACACATATATATATATATATATATATATATATATATATATATATATATATATATATATATATATATATCTTTTAGTTGAGCCTGACTAATTGTGGTTCAAGGCTTTTTAGAATTAACTTTTGTTTAGAGGTAACTTCCATCAATTGCGCAATCGACCCAATATAGACATTATTATAATTAATATCATGTGTTGATAGTGTTTCCCTGTTTATCGAAATAAAATAACACATATTCGGGTTCTTTCCTTTTTCGTACTGACCATGTCATATAGATATTTCATGTTTTTAATACAATTCACAAATGTTGCAATGACCGCTAATACGAATTTTTTTCGATAGTTCTTTCTAAACTTTCAAAATTTCATACTTCAAATTTCATTTGAATTCTCTTCATTTCATTCGGGGTCCCAACCGGAGACCTAAGGTCAGAAATGGCAAAAATGATATTTTCGCTGAATATCAACATTTTTGAGCCTCACTTTACATTGATAACTCTTTTCGTAATGTGTGAGCTGTACTTGTGAGAAAAATTTTTTGTATTCCTTTAAGACATGTGCTACCAGAGATCCTTTCAATGAGTCTTTCTCTCTCTCTTTCTCTCTCTCTTTCTCTCTGTATATATATATATATATATATATATATATATATATATATAGGTATAACGGTGGGTAAATCAAATAACTAGATATTAACAATCGTATATGCGCGTGTTAGCGTGTATACACGGCTAAACAAGTAAATATTTACTAAATTTTCTTTAAGATGTGAACAAAACTGCTCTATGTGGTTATACATAGACTAATAAATATATATATATATATACGTTTGGAGTGTGACTTAAGATTCTTTGTCCAATCTTGCGTGATAAGTTGGTACAACAACGAAACTTAAGTCTCACTCAAAACATAGGTAAATATATATATATATATATATATATATATATATATATATATATATGTATGTATGTAGGATTAATATAAATATAAAATTTATCACTTGGTTTATTGGATTATTGGATTAATATAAATATAAATTTATATCACTTAGTTTATTGATGCTCCAGAGTTTAATAGACGAAGATTTTTCTAATTGTTCGTCAGGAAGTTTTAGCAATATTTGAAATATTTGATTTCGTTTTAAGATATGAACCATTATGTTACTTATTTTTACAGTATGATTTCATTATTATATAGGCATAATATCTTGTAGTTTCAAATATCATAAATTTTAACAAATTTGTACTTAGGTATTGTTACGTGCCTCAAGGAGAGGGATTAACTTTTGTTAGTGCTTGGAATTTTTATCAATATGCAATAAACAGGCCTCCTAATAAAATATAGGGTAGGGAAATCATTTAAAAATCGCAAATTTAGAATTATATTTGTTAGACATTGAGCTTATCCAAGAAGGAAGCTTGAGGATATCGCGTAAAATAAGAAAATGCAATATAATACAACTCTTTAAACAAAAGAATGAAAAAAGTTCGCAAGTAAAAACTAGAACCAACTCTAAAAATTATTGTTTCCTACTTGAGTTCTGGGGAGTGGCAAAATTAATAAATGGGTAGTCTTTACCTCTAGGGTGTAAAGATTTCCTAAAAATATAAATAAGGATCCACTACCTCTATTAAACACAGGAAATATTTGTACCCATGTATATAGCGCGGAACACATACATGTGTGTGCACGTATGTATAAGGACGATAGTAATAATCTAGGGATTGATATGATTTTCAGAGCCAATAATTGATATCTTGGAATGTTCTACCCATTTATCGCAGAAGGCGATGGGTCTGCTTGGATTGGATAAGGTTTGCGTGGAAAGTAATATCACGCTTTTAAAGAGAATAAAAAGCCGTTTAAATTTGCTAAAAGTTATATTTATTTTTCAGGAATATAATCATCCTTATTAGCAATGAAAAAAAAAATATTTTTGGTTTAATTCTTTTTCTCCTACAGAAATCCTAAACGAAAATTCACCGTCACTATCGGAACTAAAATCAGAATAAGTCTTGGAGAGCAGTCGCTGTAATTTGAACAGATCTTGTAGGTTTCGATTATAGGCTCTTGGAGTAAGACTGGAAATCAGTGTAGGTCTATTCTTTTTGCTGTTTACCAGTGATGATTTACGCTAAAAATGTCCTGATTTAGTCAAAGAAAGCGTGTTATTCTTCAGACATTCGCATGCAACCGATACATATGGGGGAGGGTTGGTCAGCAACCCTACGACCAAATCCGGTTATGGAACTAATGAAGATGTTGATAATGGTAATTTTATCATCGGGTATTTTTTTTTTTTGGGGGGGTACAGGTATTCAAGCCTGTCCCCTAAAAAATAAAATACCCGATGATTAAATTCCCCCAGTGAGATATTTTCCTAAACACAACCGGCTTGACAGAGTCAGATTTATATTTAGTCAAATGATTGAAACTCTATCTTCATGGAAAATCTTTAAAAGAATAAAAGGCACCAGCTCAATCTGTTTCTCCCCCTATTTCTGGTGCAAATGCAGTTGGTGATATTCAAGGCAAAATACTTCAATAGCTTGCCGATTCCCTTCGCACCGGGGATGTTAAGGTTACCCCGTCCCTCGTCTAAGAAGTTCCTCCTCCCACTGGTAAAACCGTTGACCACTGAGGCGCAGCTCCTACGTCCTGGCTGGCGACTGGCTGACGGCCGCTTGGCACAGGTGATTTGAGGAGAGGCATTCACCTTCACCGGTCAAATCCTGAAGCACGTCCGACTAACCACACACAATTTAGCCCATGCGGTTGACCGGTATGTGGACATTGCAGCGCCCATCGGACTTCTTGAGGCCATATGTGAGACTTGGATGTCGATCGGGGACCAGTACAGTTCCGCATCCCAATTCACCTGAGTAAAGCAGGGCCGACCGCTTCGATGCAAAAATACTACCACTGACGTTACACCCCATACGCTTAAAGATACCCGAATTTTAATTACATTGTTTTTTACGCGTTTTTATTCCTCTTCCAAAAATGCCACATTATTCCTCCTTCAAAAATGTCACATTATTCCTCCTCCAAAAATGTCGCATTATTCTTCTTTCAAAAATGTCACATTATTCTTCCTTCAAAAATGTCACATTATTCCTCTTCCAAAAATGTCACATTATTCCTCCTTGAAAAATGTCACATTATTCCTCTTCCAAAAATGTCACATCATTCCTCCTTCAAAAATGTCACATTATTCCTCCTCCAAAAATGTCACATTATTCCTCCTCCAAAAATGTCACATTATTCCTCCTTCAAAAATGTCACATTATTCCTCTTCCAAAAATGTCACATTATTCCTCTTCCAAAAATGTCACATTATTCCTCTTCCGATATTCTGATATTTATTCTATTATGACTTTTTCGTGATTAAAATTTAATAGTTAAAAATATAAACTGTTGTATCAAAAATAATAATTTCATAGGCTTTATCTATACTGCATGTTTTGCAATGTGACTTCTTGCTGAAGATATTTAATGATAGACTAATTAAAACAGTTAATTATCACCCCAAATACTAATCGTACGTCGATTGTGTAACCAAAATCCAACGACCATTACTCAGGCTAATCGGTTTATTTATAGTAATTTATTTCGGAAAATCGTTTCAGAAATGTAAAAAACAAAAAAATCCCCGAGAAAGCTAAAGTACATTTTCACTTCCAGTCTCAAATAGGGACAAAAGTCGTGAACAGTTGAACTTTATTATTATTGCCAACAAGGTTTAATTGTTTAGTATCGTTTGATTAACAATGAAACGTATAAGCACATGGTGATAGCTCGATACACACACTGACATATTTTTTTTTTTTTTTTTTTTTTTTTTTTGGTGGTTAGGAGCGATTTAACGTTTTAGAAATGTTTTAAAATTACTTAAGCGTTGCTTATTTGTTATTATTTTAGCAGCAGATCGTGCCCGTTGCCGATAAGATGTTCATTCTCAGATCACCACTCGTAACTTAAGAAAATAAACCGAATATTAGTCCTTTTCATTGACAAGTTATACCCATTACTTTTCCAGATACCTTTACTCTTCGTAGAAGAATTACTTTTCGTAATGGATCCAATTCCAAAATCGCAGTCCAATGTTTACAAGATTTTTCCTTGTTTTTTTTTTATACACCACCTCAGTCAGTTATGTGCCATGCGTGATACACGCTTAGCCGACCATGTATCTTTCGATACATGACTGACGAGGCAGATTTTTCCCGCAGTAGGTTGCCATTTCTTTCTGCTGTAGACCAGCTGCCATCCAAGACATAGAATCCGATCTGCCCTGCTATTTACTCCCTGGGGGGGGAGAATAAGGGGGATCAAAGTGGAGAAGAAGAGCGTATTAGCACGTAAGTGAATGTAATGAATTCGACCGGAATTCGAACTCGGCTCTCCAATTCCTCAATCCGAACCGCTATCCATTACTCCACCGTGCCTACTTACTGTAATTACTGTCTGTGTTGGTTCTTTCTAAACTTTCAAAATTTCCTACTTTTTTCTTTTTTTTTTATTATTATTATTATTTATGGTTTCATCTTGCTCGAGAGTAATTTTAAGTGCCTAATTAACAAGTCTCTTCCGGAATCTATAAGGAAAATGGGTGCCAGAGGAGCGTTATCTATGCACATTGGGGACGTTCCGTTTAGATGGAGAGGGTCTCGGGGATGATATGTGCAGTTCCGCACAAAATAATCTTTTGTAGCTCTGAGGTGCTGATGTGTCCAGGAATTTTATTCACGTGATTTTCGGTACCCTTCTTGATTATGCCCAATACTCCTATCTTACAACAGGGATTTCCATATTTTTCTTACGACATTCTTTTTTAGAAACATTGGAATCCTGTGTTCTTTTTAAAAATCTTTTATGACTCTGGTCTATTTGTATCAATGTTCCTGTCTGTGAGGATTCCATAGTATGTTCCGATATCTATTTACTCAAACTTGCTAGCTGAGGTATGTGTTGTTTTAGCCCATCTTTATTCCTGTTTTTCTGCGAGTATCTAATTTAGCAAGCCCTCTTTCTTAACATATCCCTAGAAATACAAACTATCTTCTTCTGATATTAAGTATAAGTGTTCAATATGGTTTCTATTTTCTCTAAAACTTCGTCATTGTTCGGTTCATGGTATTTTCGACATGCTTTCTGTAGAACCACATTCCTGTTGCTTCAAGTTTGTTCTTCTTCTGTGAAGAGATTTTCCAGCATTCAGGAGGAATGATGTTGCATAATAGTTCAGTTCTTTGTTTGTTAGAAATTTTTCCCTCTTTTAATACTTAGTTTTTGAAAGGCGTCTTGTGGCGTTGCAGCTCAAACCAGACACCAGGTTCGTTAACAGGGTGCAACTTCTTCTAGTCAAAGGCTTTTGGCTTAAAAATTGCCCTTCGGACAAGATCGTTACCTACGAGTGAAAAACAAAAAAAAAATTCTAGCAGTAAATCAGATTTTATTCTGCTATAAGCGAGCGAAGTTAAAATGAGGCGTCAGTGATTGGTGGGGGTTTAAACAGTCTAACGGGTGTTTTCCGTCGTTCTCTGAGCCCTTGCTTCGTCTCTGTGTGTGTCTTTTCGGGACACGGGTAAGTTTTATAGCTACCAGGGGTCTTTCGTCTAAAAAAGCAATTTATCTTTCAGCGATTTCTCTTTATCTGGGTCCACTTGTAGAGCGCTCTTGACTATATACTGATAACCATTGGACAAAAATAAATGTCCAGAATCCATTTTTGTGACATGTTCAGCTGTTTTCAATATAATAATATCGCAGCTGACTGATATTGCTACAATCTCTCGCTATGCCAATACGTTTTAGGATTTTAGTATCGCACTTTAGAAAAAATCGAAGCCATGCGCTTACTTAATACAAATTGGTGTGATATGTGAATGGTTATTAGTTGTTATTTAATTTGGGGATTTTATCACTCATTAGTGGATAATAGCTAATTGAGGTGAGTTAGTGCATTTCTGAACCGTTGTCAAGAAATCTGTTACGCGAAAAGCATGATATTGTGAGGTCGCTTTATAAGCTGTTTCTAATATTGTACGGCATGTCATTCGTTATAATGTAACAGCGAAACGCTGGGTTTCAAGCCTTGAAGTAATCTCTACTGTGTTTATCTGACTGGTTCAAAACTCGTCAGATGCCCAACATTTGTTGGAGTCAAACTAAACAGAGTAATTATTTTGTGATCTATGTGACGGTTAACGAGCTAATCTATTATAACCGGATGAATGCAGTAATTCAGGTTCTCACTGGACACTTCAAAAGTGTGAGTTTGTGCTGGACGAATGTAATGAAAGATTAGATGTCTGGTGTGATGGTTAACAAGTTAGATCTTTCGAGTGTGACGTCAAATTAATCCTCATTTTCTTGGACTTGTGTAGTATTAAGTTAATCTTATTAAATATTTGCACTATTACTGCTGTCTTTATTTTGAACCTCACAGACCTCCACACAGCTGTAGCCTTGTACCAAACTTAGCGAAGATTGATCGATATCGAGACAGGAAGAGAAAAGAAAGAACAAATTAGATAAGTGTTATATAAATAATTACAAACACATACACATACAAGATATGTGCGTGCGTGAGAGTGTGTGTGTGTGTGTGTGTGTGTGATACAATTATTGATACGAACTATCCGAACAAAGTAGATGAAAGGGGATATACAAAAAAACAGTTGAATGCTTAGAATTTTATTCCGTTGTTAACAGTTCACTCAATAAGAACATCATCAGAACAGCTGAAAAACTAAGAAAAACCGTCAACATCACAAACATGTTGCACGGAAACGAAGACTTTTAAAAAGGTTAGAAGTTAATTATATATATATATATATATATATATAGAAGGGAGAAAGAGAGAAATCGATAGAAATGTAAAAATAAACAGCTATGATCAGAATTAGATAGATATTAACAGATTTGGATAGATAGATAGATAGATAGATAGATAGATAGATAGATATGAAAATACTGTGATAGATAGATAGATAGATAGATAGATAGATAGATAGATAGATAGATAGATATGAAAAATATGATAAATATGAAAATACTGTGATAGATAGATAGATAGATAGATAGATAGATAGATAGATAGATAGATAAGAAAAGGTGTTAAATAGATTCTAGGAAGGGAAATACAGACTAATATTTTTATACATCTTTGTTGCTTTTCTGTTGGCACAAAATCAAATAATTTTTTTTTGTCCTTAACAACAATTCATGATTTCTCAAATGATGTAAGCCTTAGTTGTGACATGTGTATGCGATTATCTATTTGAAACATCATAATTATACGTCTGCCTAAGGCTTTTTTATGAGTGGCTATAATTTTTCGAACGTTTGTACTGCTGAGGGTGACTGTTCTTCTGACCTGCAATGTAATTATGGGATAATCTCCCACTCAGTACTGTTGCCAAAAACTCAAAGATATCATTTATCTACTGTATAAACTAGAGTGATTGTTTATTATCCAGTGTGAGTTTACACACACACACACACGCACACATAAATACATATGTACACACACACACACACACACATACATATATATATATATATATATATATATATATATATATATATATATATATATATATATATATAAAAATATAGTTTTTAGGCTATGCTAGATTTAGGGGTATAGGTGCTCAATATCAGGGATAGAGTGCATGTAAATATTAAAGTTGATATTGAGTCGGTTTCATGCGTAAACGCTATCTTTAGGCCATGTGTGTTGTGTTTTGACTCGACTATTTATATATGCTGGCCAATGGTGCATTATGGGTTGGTATGTCTGTTGTATTATCCTAACGATTATTGGGTAGGCGGTAACGGTTATGTATTAAATTATTCTTGGCGCTATTGAGAAGAAATAACTGTGTATCCGAATACGGTTATTTATAGTTATTTTATAGTTTTATTTGTTAGCATTTAACTCCTTATTTATTATTCGTTACTTAATTATTTATTGTTGATTATTATTATTATTATATTTACTTGTGTTAATTAATGCAAAAAAATACTACTAATATGTAACATTATATATATATATATATATATATATATATATATATATATATATATATATATAATACCAAACATTAAGTTCTGGTATATATATATATATATATATATATATATATATATATATATATATATATATATATGCGAGTGGTACTGATGCCAAAAGATCCTTGTTCCAACATGTCCATCCCAAAGACATTGTAATTATTGGTAATTTGATCATCTTTCGGGATCTGAGAACTGAATCCATTCCTATATAGCATGTGCATTTGTTGGTTTTTAGAAAATTATCATATTAATAAGTAGTCTCTCTCTCACACACAAACTCACACACATACACACACACTCTCTCGCTCTCTTTTTCAAACGTAAACATACATACACATATATAGTATATATGCATACATATATATATATATATATATATATATATAAACAAAATAATTATATAAAGGGATATTTTTTGATATAGCCGGTGTCGCCGTAGTAATCAATAATATGTGATCATTGGCAAATTGCACGGTTCAGTACAATCTTCGGAATCTGAATATATATATATATATATATATATATATATATATATATATATATATATATTTGTGTGTGTGTGTGCGCGCGTGTGTGTGGAGTCCGTGCATTCTGATATAAATCAATATAAATGCAAAAAATATTAATAAAAGAAGTGATAAAAGGAAAACCTTTAAAATCAACGAGTTTCGAACCTTGTAGAACTTTATCAAGCCAAACGTAGGAATTTTATTGAGAAAATATACTTTGTTATCAGTAAATATCCTCTGTTTAGAAATACAGTTTTTTCTCGATTAAATTTCTGCATTTTACTCGACAAAATTCCACAAACGTGTCAATATAAAATTTTTCTCTGCTAATTTTTATCAATATGCATATATGTCAGGCGACTCTATGAGTGCTACTGTAACCCATTATAAAGTTATCGGGTTATCGATGGGCAAAACTTGGTTCCACTACCAGGCATTTCTCTTGAGAGGAGAGGCTAAACACCCAACAAGAACCCGTCAAAGAGCAACTTTCATGAGATCAACGGCTATCTAGCAAGGGAGTAGGGATGTAGAAATATCTGGAGTGAGTCCATGTTTGTGGTCAGCCTCTTAGGAGGGTTGAACACCTTAGTCTTCGTTAAGGCAACCAACTACGAGAAAGAAAACTCTGATGCGGCAGGGTGAGAACATCTACTGGTTTTCGTTTTGGAATGCATTCAGGACAAATAGTTTTGTCCACTTTAAACATTAAGGCTCAGCCATTGCATGATATCATGATCACAATGGAGTCTTGCAATTATATCTTGAGATGGTAATAGTCGACAACGGGGTTATCATCATGGACGTATATGTTCTAATTGAAATCTCGACCGATAGATTGATTTGAACATACTGATAGATAGATAGATAGATAGATAGATAGATAGATAGATAGATAGATAGATAGATAATGAACAGACTTAGATAGATAGATATGAACAGATAGATAGATAATGAACAGATAGATAGATAGATAGATAGATAGATAGATAGATATGGACAGATAGATATATAATGAACAGACTTAGATAGATAGATAGATAGATAGATAGATAGATAGATAGATAGATAGATAGATAATAATGAACAGACTCAGATAGATAGATAGATAGATAGATAGATAGATAGATAGATAGATAGATAGATAGATAGATAGATAATGAACAGATTCGGATAGATAGATAGATAGATAGATAGATAGATAGATAGATAGATAGATAGATAGATAGTGAACAGATTTAGATAGATAGATAGATAGATAGATAGATAGATAGATAGATAGATAGATAGATAGTGAACAGACTTAGATAGATAGATAGATAGATAGATAGATAGATAGATAGATAATGAACAGGCTGAGATAGATAATGAACAGACTTAGATAGATAGATAGATAGATAGATAGATAGATAGATATTCCATGCTACATTCATTCAACATTTAATATTTACATCAACCTATATAAGAATCGAAACCTGTTTTTACTTTTTTCTGCTTTTTGTACGATTTATCCAAGTCATTATCCTCACAGATATTTTTTTCATTATTATGTCTATAATTTTCCAGACAGAAAAACAAAAACTTTTCTGATATTTTCATTTGATATCTCCTGATGCTAATCAATACTTTCATTCTAACATTCACTTATTTGTATAAAAGCGATCATTCATTTTCCCGCTTGTTTTTCTTGATGTCTACATTCATGTCCATACACACTGCAGATTTTGTAATGCAGATGCGAGTTTCTTTACATTCTCACATACATTTTCTTGTACACTTACAGAACATATTTAGCAATAAGACTGGCGATATTTAAATTAAGTAAATTTATTAGAAAATTATTTCTATTTTTAATAGTTTAATTTTTATAATTAAATTTATAAATTTAGTTTCAGTCTTGAAACATGTAAACTTTTCTGTGTCACGATGGAATCATATTTTTAAAAAAGAAAATATTATATATATATATATATATATATATATATATATATATATATATATATATATATATATATAAAGAAAGAACAGTAAGATATTTTACAAAATTAAATTCGGGGCTTTTAGCTTCCATTTTTGAAACATGGTTAGAACTGTGTAGCGAAAAAACATATTTTAAATCAATTAATTTATAATATATATATATATATATATATATATATTTATATATATATATATATATATATATATATATATATATATATAAGTAGATTAAATTAAAGCAAGAAAGAAAGATTTTAAAGTCAGAATTTTCGAAATTTTAACGTGACGGTTATTCTTATTGTTGGTTAGAGATCTCCCTGTGGAAACAGTATTCTCTGAGTAAACCTTAATCCCTGTTTAATTCTTTAATATGTGGTTCTATTTTGAATATGTATTTGAACACCGATCTTCGTCCTTCTTGTCGGCTTTTAAATGAGGGCGCTAAATGCGCGCATCTGATGTCAATAATCCTACGGAACACACACACACACACACACACACACACACACACACATATATATATATATATATATATATATATATATATATATATAACCCAGGGTCACTAACTCACATCAACTCAACTAAGTATGTTAGCTCTTCCACTGATATTGAGTGTTTTCCAATAAGTACCGCGCATATATAATACATAATTAATTCGAATCCCTTATTGCAAATATTGCTGTTACAGATCAAAAAAATATATATATCCGAAACACAAAGACATCTTCAAGGGTGTGAAAAAGAAAAAGAAGGAAGAAAATCAAATGTATTTTTCGCAATGCAGTTTCGTTATATTTTCTTTGACAATTAAGTCTAATATAAATATTAGTTCTTATGTAGGAGATTGGTGAGTTGAGAAATATTCTTCTTTTTATTATTAACTTACTGGTTATAAATTTCTTATAATAAATGATCATATATGGAGGGAAAAGTGTAGCTTGTGGAATGAAGTAAAGACATTGGATAAGAATCAGCAGATAGGCTAATCTGTACAGATCTCCTTAGTAGGCCTAGCATAGAAATAAATACAATATGGGAGATGCTAATGAAGAAAGAAGGCCAAATGAGAGCAAGAGAAAAGTTTCCGTGATTGCATTCAGGCATGACATACAGTAGCAGCAACAGTCATCAGTAGACAGGTTAGTTTTAGGGCTCCAAGTTCTCCACGGAAAATTGTCCTACGGAACAAAGTGGATTAAAACTTCGGCTCATGAACTTGATGACATAGTAACTGGAAGTTCAATCCCTGAGCTGGTCAATGTGTACTAGGTCTTAGTGGAAACAGGGCGAGTAATAACTGAACATTACTAAAAATAAGAACTAGACGAGATATCCCTAGAGATGGACAGGGGAACGAGGACAGTCTCTTAAATAAATGGTTAACCGGATCGATATACACCTGAGAAAGACTGGAAGACGAAACGTTGTGATAACAACAACAAAGATGAAGACAATTGTTCGAATGTAAACAGTGTAATTAATGATGACACCTCATCCCAAAAATTCAGACAGAAGTTAAAGGATAGTCTTTAAATGTGTATTTTTATGAACAGGTTTAATGTGTTTAAGTATTTTTACTTGCAATTTCATCCCTTTTGGAGTCATGATGTATTTGATTTCTGGCGGTATTATTGTTAATCTTACCATCAGAACTCAAGTTTATATTAAAACTATTTCTGTCTTAACTGAACTTGATATTCAGCGTAACTCGTATATACGATCCATCGCTAAAGATGCTGGAAAAATGATCGGTTCCTGTACAGCTCCTGCTATCTTCTACCTTTACAAGAGCCAGATCAGATAAAAAAAATGGAGTACGGCTGTCATATATAAGCAGGAGCTAACCAGTCTGCACATTCTAGTCTCGGTAAAGTCAGAAACGTCGCAAGCCCCTCGCTACATTAGACAACAAATACATCTCAGGGACTTTGACAAGGTGTTATAAAGTTCTTCCTAATGAGTAGGTCTCTGAAGGTAATTGTTAACGTTTTGTCCTCCGATAACAAAAGCGATTAAAAGGGGTGTACACCAACCCTCTTTCTACTTTACATAAATGAGTATATTCCGATCATTTGTGAATGTATATTCTAAGTATACAAAGGTATACGGGTGCACCTCCAGAACTCTAGATGACCAGGGCTTGGCAGTTAATCTCTCGTTTTCTTTCTACTTTACATCTGCCTAAGAGTATATTCCGATCATTTGTGAATATTCATACTTATGATAAAACGGTATTTCCGCAAAATTTGACTAAAATTTGGCAGCTGATCTCTCCTTTGACATAACTATAATAGTTCAGTGGGATAAAAAAAAATTGATGGCCATATTCAATGCCTCGAAAACCAGACTAATGTCATGCCATCATCATCACCAAGCAAAACCAGAAATTCACCGATCGCGATGAACGCGTCTCTCCTTAGAGAGACTCCGTGACTTGAGAGCCTATTGGGACTTTAAACTCAACGCAGAACTTAAGTGGAACTCGTAAATACGATCCATCGCTAAAGATGCAGGGAAAAATGGTCGGTTCCCTGTACTGTTCCAGTAAATACCTGACTCCTTTTGCTATCCTCTACCTTTACAGGAGCCAGATCAGATAATAAAAAATGGAGTACTGATGTCACATATGGGCAGGGGCTTACCAATCTGTACATTCTAGTCTCGGTTAGAAACGTCGCAATACCCTCGCTACTCTGTTGCTATTTTCCATTGAAAGTGTTCAGACGAATTACATTCTTTAGTTCCATTATTTCTAACCTTCACGGATAAGACCCGCCATGTTAAGTATATTGTAGCGAACTATTTTTATTTCCTTCGTTTTCCATTGGTGAGATGTAAAGTTTCACTCGAGTAGCCACGAATAGCTGCTTTGTTGAATCGACTCGCAAGAGTATTCTTCTCCGATCGCTACAATCTTAACCTGTTTAAGACTAGAGTCAATCATTATCTTCTTCACATGTCCCCATAAATTGTCTCTTATTTTTTAACCCTATACCTCAAGTGGTTCTTGGGCCTTGTTGAAGGTGAACACCATTGTGAATACAAATTTAAAAATCGCCTCCGCGTCCTTGTGTGTGAAAAATTATTTTCCAACCTGCAATCTCTCTATCTCTATTTCCATAGAACGTTATCAGACGAATTATATTCCTTAGTCCCACCAGTTCTAACCTTCATGGTTAAGACTTGCCATGCCACGCCCATTGTAGCGAATCACCCTCATTCCGTTCGGATGTCATTGATGAAATGTAAATTCCACTTGAGCAGCTTCATCCCACGACCCGCTACTTTGTGGAACCAACTCCCAAAGTGGATGTTTTTCCGATCACTACTATCTTAATTTGTTATAAGGTTAACTGTTATCTTCCCCACATATCCCCATAAACTGTACCTCTTAATCTGTAATCCCCTTCCTCGAGTAGCTCTTGGGCCTTGTACAGGGTGAACATTATCTTAAAAAAAATATAATAAGGGGAAAAAATTAACAAGTTTCAATTTCATATTACCCAGTTCCTTAAGAAAAATAATTTTAGATTAGATTAATTTAACTTTTTTCAGAATCTATCTTAAATATCTATAAGTCTACCATTTGTCCATGCTTAGAATATTGCTGCCACATATGGTACGGTGAACCTGCTATTTACCCTAAGTTCTTTGATAAGATCCAAAAAAGAATCAGCAATATTATTAGTCCTGATCTGACAGTTCGGCTTCAGTCATTTAACCCACCACCGTAAGATTGCATCTCTCTAACATTTTTATAAATACTTTCATTGTAATTGTTTCCGTGAGCTCTTCGCTATGGTCAGTCAGTTATGTGCCATGCATGATACACGCATAGGCGATCATGTATCTTTCGATGCATGAATGACGAGGCTGATTTTTCCCGCAGTAGGTTGCCATTTCTTTCTGCGGTAGACCAGTTGCCATCCAAGGCTATAGAACCCGATCTGTCCTGCTATTTATCCATAGCTGGGGGGAAAGAAGAGGATTCAAAACTTTGCCAAGGGTATTAGCACGTAAGTGAATGTAATGGATTCGACTGGAATTCGAACCCGGCTCTCCGAACCGCTATCCATTACTCCACCGTGCCTCCTCTTCGCTATGCTACTTATACTTTATGAATTTAAGTGCAGTACTAGACTGGCGTCGAGATCTCAATTTACAGATGAGCTGCCGAGATGTAGCCGTAAGTTCTATGCTAACAGTTTCTTCTTTCGCACTTCTCGCTGGTGGAACACCGTTCCGGCTCTAGGCTTTCATCTGCAAGAATTTATATTGCAATGTCATTCGCTATAAACTGTCCTCCTGGTTACTCTTTCTTCTTCCCGCTCGTTATTAATGTTTCTGTTTCTAATTCTTCCACATCCTGTAAACCCTGGCATCTTAGTAACTTTACTGTCTTGCTTGGAGTGATAACGATTAAAAAAACAATTCTTAATGACAGCCAATTTATATCTTTCGGAAGAGTCACCTTTATGGCTTAGGCATCGAAAATTAGAAATGGATTTTTAGACGTTTTTTAGACGTCAAGGGAATATATATATAACCGATATAATCAATAAGTACACCTACAAAAAGTAAACTTGCTGCCAAAATACGATAAATTCAAATACATACATATATATATATATATATATATATATATATATATATATATATATATGTCTTTATCTACATCAATCCTCTTTTATATATATATATATATATATATATATATATATATATACCTACGGATACATTGTCTCCTATTTCTTCTTTTTTCAAACTATACGAAACCGTTCTCTTTTTTTAGTAATGCCAAATTTCACGCCACAAATAAAAAGGAGCTTACAGATATAGATGCAAGGGTAGATATAGATTCAATGTGATGGTGATAAGCTTCTTCTCCTGATCAGTATTTCCTTCGTCTAATACTCCTCATCTCAGCTTATCCATTCTCGCTCTTACTCCATCCAAATCTTCGTGAAAGTCTATAATTATACAGCCATCCAGTAGCAACATAACACAGCTTCCTATCTCGACGAAAGCTCTTCCGTCCATCCGACCGCCCGTCTTTCTCTGGCAAAGGCGCTCTCAAAATCAACTCTTCTTCCAACCATTTTATTGTACTATCACTTTCACTTTCACTTTCACTTTCACTTAAGCATATATAAAAATCTATCAGTTAACGGCAGCGATCATTCATATGTATATGATTACACTGAACGTGTAATCATATACATGCCAATACTTACGTATGCCTCTATATAAAATAAACTTGCATATATATTCACTATCACTGGTATCTACCCGTAGGAGTTAAAAGCTTCTACCACCTGCAAGCTCTCTCTTCCCCCGTTTCATTCACAACCTTTCTCTCGCTGTATATCTCTTCGATTCTTTCTTCCATATACGCCAGCATATCTGTTTTCCTATAAGTATATTGGTAAATACCTGAGCAGCCCAACCTGTTTAATTATTATCCTTCATAATAAAAGTATTATCGTTTAATTTTGTATACACGAGGGGATGATCACGTCACAAAATCCGATAAATGATCAATCATTATATGTTCAGGATAACACCTTCTTGGTCAAGCCGCTAACTTTTCAGCACTCTTTGTATGTACGCGTAGTCTTGACTCCGATGGCTACTTTTTCTATGTCGACAAATTCTCTGACGCTGAACACATTTTTCTGACAACATAAAGCAAATTTCAAGTATATATTTATACCCAGATCCTGGAACGTTTATCTAGAAATGCACAAATCTCTGATATTGCCCACTCTTCCCCGATAAATATAACAACATTTAAACAATATATATATATATATATATATATATATATATATATATATATGAGCGTTCTGAAGATCGAGAGAGCGTAAAACTTGAGTAACGGCTCGAGTTATCCTTTGTTGACGTTGTCCAGATAGTCTGCGTGTTGAGCACTTTACTTTATTACGTTGCTAGATGTTTGCGTTTTGGTCTTTCCTTATTTTTCTTTCCTATTCGGGATTTTTCTTATCTAGGGGTTAGGTGGTCAAGCAAGTTGTGTCTTGGTCACACCAACATCGTTATTTATTTTCTCTAGTGCATATATATATATAAATATATATATATATATACATATATATATATATATATATATGTGTGTGTGTGTGTGTATTCAATAAATAAATAAAAGAGTTGAGGCGCTCATAAGGCTTAGATGTACGAGACAGATAGATAGATAGATAGATAGATAGATATTTGTCTCGCTCATCTAAAGATAGATAGATAGATAGATAACTAACTGAGATAGATAGATAGATAGATAGATATTTGTCTCGCTCATCTAAAGATAGATAGATAACTAACTGAGATAGATAGATAGATAGATAGATAGATAGATAGATAGATAGATAGATAGATAGATATGAACAGATATAGATAGATAGATAGATAGATAGATAGATAGATAGATAGATAGATAGATAGATATTTGTCTCGCTCATCTAAAGATAGATAGATAGATAACTGAGATAGATAGATAGATAGATAGATAGATAGATAGATAGATAGATAGATAGATATGATAGATATTTGTCTCGCTCATCTAAAGATAGATAGATAGATAGATAGATAGATAGATATTTGTCTCGCTCATCTAAAGATAGATAGATAGATAACTGAGATAGATAGATAGATAGATAGATAGATAGATAGATAGATAGATAGATAGATAGATAGATAGATAGATATTTGTGGGATAGATATCTAAAGATAGATAGATAACTAACTGAGATAGATAGATAGATAGATAGATAGATAGATAGATAGATAGATAGATAGATAGATAGATAGATATGAACAGACATAGATAGATAGATAGATAGATAGATAGATAGATAGATAGATAGATAGATAGATAACTAACTGAGATAGATAGATAGATAGATAGATAGATAGATAGATAGATAGATAGATAGATAGATAGATAGATAGATATGAACAGACATAGATAGATAGATAGATAGATAGATAGATAGATAGATATGAACATACCATGAGGGAGAGTGAGAGATAATTTGCATTTTTATCTGATTATAAATACCTACAAATGGCTTGTGCAAGAGAAAATACTTTTCAGTCTCTCTTTTGACTGGGAAAACATTTTACGATACGCGTCGGAAAAGTTGAAGGCGATGATTTGATAATAAAATTGTGAAACGGCCGTTCAACGTAGAATGAAAAAAAAAGTGAGTGATGAAAAGCAAAATTAGGTGAACCTAATTTTTGTGTCAGACAGTAGCAGAGAGAATATCGGGTCGGTCAGCTTGATGTCCAGTTCATCTGGCCGAACGGCTGTGTCCAGTCAAACGTATTGGCAATCGGAAATGGCAAAGGGTGTACGGAAAAGGAAGAATGGCCACTGGGAGCGCTTTGGTCGAAAGATAGAAAAATTCTGATTGAGAGAAAAAAGAAAAGAAAAGAATTTTCGAAAAAATGTGTTGAAGAAAGAAAGGTTAAGGGTAGAAAATAAAGAGAAGAAGAAGTTTAAGAAAAAGAAGAAGTAGAAGAAGAAGAAGTTTAAGAAAAAGAAGAAGTAGAAGAAGAAGAAGAAGAAGAAGAAGAAGAAGAAGGAGAAGAAGAAGAAGAAGAAGAAGGAGAAGAAGGAGAAGAAGGAGAAGAAAAAGAAGAAGAAGAAGAAGAAGAAGAAGAAGAAGAAGAAGAAGAAGAATGAGAAGAAGGAGAAGAAAAAGAAGTAGAAGTAGAAGAAGAAGTTTAAGAAAAAGAAGAAGAAGAAGAAAAAGAAGTTTAAGAAAAAGAAAAAGAGGGAGAAGGAGTATGGGTGCAATAGTAAAAGGGTGAAAATAAAGAGAGAGAGAAACACAGGGATAAAATTGAGAATAGGTGAATAATAAAAAAAAAACGACAAAGTATAAAAATAAAGAGAAATTATCGTAAAGGAAAATGGTAGAGAAAAATAAGTGGGAAGGAGAAAGACATTAAAATAGAGGGACAAGAAATGGAGAAAGAAGAAAAACGGAAGAAGAGAATTTAGTAATAGAAAATGGGAGAATAACAAGGAATAAAAAGCAGGATAAAACGGAAATTAGAAAGAAAAACCAAAGGAGAAAGACAGAGAACGGGAAGAAGGGAGAAAGAGTAAAGAAAAAAAATGGAAAAAGAAGAGAAGAGTGTGAAGGAAGAAAGTAAAAAAAGGAAAAGAATAAAAAAGAGCGAATGTAAAAAGGGGGAGGGAAAGAAAATGAAACAGAGGAAGAATAAAAGTGAATGGAGAAAGCAAAAAAATAGACAAGGAAAAAAGAGCAAAAATAAAGGCAAATGCGTGTAAGAAGAAGAGGCAGACGAACAAGAAGTCAGAGAGTAATGTAGGACGAAGTATATCTAAAAGAAGCGGGCGGTCTACAAGGAAGATAGAACAGGGAAGTATAAAGACGAGACAAGAAGAAAAAAAACGAAAGAACTAAGACAAGAGTAAAAACAAGATGAGGTCGCTCCGAAGATGAAGTTGAAAATCCATAAATAACTGCATGAAAATAACTCAAAAATCGAAAACAAGTTGTTAATGGCAACGTGTAATTCTAGTAAGGTCCAAGGAGAACACGGGGAACGGCGGCAGGAGGGCCAGTCGGGGAGCTAGGAGGTGTCTGGGAATGTTCTAAGGGGTGGTGGTAATGGCTTAGTTTTAGGAACAGTATTGCCTGTGAAAGCAAGCCGAATAGTAAATGTAGAGAACATCGAAGCCTGAAGTCAAATGAATAATGGCAAGAAATTAATCAAGAAAAAAATGAGGGAAAAAGAAATTGAGGCCCTACCAATGATTGGGATCAAATGAAGAAGAAGAAGAAGAAGAAGAAGAAGAAGAAGAAGAAGAAGAAGAAGAAAGAGGAGGAAGAGGAGGAGTTTGGGGATGCCGCAAAGATGGAGAATGTGTGAAGAAAATGAAGTCGAAGATGGCACGGGCGAAAAGAAGAAAACATGCTGACGACCGGGAAGAAAGGTGAGACGAGAGATGTACGAGATTCTCGTAATGTCATGTAACACTGCGTGATTTGGTTAGAATCTAGGAGATTATTAGTTTATGTCATTGTTTATTTTTTGTTGAGGAAAGGGTTTTTATATATATATATATATATATATATATATATATATATATATATAGCTTTATTTGGATATTGGTTTTATTTTTAATCTTAAACTTTAGATTCAATTTTAAATTTAGTTCTTGCAGAAAAGAATATTTTAAACGGCTTTGAATCACATTTAGCTGTTGTCAGGAAATGCTTTCAAAGATCTTTAAACGTTTTCTGAATTCTTCAACTGACGCATTGTAATTATTTATTTTTCACTATTTTTCTTTTCATCGCCAAATACTTACTTCTTATTCAAATTACCTCTGCAACAGGCGACCTTAGGTGCTGCTAGAAACAAAAAAAACTATAGAATAAAACTAAAATGAAGCCAGTCTAAAAATTGTTAATGAAATATATATATTTTTTTATTCTTTTTATTGACCGACATGTTTTAATGTGTATTCAAACTTTCAAAGCACTGTACATTTAAAAAAAACGTCAACTCCCAAAATTCTCCCGATACCCCCTGTCCCCTCCCTGCACACCAAAGTTGGTTCCACCCACTTCTACTTCTTAACCTGATCCCTGACGGATTCATATCTTAGTCAAATCCCTACCCTCGAAATTCGCTGTCACGTATCGAAAAATCGATTAAACTTTCACTGTAAAATAAGCTGAATGAAACACGAATTCTCCTTTACACGCCTTTACAAGTAGATATATATATGTGTGTGTGTGTGTGTGTATCTGTGTGTCTGTTTGTCTGTGTGTGTGTGTTTAAAAATTTCAGATAGAGTATATCTGTAAAAGGACAATATGAATAATGACAAGAGGTTAAGATATATTTCCTTGTCATTATTCATATATATATATATATATATATATATATATATATATATATATAGAGAGAGAGAGAGAGAGAGAGATAGATAGATATACATTTCTCTCCCTCTCCATATATATATATATATATATATATATATATATATGTACATTTTTAAACAGGCATTACAATCTTTCTTTGGTAATCTTTTCTTTGTAATCTTTTATGTATTTGGCTTTTGAGATTTTCATTACTTCTTCGTGAATTGAATGAATAATACACAGTCATATTAGTATTACACAATCCAAGGTTTTTATCTATGTCTCCTTCATAAAATATAAGTGAAAAAAGCTATGTAAAATATATATACAAATATTTCACATAGGTTTTTCACTCTCTGTCCCCTCTCTTATTCTCTCTCTCTCTCTCTCTCTCTCTCTCTCTCTCTCTCAAAATATATTTATATAAATTTGATATTCAACGCATCAATGATTTTCTTCATTCATTTATTGTTTCTTCCTGTCTCGTGTAAAGGGATGTTAAAATATTAACATTACACGAACTAAAGTCCCTCTTTCAGAAAACATAAATATGTCTACATATTCTACATTGCACGCGTCATTGGGTTCTTTAACCCCCTCTGTTTTCGGCCTTGTTATTCCCTTTTTATTCCCTCAAAATACGTTCATATAAACTTGACATTGCACACACCAATGGTTTATCCCATTTTCATATTGTCTCTTACCCTCTCAAATAATGGTCCCTACACGGATCTTAAAACATTAACACAAAATTATCATTACGGACACAAAGGTTTATTTCTCGCCTTCTCATCCCCACCCACTACATATCTCTCTCTCTCTCTCTCTCTCTCTCTCTCTCTCTCTCTCTCTCTCTCTCTCTCTATCCCAATTTATCCTCTCTCTCTCTCTCTCTCATAAAATATAAATTTGGCATTATACACATTCCATGTCCTTCTCTTTTATTCTTTCCTACTTTCTCACTCTCTCTCCCTCAAAATATATAAATTTGATATCGCGTGCACCAATTACGTCTCTCACTCTCTAAAAGTCTCTCTCTCTTTCTCCCTTCCTCATCTCTCTCTCTCTCTCACATACACACGCACAGAGACATACACACACTCAAATGAAAATGTCTACATTGATCTTCAAACATTGACACAAAATTAACGTTGAACAGTCCAAAGTTTGTCTTACTTCCTTAATCTCTCACCTCACCCTCTCCCTCACACTCTCTCGCTTTCCTTTACTCTTTCTCTTCTCTTTTACAGAATATAAGTATTTTAACATACCTTAAACAGCGCACACATTAGTTCGTCTGTCCCTCTTTCCTCCTCTCTGTCATTCTCTTTGTCTCTCTCTCTCCTATCAAAATCTATTTATATAAATTGTACACACCAATTATTATCTCTCTCTCTTTCTCTCTCTCTCTCTCTCTCTATCTATCTATCTATCTATCTATCTATCTATCTATCTATCTCTCAAATAATTATCTTAAAACATTTACATAAAATTAAGATTACATTTTCTTTCCCTGTCTCTTATTCTCTCCCCTTTGCTTTCTCAGTCTTTTGTCTCCCACTCTCTCTTCCTCTGTCTCTCTCTCTTTCACAAGACATAATACCAATTGTTTTCCACTCACCCTGTCTTTTCTCCTCTTCTCTTTCTATCCCTCTTTCAAAATTTCTTGATATATTTTTTGTTATTACCCGCATTAAAATGTTACTTGCTATCTTTCCATTCACTCTCCCTAGCTCTCTCTTAGTCTTTCTATTTCTAGCAGTGTGAGAGAGAAAGATCGAAAGAGAGAGAGAGAAAGGAGAAAGAAGAGAGAGAGAGAGAGAGAGATTTTTCATCATTTCTATATCAGTCGGTTTAAAATCTTATAAAGCTATTATTTTCTTGTCTTTCCTCATCAAATTTTAACTTCCTTAGTACTTTCTTCATTCTCTCTCTTTATATATATATATATGTGTGTGTGTGTGTGTGTGCGTGTGTGTGTGTGTGTGTGTGTAGCCACCACAGTTTCTTTCTCTCTCTTTCTCACTATCTTTAGATAGATATGAACCAGACACAATAGATAGATAGATAGATAGATAGATAGATAGATAGATAGATATGGATAAATTGGGATAGATAGATAGATAGACAGATATGAACAGACTGAGATAGATAGATAGATAGATAGATAGATAGATAGATAGATAGATAGATAGATAGATAGATATGAACAGACTGAGATAGATAGATAGATAGATAGATAGATAGATATGAACTAGACACAATAGATAGATAGATAGATAGATAGATAGATAGATAGATAGATAGATAGATAGATAGATATGAACAGACTGAGATAGATAGATAGATAGATAGATAGATAGATAGATAGATAGATAGATCTGATCAGACTTACATTCCCCAAAACTGTCTCCGCTTTATAGAAGCTAGGATTTTACAAGTATACAAAAAAGTTAAAATGACGTTTTCCCAAAATATATCGTCTCATTACTAATAATTATCCCTTATTATAATTATATATTAAGTGGTATTTGTCTCTGCGCTGAGGGGAACGCTTCATGGCGTCATAATGATTCTTCTATGTACTTTATCTCTTTAGGATGCAGGAGATAATGGCTCTCCACAACTTTCCATCCTTTGTTGCTCTTACCAATGCTTAGCTTTTGACTTTCTCTCTTTCCCCACCCCCTGTTCTGTCATCCATTTATACAAACTCTTCAGGTAGGTTACTCAGGGCATCTCTCTGCCCTTCTTGCCTACGATATATAATGTGAGTGTTAAATTTTCCACGCTTTCTTTCCTCATTATGTGATCCAGAAATACCAGCTGCTTTTTTTTTTTTTTTTGCAGTTCTAAGTTTAAGCGTCCTTTTTGTTTCCATTTTCTTTAAAACGTACTCCTTGTATACACGCACAATCCATAGAATTCTCAGAATCCTTCGGTAGGTCCGCATCACTCACTTGTTTTTTTCTGTGAGGAAATTGTCTAGGATTTGGAACCATCTGTTTTTGTTTTTGTTTTTTTTTTATTTGTTTTTTTTTAACGAATATTTCCTGTTTCTTAGTATTTTGCTGGGATTTTGGAAACCATCATTTTCTTTCCCTGTCTCTTATTCTCACCTTTTTGCTTTCTCAGTCTTTTCTCTTCATTTTCTCTCCCCCCCTCTCTCTTTCCCTGTCTCTTATTCTCACCCTTTTGCTTTCTCAGTCTTTTCTCTTCATTTTCTCCCCCACTCTCTCTCTCTCTCTCTCTCTCTCTTTCTCTCTCTCTCTTTCACAAGACATAATACCAAGGCACTTCGGATTTCGGTGTCACTTTTGTTATTTAAAATCCTGTACTTGTTCGAACTATACATTTCAAATTCATATCTCGCATATTAGACTTTTTTTTCTTGCTGATAACTATAAATTCTGTCATCTTAAAATGAATGGTTAGTCCTTTCTTCTCGCTTTCCTTTGCTGCCTTGTCTCGGAGATCCAGGAGTTTCCATTCTGTTATGTTGTTAAGATTCCATTCACCGATAACTAAATCCCGGCTCTCTTAGAATAATCTCGCTGTGAATGTTGGTCAAATCAGGTGAAAAAAAACACGTCTTTTGCACACCTTTTTTCTATGTATTTATTGAACTCATTTTCTGTCCCTGTGCAGGTGGTTTAAACCCAGTATAAGTTCTCTATAATTCTAACACCCTTCTCAAACAGATAAAGTTTTCTTAGCAGTTTTAATAGATATTTGTGATCTACGTTATCAAATGCTTCTGCGTTATCTCTAAGTGAACATCATCCTGATCATAAATATAACATTTCTTGTTCCAGTGTTTTTGACGAAGCCATATTGTTCTTTTCCTATTCGCTGCTTAATTTTGCTTTATTCGTGCGTAATGATTACTAAGTGAGAACACACATTATTGGCACAATATCCCATATACCTGAATAAATTATTATTTTAGATCAGTCATGGGCAAATTGCAGCCCGCGGGCCACATTCGATCCGCTTGGCATTCTGAATGGCACGCCTAATTTAACGAAGAAAATAACGTTATTAAAATATTGTTTGTTTCTTTTCGTTCTCACTTGTTCAATCACACACTCTCGTACATAACCATGTATATAAACAATAATTAAGTACAATGTTTCTTGAATTTTGGTATTTTTCGTTGAAGGTAAAGTTGTCAGCATTTTAAACCACTGGAGATTTTCACTAAGTAAGATCATAAGTGTAAACAACTTTTGCTTCAGAAACAGGAAACGTTAACGATAATTATTTTTCTCTCGAAATATACTTTTGAAAAATGCTTTTTCTTCATCAAATGAGTAAATTAGAAACAAATCACACATAGCATTGTGTGTTAATCACTCTGTCATCAGTGATAATATTATATCAGGATTTCTTTTTTTTAAATTATGGAAGGAATCTTTTCTCTAAAGAAAAAAAATCAACTTTCGTCCATTTCTAATGTAGATGCTTATGCGCATGCTCTTTGGTTGGGAAAATGGCTACAGTATCGGTAATGAAAAAAACAATTAGTAAATGCGGCCAGCTTTATGATGAGCAGTGCCTCATACGGTTCACTATTCGAAAAAGGTTGCCCATGTTTGTTTTAGATATTAAATAGACTCCTTGACATTCGATAAATATGACCATTATTTTAGCCATCGATTTGTTAACTTTACTCCAGTTTTGACTTTAACATTACCAATCAACAATTTTTATTGCTTCTCAGTGATATTCTTGAATATCGTTTTTCATTTTCATATATATGATAGGCGATAAGTTTTCTACTGGGTTAATATCTGTAGATTCTATTAAGTTGTCTTAGGATCGTTTTCAAGGACGGCTTAATGTTTCATGGTTGTAATCACTACCACTTAAAAAAGCATCTTGTTTAAGAACTTGAAATAATTTTCTGTATTTATTATCTATGCCATCATCAACTTTGAAGGGACGTAAGCAAAGTATTAAGAAACAGAATAATGTTATTAGAAACATAGAAAAGAATACTGAACGTAATATCAGTCCTGCTATATGGCAGTAAATGTTGGCCAATCTTCTCACAGATGAAAAATAGACTGAGGAAGCCATGGGATGAGCATGATGATAGCAGAGATGGCTGTGAATCAAAGTGAGTTTGACGGCGCCATTGACGTGAATTTGATTTTGGTGGACAACTCTTCGCGACGGAGAAGCCCACACACATGGCCAGAAGCGCCTACCTCGCAGCTCAAAAGGCCACTGAGACAGGCGTGATCCGGCAAACCTGGTTGCATCGGGCTGTCGGGTGCTTGGTCAGTCAAGGTCCTTTAAAATGATCTTTTGGCAGTGGCTATTAGGATTTCCTCCATTGTCATGTCCGTACAGTCTTTGATGTTGGCTGACCAGTTCTCCATCTTTACCGTCCCTGGTTGCGTCCACTTATGCTGTGAAGGCCCAGCCTACTCATGATTTGTTAAAGAGAGTTTGACGAAGCCATTCGCTTGAATTTGGTTTTAGTAGACAACTCTGTGCGATGGAGAAGTCCACAAACTTGGCCAAAAGCGCCTCCCTCTTGGCACAAAGGAGATAGAGACAGACGATATCTTGCAAAACTGGTTGCACCGGGCTGTCGAGTGCTTGGTCTGCCATGGTCCGCTTTGGTTACACCAGCCCGTCTAGTGCTGCCTTCTTCCGCCGGTTTGGCCGTTAAGATCGTGTAGATCAGTGATTATCAACCTATTCTGCCCGATGCACCCTTTTCACCATAAATCAGGATGTCATCCCTCCTCTCCACACATTTGACCAGAAGCGCCTCCTTCGAGGTTAAAAAGGGGATTGAAACAGGCGAGATCTGGCAAACCTGGTTGCCTCGGGTTATCGAATCCTTGATCTGTCATGGTCCGCATGGTTACCCCAGCACGACTCACGCTGCTCTCTTCCGCCGGTTTGGCCATTGAGATTGTGTAGCTCTTTGCCTATTCTGCCGTTGGTGCTTTTTCTGGGTTTCTCTTGTTCAGTCTGGTCCCTCCTCCTCGACCTTACCGTCATGGGTGGCCCTACAGGAGTTGGAACTCCACACGGCTTCGTTCTTGGAATCACTGGGACGCGCAAGCCCTCTACCATGACAAGGAACGACCATATATATTTTACACGGGTTGTCAGAGTGAAAAGTTCTCTTATCAATTATTATTACTTTAATGACAATAATTATTATTAAATGATAGACTTGAGATATGGAGTAAAATCAAAAGTCGTTCAAAGCACAGAGTTAAGAGCGCAAAAAAAAACTCCGTGTCTGATTGCTGATTATGAAATGATCCGAGATTGTTTGTTAAAGCACTGAAAGTTAAAAGCCAGTTTTCTCATCGGTCAGTAAACTTGGTAATATCTTGTTTCACATTTGTATCTTGCTTACACTCCATCGAAATCATTATGAATCTGAAATTAAAAATGTAAATGCCAATAACAATAATGATATTATAAACTTTGAGTTCCATAATAAATTTTCATACCAGCAAATAGTATTGTTTAATATTTCGAATGTAAAGGGATATGGGAGGTTGTAATTCACTCTGTATATTTGTCGTCTAATATATTTGTATCCTGAAATTCTTACCAAACTGGAAAAAATTTTACTGGAAAAACATTGAGTTGAATAATGAAATCATATATTGTGTATGCTTGAATTTGTGCGTATGGGAAATAATGGCATGCACAAATTTTACATCGGAAAAACACACACATACAAACACACGCGCATACTTATATATATATATATATATATATATATATATATATATATATATATATATATATATATATATATATAAAGGCTCAAACACTAATATTCCATGGTTATATAATCACGATCCAAATCATAAGACCTACAAATTATCTATCTATATATATATATATATATATATATATATATATATATATATATATATATATCTGAGAGTATATTTTTTTAAAATAGATATATTTTTAAAAAACAAAATGTGGAAAAAAGATAGATAGATAGATATGTAAAAAACTGTACATAGATAGATACGAACAGAGATAGATAGATAGATAGATAGATAGATAGATAGATAGATAGATAGATATGAACAGTTTGAAATAAAAAGAAAGAACCTAGCGCAAATAACGTCGAAAACATGAATAATTTTTAAAAGTAATTTTAAATTATTTCCAGTCGTAAAGGCCGTTTCCACCTTTTTATTATTAAATGTCTGTTTTTATCTTTCTCGTGAGTCTTTGGTTCGTTTAATTCGGACTGACAACGCGTGAAGCGGTCGTCGACATTTTTCATCTCATTTATTAAATTTATTTTTTATGTATTTACAATTTACAAAGTCAGAGTTGCAAAGATAGCGATCAAACTTTAGAAGCGCTCAAAAACACATGCTTGCCTATTGCTCATGCGCACTTAGCTGTAATGTAAACACAAGCACGTGTTGAGAGATTACCCGCCCAAATCATATCGGCTTCGATTAGTG
>CAHIKZ030001724.1:2425000-2622500 GCA_903632075.3 Acanthosepion pharaonis
GAAAATAAAATAAATTCTGGTTTTCAATTTCTTTCTATAAAAAAAGTGCGATATTTTATTTGTTTATTTTATTTTTATTTCTTTTTTGTTCTTTTTTCATTTTTTAAAGATATTTTTTAAAATAACCGAAAAAGTAAGAATTTATGCATATTCATACCTATATATATATATATATATATATATATATATATATATATATATATCAGTTTTCTTTCCAAAATAAAGTTTGTTTCCTTTTTTATTTGTATTTTTATTTTGGTTGATTGTTGCTAACAAGAAAATGTCCTGAACTGCTCGGATGCCAATATAATTTTATAATTTATTTTTTTGCTTTCTTTTCTGTTTGTTTTTTTACTTCCTTTTCTTGGTTTATTTTTTCTAATTAATATTTCTAATTAGTTAATTAATAAATCAATTCCAAATTATGTTCAAAAAGAGAATTTGGTTTAGAAGCTTTGAACAAATCATGTTTGAGCAATAAAGAAATTTTTTTAAGTTTTATATAGGTCAAACAACAACAACATTTAAAACAATAATAATGATAATAATAATAATAATAATAATAATAATAATAATGATAATAGCAATGATGATGATGATGATGATGACGTTGAGGAGGGCGCTGAAGAGTTACACCCTGGAAAGACGGTTAAAATTCTTTGAGAGAGTGGAGAAAAATGTGCGGCTATAAATTAATGAATGAAAGAAGGAAGAGAAAAAATAGAAGGGAGAAGTTTTAAATTTGACCTGATTGGTATCACATATTAAGCAATAATAATATTAGTAATAATAGTTGTAATAATATTCATAATAAATACAGTATAAAGATGATAGTATTAGTGATAAAATAATTGAAATTAAGAATATTGTTTATGATTTATATATATCTTATGAAAGAGGCAATGCAATGGCACAAAAAAAAAAAAAAAATTATGTAAAAAGGTAATTTTAATTCTGCCAAAACTCTGCTGTTCTGAAAGAGAGAGAAATCGATCAAGACTTTCTTTAATCGGGAAAACAAATTTAGTGCAGCCAAATATTGAAAGGTACAAAATAGTCATGGAAACATTACTGAAGAAAGTGAAAAAATTAAGGATGAAAGAAAGGAACAAATGTACATTGAGAAAGAAAGAAAGAAAGAAAGAAAGAAAGAAAGAAAGAAAGAGTGAAAGAAAGGAAAAATGAAAATTGAGAAAGAATGAAAGAAATATAGATAGAAAGAAAGAAAGTGAGAGACAGAAAATTGACTAGCCAATAACAAAGAAGTAAAAAAATTATTGAAGGGTACAAAATAGTCATGGAAGCATTAAGAAAGAAAGAAAGAAAGAAAGAAAGAAAGAAGGAAAGTAAGATAAATATAAAAAAAAAATGAATGAATTGAGAGAGAGATAGAGAGTGAGAGAGAGAAAATTGACTAACCAATAACAAAGAGGTAAAAGAAATAATGTAAAAAAAAAAAAAAAAAAAAAACAAATAAAAATTTTTTTAAAGAATTTTATTTGGATAGATTCCAAATCTAACCCCAAACCCCAATTAAAAGAAGTTTTCAAAAGATACAAAAACATTTTCTCAAAGATTTCAACTTAATAATAATAATAATAATAATAATCATTAATAAATAAATAAATTGATAAATAACAGTAATAATAAAGTGTTTAGTGTAAAAAATAAAGACAGAAATTAAAAGTAGTAAATAGAAAAAATGTTAAAAAGAAAAAAATTAAAAATAGTTAAAAATAATAATAATGATAATAATAATAATAATAATGGTGGTGATGATGATGACCTAAGAATGGCCACCACACTAATTAACCCTGCAATAAAATCTAATCATAGCTAAATTTAGAATACTTAAAACACAATTAAAAAGGCCTGAGAGAAAGAGAGAGAGAAAGCGAAAGAGAGAAAAATTTAGAGAGAGAGAGAATGAAAGGGAGAGAGAGAAAGAGAGAAAGTGAATTGAAATTTTGTTTAAAACTGACGACAGTAATTCATTGAGTGACGAATCACCTATGCCAAATATTTATCTGAAGTGATGAAAGCGACGCTCAACACAACATAGCCACATAATCATAAAACCATTATTTAGTAATAAACTTGCCCCCAAAAAAACATAGAAGCAGATGCATTCATACCACTTAGAATGGACAGGTATTTCTATATATTTACAAATATACAAGCAATATATCAATAGATATCAGTCCAAAAGATCAGTACCTATATGTAGGTGTACATGTAAATATATACTGGTAAAATAGACAATCGGAAAATAGTACTTAGTCCTTGCCAACACACATCATCATTTCATCATCAAGGCAAGTGATGATGAATTTCATGTAACTACACAACATTTCGATTTTGTTTATCATCACTTGTCATGATAAAGCCAAATGATGAAATGCATCTGCAAGGACTAAGTATTATTCTGTGATTGGCTATTTTATTCAATTTGTCATCTCTACAGATTTATTCTGAGAACTTTTACAGATAGATAGATAGATAGATAGATAGATAGATAGATAGATAGATAGATATGACCAGACTGGGATAGATAGAAATATTATGAATGTTTGCATACAAGTAAATCTAATTAAATACATATACAAGCACAGCTGTGTGTGTGTATATATATATATATATATATATATATATATATATATATATATATATATAATAAATTAAATCAGTTCACTTATGAGTGTCTTACTTCTGAGTTTTACAGAAATATGTCGAATCTCTAGGAGATTGATGGTAAATTTACCAATAAACCTCCTTAAGAGTAATGGTAATTCAACAAAATCTCAGAACAGATAAAATTATAGGATAAGTGAACAAATTTAATTTATTATTATTATTATTAATGTTCTATCTCTCAAATTTGAGCTTTCTAATTACAAAGAATGCTTGCCTTAAAAACATTATCTTGAGTGGAATAAAATCTTTGTTATATATATATATATATATATATATACACACACACATACATATATATTAAAAAAAAATACATTTACATACAATATACAAATATATATTAAGAATGATAAGTATATCCCAGCAAGTGATAGAAAAAGCCACAATACAATAATATATAAATAATAATAATGATGAACACAAAATCAATTAATAAAAAGTTTACCATTACTTTGTTATTTGTTGGAACAAACATATTGATAATAACAACAGAAATTATGCTCTTACATCTGATTCGCCGTCCACTGATAACAATTGCTCATCGTCCGAGTGCAGCCTCAAGAGGGGTGAATTCCTGGCATGCATGGTTGCTATGGAAATGCAGACAACCATAATTCCTACTTTCACTTTCACTTTTGACTGTTTCTTGGACCAATGAGAGGAAAGAGGCCAGTCACTCTAATTTTAAGACCACCAAATGCTGACACTATATATTACCTTACTATAGAATAATATATATATATATATATATATATATATATATATATATATATATATATATATATATATATATAATATTATAAATTGTGCTAGTATTATTACTATTATTACTACTAAAACAACTACTGCCACTTTTATCATTACTAATGTCACCACAGCTACCACAGGTGTGAAAATTGTATGACTACCGCTGCTGATATTGTAAATTATTATTATTATTATTATTATTATTATTATTATTATTATTATTGACTTAGAAATTATTACAGTAAAATATTATTTGATTTTTATCATTACTATTATTATCATTGTCTATTATCATCATCATTCTTCTTATTATTATTTTATTATTAGTAGTAGTATTATTATAATTATTATTATTATTCTCTTTATTATTATCATTATTATTATGATTATTCTTATCATTACACAAATTATCTAACTGTATTTTATGAAATATCATATCATTTTAGGTGTCTCACTTTTTTGGGACTTTTATGCAATATTCATAGATGCTTAGAATTTTAGCCGATGATATTATATATTACAATAATATAACAGTCATAATAATCAATATATATGCATATATATAAATATATATAAATATATATATATATATATATGTGTGTGTAAGATGGAATTTAGATAGCAGAAAGTAAATTACGAATATAATAATAATATTCACCACTCCTTCCTCACCCTTCCCTTTCCTGTTTTTTTTTAATTTATTTTTACATTTGTTCATTATTGTTAATAATCTTACTTTTTGTTTAATTATTTTTCATTAATTTATCCAATATATTAATTACCATAAACATGTTCCTAGTAAAAGACAGTCTTAAAACATGATGAAAACCTCTTTCATGTTTTTTCTCTCTCAGTTTAATAAACGTCTCAGTCAATGTTTTACACTCAAAAATAAGTAACCTCTCCTTCGCTTCCTTTTCATAGCCCAGAATGTATCAATAAAATGCATAAACACTTTTATTTTCTCCGTCTTTTTTTTTTTTTTATTGTCTCCCCTTTTTCTTTTTCTGGTTTCAGTTCTAAAACGTCCTAGTTACTTTCATTTATTTAATTCTATTATTTTTTTTTAACAAATATGTGCACTGAGGCCTTGTGGGATTGCCTTTTTTACCTTTTTCTGCTGTAATAGCATTTTTTCAACAGGAACCATTTCTAACAGATAATCTTATTAATTTATATATTGATCTTTTATTACTGTTAACATTAGAGTTAATATCATTAGTATTGAAATTATATATCATTGTTAAAGGTATGGTTTCCTCATACATAACAACTGTGATTTTGTTATGGTTTATGCCACAAAGGTAATTCAATCAGGAAAAAATAAGAGAGGTTATTTATTGTTCAAAGTGTTGCTTTTGTTGTTGTTGTTGTTGTCATTATTATTATTATTATTATTATTATTATTATTATTATTATTACAAGTAATATTATAAATTATTTTATCGCAACTCCTATAAAATTCTTCAAAAAGTCTTATCGATCATTATATTAATGCTATAGTTATTAATCATTACCGCTATCATTACTGATATAAGTAATGTTATAATTATTTTCCTTGACTATTGTTACAATTATGATTATTATTATCATAATTATTCTTCCATTTATTATAATAACTGCTACTAATTACACTAAATGTTTTACTGCTACAACCACTACCATCACAACTAGTACTACAAATACAACTAATTTTTTTTTTTTTTGTTTCTTCAAGTTTTTTTTCATTTTTATTTTTCATTTTTGTGGAGAGATGAGTGCGTGCATGCATGTTGTGGGGGGGGGATGTGTTTATACAGTCTTTTACGTTTTTTTCCTTTAAGACATTTTGAATTCTGCTTTGTAATAAAAATGATAGATTTTTGATCAGATCGGATCCCTACTCCTTTCAAAAAATAAAAACATTTCTTTTTTTATCCTTTTTTTATAAAAAAAAAAAAACAAAACAAAACAAAAAACAAAACAAAACGTGAGATTTATATTTGTTTGTTTTTTTTTCCCCCCAACCCAACCATCCCCACTGTTTTTTTGTTTTTTTTTAAATTCTCCTCTCTTTGATCAAAATAATAATAATTTTACAAAAAAAATATGCAAAAATATTATTGTTTATAAATATTTCATATCTGATTTAAAACGAAAAAAAAGGACCTGCATGTGTCCTTTATGTACGACACAGCAACGCAGTAATATGTGAAAATAATCGAAAAATAGTCAAAAAGAAAAAAAAGACAAAAAAAAAAGAAAAAAAGAAAAAAGATAAGATACTCCATAAACCAAAAAAAAAAAAAACGGGATTTTAAAAAAACTTTACAAATAGTACTAAAATTCTATGTACTACTCCCAATTCTTGAAACATTGAGAATAATCAGTTAGGAGGACTCTCACCATAAACTTTTTCTCTGACCATATGAGCAAAAGAGTCAACTAAGGTTTGAGTCAGGGGGCACAAATCTCCCCAAAGCGGTTAGTACATTTGTGTACTAGAAAAATCTACCATACCAAAGGTATCTACTACTACTACTACTACTACTACTACTACTATTACTACTACTATTGTTATTGTTATCATCATTATTATTATTATTATTATTATTCTATTTATTCTGACTAAAGAAAGGGAGAAAAGTGTATAGCCTCTAACAAAACACAATTATGAATGATTTGAATAATTAAAACGTTTTTGATTCAAATAAAATGTAGAATTAAAACAAAAAAACAATTGAGTTATGTTTTACACTTTGATGTTGTGAGAAAGAATGATTGTGATGCTTACTGAGTGATCTGACTGACTAACACTAGACAGACAGACTAAGAGATTGTTGGTATGAAAGAAGATTTTTTTTTTTTGATTTGAAAAAAAAAAAGGAGAAAAAAAATGATAATAAACAAACAAACAAACTTTGTAATTTGATTTCAATTATTTTTCAAATATTTTCTTATTCTTATTTGTTTATTTTTTTGTCATTCCATATTGGTCAAGAGTGACCTATAAAACATATTTGACGGGATTTTGCTTTGGAAATTTCCACTTTTCTTTGTGATTGAAAATAAAATTTAATCTATGTATTTGTTTGCTTAAGAATTAAATCTAAATAAAACAATAAAAACCATATTTACTTTGGAAATTGCAACTTTTCAAAAATTGCTAAGTTTTATCAAATAAAAAAAAGATTTCAAAAATTTTCATTCAGCAGTGTAGCACAATAGCAAAATGACCAATCCTGCAGACTAATTCATCATTGTCCACACTCCCAGTATTATAGCCTTTGACAAATATATATATATATATATATATATATATATATATATATATATATATATATAATAAAATTATAGTTTTATGGTATGTTATATTTATAGGTTAAAGTTCTCAATATCAGAGATAGAGTGTATGTAAATATAAAAGTAAACATTGAAGCTAGCAGCAACAGTTTGTTTCATGCTTAAATGTAATCGTCAGGCCATATATATAAAATCAATCAACTAAGTGACAAATTTTATATTTGTATTAATTGGCTTATTGATGGTTTGTCAGATTCAGAAGGGAATGGAGTTTCAATTCCTGTCAGGAAACATATTCTATTTCATAAGACATTCAATATCTAGGCTGGTAGATATTAATTTTATTGCTAAGAAAAATCTGATGTCTACATGCATATATATATATATATATATATATATATATATATATATATATATATATATATATATATATATATATATATATATATATATATATATATATATATATATATATATATATATATATATTTAGTTTATGCAAAACTAGGTAATCCCATGGGTAGACCCAAGGAGGATGATATCCGGAGAGCTCAATGTAAAATTCAGAGCCGATATATTTGAATAAAAACAGACCACTTTAGGTTCCATGTAATAAGTTATTTCACCATAACCCCTTTAACAAGGCTCTGAATCATCAGACTTTTTTCATTTCAACCTTTGGAAGTAAAGTCTGATGATCCAGAGCCCTGTTAAAGGGGTTGTGGTTTATTACATGGAACTTTAAATTAATCTATTTTATTCAAATATATATATATATATATATATATATATATATATATATATATATATATATATATTGCATATCTGGGAAGCAATCCTTCTTTTATACATGTTTCATTGAATATAATATAAAAGTGATATTTTTATTCAGTTTTTCTAGCATTCTTACAATTTTTCTTTTATGAAATCTATGATAATATAGAAAATATCCATATTGATTAACAGCCCAAATGCTTTTAGATAATTTTGGATTTCAAGTTAATAAATAATAATTTCCCCAGCTGCAACATTGATGATCAAATAAAATTGTTTCCATAAAAATCAAATACAATCAACACTAAAAAAGTGCATTATTTTTCACTGCAACCAAATGCATAAAAATTTGCCATTTGACACATCATTAAGAAATTGTTTAACTGACTGCACACACACACACACACACACACACACACACACATGCACACACATGCATGCACACGCGCGTGCACACACACACACACACATGCACACACATGCATACACACGCGCGTGCACATACACACACATGCACACACACACACACACACCACAGTTGGGACCATAGAATAATTGTAAAATTCATGATCCTTTCATTAGCTGCATAATATGTTTTCCTTTTACTAGGCTGGTTACCAACCAAAGCTGAAGAGCCCAGTCTGCCCTACTATTTACCTATAGTTGGAGGTTTTGAATTCGGAGTTGTCCTTCAGCTAGAGTTGTTGCCAACCACGGCTATAGCAGTCTGCCCAGCTATTTTGCCCATAGCTGGAGGGAAAAGAGATTGATTTATACCTTTCTCAAGAGTATTTGCATGTAAGTGAATGCAACCAACTCAGCTGGAATTCAAACACAGCTCTCCATTTCCTCAATCCGAGCTGCTATTTATTAATCGACAGTGCCTCCTCAGCTGTAGACCCTACTAAACATTCAAAACTCACCGTATACTACAGAAAATTAAAAACTCCTAACTTGATAATTACTAATAATACCAGACCTACAAAATGAAAGCAAAAACAAATGTTGTCTATAAATTCAACTGTCTTTTACAAGGCAGTGCTCGATAACTAAAAACAAATACATTGGTCACATGAAAAGTTACTTATGCAGCCAATTAAACAAACACAAAAGTGACCTTAGTTCAATAAGAAAGCTCTTAAAGCCTCACATCAAAAACTCCACACACAAGAAAACTCCTTGTTAATAATAATGGCACATTCAGAATACTGGTAATGAAAGATAATTGAAGTAGATCTAATAAAAACTCACAGACCTACACTTAATATTACTTACTTTGAAAACTGTCAGGATATCTTGACTGTGCTTTGATCACTAGAAAAAAGATTCCAGTAACAATGGAATTCCTAATTATCAGCACTCGCTCATATCTGAGTATCGAGACTGTCATCCCCTTTCTCTATTCCCTTTATCTCCCCTGGTTGCAGTGACATAGACGACCGTGAATGACTAGGTCATTCACGTGAATTTGATTTTGGCGGACAATTGTGCATGATGGAGAAGCCTGCACATTTGGCCAGAAGCGCCTCCCTTGTGCACCAAATTGCTACCACACTCACAGAACACAGTATAGGAAGCAAAAACAAAACATCCAAACAACAAAATTTAACAGCACTATAGCACGTCTTGAAAAGCACTATAAAGAGTTTCTAGAATCATATTCCTCATAAAGAAACATATTTAAGAATGCTAATTAAACTGAATTAAAAACTCAAAGATTCCCTGCCAAATATATTCAATAAAGCATACACATGCACAAATATAATAATAATGGCTGGCCATTTGTATCCATGGATGCTTTTCTACTAGGGTAGATAGCCAATCCCTGTGGCAGACGCATGCTCAGGCACATTTATGCTTGTTCAACACACACAGAGCCCACCTGTTGTTTATACTGCAACTATGCTACATTGCAGTTTCTGGGAGAGAGCACGTTATCTAGGGCGATCGACAGTCAGAACAAGGCTAGCACGCTCAAACCCTCTGTCACAATGTCTTGCGACTTCATGCTGGCACAACCATTGACTGCTCCCCCTAAGAGTTCCTCAATTTCACTCACAAGGCTTGGGTCAACCTGTGGTATGGTTTTCAGGCACTTTCCAAAGGTGCAACATGCTGGGATTGCCTTCCCAGACCAATAACAAGTCAAGAATTGACCGTCTTGAAAATTTGACCATGCGTCCAAATATTTTAACCACTCAGTAATGTGCTCCCCCCCACCACACACACATATATATATATATATATATATATATATATATATATATATATATATGAAGAAATATAGTCTTAAAATATGCTATATTTATGAGATAAAGTGCTCACTATCAGAGATAGGCGTGTGTAAATATAAAAGTGAACATAAAGTCAACACTTAGAAGCGACAGTCTGTTTCATGCTAGGTGCAATCGTCAGGCCATGAGTGCTGTTATTTTTCAGCACTAACAGCACTCGTGGCCTGACGATTGCATCTAGCATGAAACAGACTGTCGCCTCTAAATGTTGACTTCTATGTTCACTTTTATATTTATACATATATATATATTTATATATATTATAAATTAATTGATTTAAAATATGTTTTTTTTTGCTACACAGTTCTAACCATGTTTCAGAAATGGAAGCTAAAAGATTATATATCTTACTGTTCTTTCTTTTTTATTTATATATATATATATATATATATATATATATATATGTATATATGTTTATGTGTGTTTGTATGTATGTACGTAAAATTTCAGATATAAATTAAATATATCTGTAAAGACTATACAGAGAAAAAACAAAAGGAAGATTTTTCATTACCAATGTCTTGTCCATTGAGGAACTTTACCATGGTAAATGAGAATTTATTTCATAACTTGTACTTATACAAGTATTTACACTTGTATTTCTCAATCTACATGACTATAAACATTTGAATTTTTTTTTAAAATAGTTAACTCAAGACATTTATATATTTAAAATATATAAATTAATATATAAATAATTGAACAAAAAATATGGCACTTTGCTATGACACACAGACTTTATGAATTGAAGTGCAATACTAGAGAGGCATTTGATCTTATCAATTTACAGTTGTGCTAGCTACATTTAGCCATAAATTCTATTCTGAGAGTTTCTTTTCTTGCTCTTCTCACTTGTGAAACTCCCTTCCACCTTCATGCTTTCTAGCCAACTTTAATCTGCTAAAATTTAAATGCAATGTCAATTGCTATCTCCTGATTACTCTTTTTTTCTTCCCATTCATTGTTAATGTTTCTGTTCCTAATTAACCACACCCAGTAGTCCCTTGTGTCTTAGTGGCTTTACTCTCTCCAATTAAAACAAAAATTATATATGGAAATAAGTAATAATTGCATAAAAATAAGATAAACTAAAAACTCAGCAACAGCATTTATTTTTTATTTGGTTATTTTGCATTTAATAACATATGCTCTATCACTTAGCATCCTCCATATTTTACCATTCTTTATACAGCAAAGTTTTAAGAATATTTTAAAGTGTACTCAAATTCACAATTTAATAACATAACAATATATTTCTTCCAAATTGCTTCTGTGTATAAAAAAAGTTACAAAATCAAAACTTAATATTTACCTTGATAATGTTCCTCAAGGAATGAAACATTTTCCTTTTCTCTTTCCTTTTATATATATATATATATATATATATATATATATATATATAAACATGAACATTGAAGTCAACACTCAGAGGCTGTCTCATGCTGGACACAATTGTCGGCATGAAAGAGCCTGTTGTCTCTGAGTGTTGACTTCAATGTTCACTTTTAGATTTATATTTACATATGCTCTATCTCTGATATTGAACACTTTATCCAATAAATATAGTGCACCTTAAAACTATATTTCTTCATATATATATATATATGTGTATACAAATAAAAAGAAAGAACAGTAAGATATAAAATCCGGTGTTCTTATAGATGTTTTTATTTTTACAAAATAGTGCTCAATGTAAATTTACAGAGCATTAATATTATAAATTAATTGATTTAAAATGAAACTAATGCTTTTAATTTAATTGCAAAATTAAATTCGGGGTTTTTAGCTTCTATTTTTGAAACATGGTTGGAACTGTGTAGCGAAAAAAAACATTTTAAATCAATATATATATATATATATATATATATATATATATATATATATATATAAAATATATATATATATATATATATATATATATATATATATATATATATATATATATATATATATTCACTTTTATATTTATATTTACATATGCTCTATCACTGATATTGAGCACTTTATCCCATAAATATTGTACATCTTAAACTATATTTCTTCATATATATATATATATATATATATATATATATATATATATATATATATATGCTAGATTCTCCTGTTGTTTATCAATGTATGAGGGTCAAGCAACTCGCTTCCTAGGAACTGACAGTCCAGACACCTGTACATATGATTTGATTATAGTGGTGAATGCATTGTGCAGAACCAAACACACTTTTTGAAGGGCTGAATATAGAGACCTGGTGCACTACATGCCTCAAACAATCTTCCACAAGTTTTGAATTCTCCTAGATTAGTTGCCATCCAAGGCTATCGAACCCAGTCTGTCCTTATTTACCCATAGCTGGGTTGAGAAGAGGATTCCAAGGGTATTAGCATGTAAATGAATGTAATGGATTTGACTAGAATTCGAATTAGTCTCTCTGATTCTTCAATACGGCATGCTATCCATTAGTCCACTGTGCCTCCTAATAAATATATATATATATATATATATATATATATATATATGAAATATTTTAACTGTTAAATAAGAAATTTGGCAACACAAATATTATAGCATCATAACATGCAAAACAAGGCTAAAATAATGGAAGCCTTATTAATAAAAACAAAAAATGAACACTGAATAATATTAACATGGACACAATATCTTGACCATGTTTTGAAAAATGAAAACATTATATAAATATATACATGCAACAAACTATTTCTTATTTAATAGTAAAAATATTTCATCCTTGAAAATGGCTAAATATATAGCCGAAAGCACTTAGAAAAAAGAACATTTGGACAGTTTTTATATAATTTATCATCTGAAAATAAAAATTATTAGATTGCGTGATAAATTGTATAAAAAACTAAATCAAAAAGCACCTTGTCTGTTGTATTCAATGAAATGCATATATATATATATATATATATATATATATATATATATATATATATATATATATATATATAACATTATTCTGGTACAGTTTTGGATGCCCAATCATTAGCTTCTAATGAGAGGAACAAAAGCAATTAAGTAATTTTTAGGTTACATTTTCTAAACCCATCTTCCCTCAGAGGAAAGCAGTGCCATCCTAAAAAGGTCTGCTTTTTTATGAAAGGGGGATATGAGTTACACATTACTCACAGATGTTGTGCATAACAATGATCTACCCTTCATCACCCACATGCAAAGTTCAAGCTGGGAACCTCTAGTGACATCCTTCACCTATTCGCATCTCTATCCCTTCAACACCACAGGATTTCATGACCACAAAACATGTTGGTGGTGTTAACTGCATAATCTGCATGCATGACTTGTTTATTGTGGTCCTTGCCTGTGCAGTATAATGCACATTCTCTCTATCAAAACAGCATCACCTATACTGGTGCACAGTTTGTTACATGTCAGCTGTTGAAGTGACCACATTTTTTAAGTCAGAAATTTCCTTTTTCTAGGGATATGATGTAACAAGGACTAAGGGGTTTCTCTCTCCCAGTACTCAATGTAATATAACAGAGCTATTGAATATATATTGTTATGTATATTTATTAATACATACATACATACATACATATATATATATATAAATATATATATATATAATTTTTAGGGGGTACATGTGTTTCATTTGCTATTCCTGTTAACTTATTTTCTTAATAAATTATTCGATATATTAAATGTGAATGTCAGTGTGTCACACTTTTTCAACTTTACTCCTAGCAGCCATAGTCCAACATATCATACCATTTTTGAATCAGGCCAATTCCATAAGGAATTTAAAACATTCTGGGCATGATTTGGACACACAATCCTGAATTTTTGGATTTCCAAATTTTCATTACTGCAATTGCTTTCAGTGATTTTTTATGTAATTTTTTGCAATAAATTTTTCAAACAATAACAACTTGGAAATAAATTTGCGAATAATCAAAATTAAAGTCACCCATGATATAAAAATAACTGTTTGTATGGACAGTAAGGACCTACATATATTGTCTTTATTAAGTGGTGGTATAAGAATTATTGTTGAACTTCTAAAAGGTAAGCTTAAATATTAATGCAATACTTAGAAGCTGCGGTCAAGTTTGAGTTCTTCTGTAGTTTATTGTTACCTATTGCATATGGCAGCAGTATGCCTCACAAAAAGAAATTGCCACCAACAAAAGGACCAGATTGCAAAGAACCAAGGCTGCTGTGATAAAAAAAAATACTGTACAAATGAAAACCCAGATCAAATGGCAGCCACTAGAGCTTCCAATGCTGAGAATATAGAAAGACTATCAGGCAGCTTTTAAGCTAGTAAATAATAAATTAATATTAACAACTGGCCTAAATGGAGAAATCCTATAAAGGAAAAATTGTATCTGCATCTTTTTTTTTCCATCAGGGAAACAGTATCTAAATATACCATTACCCTTGATAGCCAGGGAGACTAGTCTTGAATTTGACTTACCTATTTAAAGAAACCACATTTCTTGTTGAGACTTCAGTGACACTAACTCAAACATGTCTACTCACTAAATATATTGTTTATAGAGAATGTTAAGCTTCTTGATCATAAAATGGGGGGGTTATCATGGATTTCATGGCAAAATGTGCACTTATTTTCTGTTATCAATACTTCCGATTATGTGACTAATTCTATGCAAGCTTTGATGACTATAATCAAATCTGTTGTGTGGGCAGTGGAATGGTTTTAGTTTTGAACTAAAATGTTGGTTCATCATCAAATAAAGACAAGTATTGATAATAATAATATATATATATATATATATATATATATATATATATATATATAGTGGGTAATAAATCTGTTTGTATATAATCCAAGTGGATCCTAGTAATACAAAATATTAAAAACTGATCCAAAAAAAAGCTCACTGTATTTATTATTACAGAGTAAAAATTAATACACAATAAAATCCAGAATCACCTCATATAGGGAATAAGCTTACTTTGACCAACGAAAATATTTGTCAGTCTTATTCAATCCCATTATAGACACCTATACGAGGTTAAATAAAACTGACAAACATTTTCAGTCAAAATCTTATTCCCCATATAAGGTAATTTTTGGATTTTATTTGTATTTATATATATATATATATATATATATATACATCAGACCTACAAATTCAAAAAAAAACATAGGTCGGATGAATTGGATCATGATTACAATTCCAATATAATAAACTGTAACCATGGAATATTAGTGTTTGATCCTTTTATGTTATATTCTAAACTCTGTCCTGGACATCGAGCTCTACTTGGATTCTATCCTCTTGGAAATTTATAGATATATATATATTGATCACTAATATTATCAATATTTATATATATATATATATATATATATATATATATATATTAATGAATATACATTTGCCACACTGTTAATACTACTCAGAGTTTCAAGTCAAATGCAATCTTCAGGTGCTGACTGTATGCTCACCATTATTCAATTTGAAAATATATCAATTTATTGTATTGTTGACATATTTAAGTACTATTTATATAGTGATATAATCTTTTTCAAATACTTAAAAAAATTATTTAAAAAAATCAATTATATTTCTCATGACATTAAAACTAGTAACTAAATCAACCGCTATTAGCATATGAACATAAAAGATAAGTAATTATAGCTCTGTTATATAACATTGAGCACTCTTTCAATAACACTTTATGTATTATTCATATATTTATGTATTTACATATATACTCATATATATATATATATATATATATATATATATATAGAGAGAGAGAGAGAGAGGTGTGTATGTATATGCAGCATATATATAAGTGTGGTTATTAGGAGAATGTAGAATAATATTTGAACTAAATGGAGGTAATGGGACAATGTGGAAAAGTTTATTCAGGTAATGCATTTCACCTCCTAATGGCAGGTGTCCTCAGGTTGAAATGAAAAATAAAATAAAAGACAAGAGGAAAAACTAAACTTAGTCAACACATTTCGTCCTCTGAAGGACTTTATCAAGGTTATGTAGGAATTATTTTGTTGAATGTGATTATATACAAGAGCAAGGGTGTCATTGGTTCATCAAGGCTTTTAAATTTTAGAATGTTCCTGAATATTAATATATATAAATATATTTCTAAAGAATTGATCAATTTCTTTTTAATCTGACATTTTTGTTGATTCAAATGTTATTATAAGATGTGTCTACTACAATAACGTTTGAAGTAATATATATATATATATATATATATATATATATATATATATATATAAAGAAAGTATTTCAATAGAACATCCATATATTTATTAAACAGTATATTTATTTATTTTCATCTACTGGCCTGAAAAATCTCATTAAAGAAAAAAGAGAGCCCAAATTTTTCTTTAATAAGATTTTTCCAACATTCATCTACCAGATTAAAATAAATAAATATTCTTTTTAATAAATAAATTTCATGTCTACTCAAATATGAGAATCCACTAAAAAAAATAATTTTAAAGGGATAAAAACATGTATGTATGTATATATATATATATATATATATATATATATATATATATATATATATATATATATTTGGTTGGATTGATGTGAGTTTGTGACCCTGGGTTTCATGCATTTAAGTACCACACATATAATACATAAATAATAATATATATAATATATTATATATAGCTATATATATATATATAGCTGTATATATATATATATATATATATATATATATATATATATATATATATATATATATATATATATATATATATACACACTTTTCACATATATATATATATATATATATATATATATATATATATATATATATATATATGCTTCCTACTGCAGTTATTATTCTTGGTCATTTAAAAATCTCATTCTTAGAAGTTGTTCAAATGAAGCCTTATGTAGCTATATAGTCAGAAGTTAGAAAAAACTAAATATAACTTGTATTTACAAAATAATCCAGTGTAGATTTCATAAACCACTTCAAACAATTTTGTGATTATATAATAATGTAATTAATTTCAATGGCATAAAATAATTTAAATTTATAGGCTTATCCAAACAAGTTTTATTTTATAATCTCTTTCTGACTATTAATCTAAGAATTTAAATAATCCAAAGAATTTAGATTTTTAAGTTCATCAAAACAATACTAATTTATTAGTTAATCCAACCAATTTATTTTTAACAATCAAATCCAAAAATTAATCCAGTTTTATTAGATAATCCATAATTTTTCTTTCATGAACTAATCTAGAGAAGTTTAATTTCATATGATCATCCCTAAATTTTTGAACTCTGACTTAATAAGCTAATTCAAAAGATTTTGATTTTATAGACAAATCCAGTTTTGATTTTATAATCTAATCCAATTTTGTTGGCATAAGCTAATCCAAGCAAGTCTATTTTAGAATGTAATTAAAACTATTTCATCTTATGACCTAATGCAAACAATTTTCATTTAGTTCCAAACAATTTGATTTTAAAAGCCAGTCCATACAAATTTCACTTTATAAATTAGACAATTTAGATTTTGTAAGCTAATCTAAAAATTTGATCTTACAAGCTAACCTATAAAATGTTAATTTATAATGTCATTTTAGAATCTAATTCAGAAAATGTTGATTTATTATCAGAACTGATCGAGTTATTATTTATAAGCTAAATCAAGTTTGATTTTAAGTTAATCCAAATACATTTCATCATATAGGGATAAAAACATGTATGTATGTATGTGTGTATATACATAATTTTGATTGTGTAACTAATCCAAAACTTTTGATTTTATAAACTAGCCCACATTTTTAATTTTAAACCAATCCAAATAATTTAGTTTTTATAATTTAATTCAAAGAATTTCGATTTTTGATTTGATATGCTAATCAAAATTTATTTATCAGTTAATAAAATCTCGTTTTTATTACTTAATCCAAAAGGTTTTGTTTTTATAAACTAATTGCATGCATTTCTTTTACTTTTATTAGCTAATGATTTTATAGGCTTATCTAGATATTTTTGAATTTTATAATCTCATTGAATTTAGATTTTATAATTTTATTATATTTTATAATATTTTATATTATATTATAATTTTATAATCCAAACAATATTGATTTTAATATCCTATCCAATTTTAATTTTATAATCTAATCAAATAGGCAATTCCAAACATTTTTTAATTTATAAACTAATCCAGTTTGGATTTTATAGACTAATTCCTTGAAATTTTGATTTTACAATCTTATCCATATATTTTGAATTATATAAACTCACCTCATTTAGATTTTATAACTAAATACAAAAAAGAATATTATCATGTAATCCAAGAACTTTTGGTATTTATGAGTTTATCCATTTTTGATTTTGTAAGATAATTCAATTTTGATGTTATAAGCTAAGCCAACAAAATTTGATTTAAAAAATAACTGCCAGAGATTTTAGTTTATAAGCTATATAAGATAATCCAAACAATTTTAATTTTATAAGATAACACCAAATATTATTAATTTAATAGCTAATCCAATCATACTTGATTTTATAAGCTATTCCAAGTAATTTTGATTTTATAAACTAATGCCAACAAATTGGATTTTATTATCTAATCAAAATTTGATTTTATGAACTAAAACAATTTTGATTTTGCAATCTAGTCAAATGTTGGGTTTATAATCTAATCCAAACATTTTGTTTTTATACGTTTATTGAAAAATTTTCATTTCTAATACATTCCAATTTTGATTTCATAATTTAATCTGATTATTTTACAAGCTAATCTAAAATATTTGGGTCTTATAAGATAATCCAAATATTTTTGATTGCATACAATAATCCAATTTTGATTATTTAATTAATCCAAATAATTTTTATTTTATAACATAATTTTTACAGTTTCATAAGCTTATTCAATTTGATTTATTAAGCTAATCCAATCATTTTTGATTTTATAAATTGATCCAGATAATTTTGACTTATCCAATTTTGAAAAAAACATTTGTTTGTTTGTTTGCAATTTGATGGTTTGTTTTTTGATTGTTGTTTCTTTTGTTTGTATTTTAATCATTTTTTTTTGCCAGCACCCCCTCACAGTTGTTTGTTTTTGATTAAAAATGTCAGGAATTATTAACAATTCACTTGTAGATGCATTTTATGAAACCATGCAGTTGTCATTAATCCCCAAAATGGCATGAATATTATTACATATGTTAATTTAATTAAAATGGTTGAATGTCAGTTTATTATGCTTTTTATTCATATACAAATGTATATATATATATATATATATATATATATATATATATATATATATATATATATATATATATATATATATATTTTGAACAATAAAAAAACATTAAAAATTAATTCTGACATCTGTTAACCTAACCTAATAACCCCCCCAAAATCTTTAAGTATACAAATAGAAAAAAAATGACGTAAGAATTTTTGCCGTTAACAATAAATTTTTTAAAAATCCAGACGACATGCATTTAATGGATGTCAGAATTCATTGAAAAATACATCCCTACCCCTACCAAAACGTAACTAATAACTGATACATCAAAATACAGCGATAATGAACTCGCAAACACCCCTTGTCTAGATGAATGGGTTTCTCTGTATCCTTGAAAACGTGAATTAAGATTTTTGCTGTGCTTTTAAAACCCAGTAATAAGTTACTCCAAAATTCACTTGAGGATGAAATGGAGCTAATGTCGTTAATTTAATTACAAAATTAAATTCTAGGCTTTTTAGCTTCCACTTTTGAAACATGGTTAGAACTGTGTAGCGAAAAAAAACATATTTTAAATCAATTAATTTATAATATATATATATATATATATATATATATATATATATATATATATAATTGTGTATTTGGGTAGCAATCCCTCTTTTATGCAAGTTTCATTAAAGATGACTGACAAGGTATTGTGATTAAGCTTTTTATTTTTTATTTAATGTTTCTTGTGTTCATATAAGTATTTTCTTTTCTAGACATAAAGTGCATACAAATTGAACAAATGTTCTGTATATGTAAGCATTTTCAGTTATTCTTTTAGCCATTGTCAAGGATGTTTTTTATTTTTTTTATTTTTAATTGAATGCATCATTTTTTACGTATGTATCTAGAGTTAACTATATTCAGAGAGGACAAATTGGGTTCCATCGAAATGCATGCGGAAACCTGCTAAACAGCATCCACAACATACTTGTAGAAAATTCTATTCCACATGTAAAAAAAGACTAAAAATAATGGAAGCATTGAAGGTGCCGAATGTGTTTCGAAAATAAAACATTTCTATAACTCTAGAAACATACATAAAAATTACATGCATTAAGTTGAAAATAAAAGATAAAAATCAGTTGTTTTTAATGAAACTTATATATATATATATATATATATAATGGTGAAACATCTCATACTGGTTTAATTAAATATGAGAATAAATTATCTGATTAACAAATAATATATATATATATATATATATATATATATATATATATATATATATATATATATATATATATATTGTAATATGCACAAAACAATTTGCCTTTCTTTTTGCATCATTCTTAGAACTATTACACCCTTTTAAGTATACATATATCTATAACAATTTTGTTATATGTATGTTTTTATGTATGTAAATATGTATATATGTATGTATATACACAAACATGTTTGAATATAAAAATATCTTTGCATCTATATATATATATATATATATATATATATATATAATTGCTTAGGTAGCAACATCTCATAGAAACATGATTTTTTGAATTTAACTGGCAAAGTTTGTCTGTTCACTTTATGTTTACATTTTCATGAGTTTATTTTTCATAAAGTTAATTATAAAGGCATGCATTATAAGATACCAGTGACATCACATGTAAAACTGATTTTAATAAAGGGAAATAAATTTATTTATTTTTTTTTAATTAACCCATTAAATATTCAGTAGTCATTAAACCCAACAATTAATGCTAGTGTTCATAGAAATTTATAAAATCTTTCCATTACTTAGTTTTCAGCTAAATAGTCTTTTCGTCTGCTATCTGTTAATGTTCTTTCAAATATTGAGTGTTTCCTTCCTAACCTTTGGTTTAGAGTCCTATGAAAAGTGAACATCAGGATAATAACATTATTTTCTCTTCAATTAACATGTGTTATCCATTTTAGTTTTGGCCACGGGTGAAAGATTTCAAGTGATGTATTTTTTGTTATTTGGTACACATCTTTGTGATTCTATACTACCATTCTGGCAAAGGATTTATTTGCTTGAAGCCATTAGATGGTTGCATATAGTTGTTAGTTTAGACATTTCTGAATGAGTTGGATGCTATACATGACATCCACATGAGAGTCTAGATGTGATGAGGCCTTTTCAGAACATGACTTGAGTTTGTAAGCTAATGTTTTGATTTTGTAGCAACTTGAGGTGTTGAGAGAAACTACCCCTAGCCTAGCCTATTCTTTGTTCAACTTCCTTCTCTCTATAATAAAGTTGTAATAACTGAACCATACACCAAGATATTTGAAGTGTTTAGTAATGGTAATAGTTACCCCTTTCCTTATAAAGAAATGTTTGGCATTTATTTATCGAGTTGTCAATGCTACTTTTGGTTGAAATTTTAAAAAATCTTTCTCATAAAACAATTTTTCAGGAAAATATGTTTCTCAAGTCTAGTTATTGCTCTTTTCATTGTTGATGAGGGTTTCCTTCCTAATCTTTTGTTTGAAGTAGTGTGGAATATCAACATAATGATTATGTCATTGTTTTCTCTTCAAGTTACAGGCAAAATACATTTTAGTTGTTGCCATTGTTGGTAGTCCTCAAGGAATATGGTTTCTGTTTTTTTGTATAGTTCTTTGTTTGTGATTCTGTTCAAAATCTTTAAAGAAGTATGGTTTTCACCAAGACTCACAGACTTCACTCACTCAAAGCGATTTTTAGCCCTTGATCTAAGAAGTCAGTTGTATACAGTTGACAGTTCAGATATATCCAAACAAGTTTGATGCTATGTATGACATTCATATGAAATTCTTGGTTTGATGAGACGATTTAAGAGATTGACTCAAGTTCTCAGGTTAATGTTTGGCAACTCAGTTTGATATCCTTTTCTCAAATACTAAATTTGTTATAACTGATTCCTAAACCAATATATTTGACGTGTTTAAGATTTATTAATTCCAAATCGTTATGATAAGTTCAGAGTATGTGCTATCACTACTTTCATCATAGGACCTATCTGTCAGGATATTAAAGTTTTTAAAATTATAATCATTTTATAAAATACCTTCTGTTAAGGAAAAAAATATATTGTGTTTAATTTGTTTTAATGGAAAAATAGCTTCTGTTTACACTATTTACATTGTTCGAACTGTTATCCTCATCTTTATTGCCATAATCACAACATTTTGGCCGTTGTACACTTTTACCTTCCTCAAGTGATAAATGTTGGAATTTTGAATGGAACTCTTTTCCATGGAGGTTGATTGTTCTAATTCCGCATGCCATATTTTGGATATCAACTAATTCCATTTAATTAAAACAATCTACTTCTATCACCCCCAGTGGGCTAAATAAAGTGTTTGGTTCAAAATTTCAACATATATCATCTGAAGAAGGTCAGAGTGTACAACGGCCAAAAAGTTGTGAATATGACAATAAAGATGAGGACAACAGTCGAAATGATGTAAAATAGTATAAATAGTTACAATAACTCATCTCAGAAATATAGACGGAAAAACTTCTGTTATTGAATTAACTGCATACAAACCTTGACTTATCAGAATGAAATAAAAATAGTGTTTAAGCATGAAACAGACTTTTGGTGCTAGATGTTGGCATCAATGTCCACTGTTATATATATATATATATATATATATATATATATATATATATATATATATATATATATATATATATATATATATATATATATATATATATATATATATATATATATTTATATATTAAAACAGAAAACAAAAATTACCACAACATAGAGGATAGTCTATTTCAAGGGGCTAATGATAGCAGTGCACAGAATGGCTTGAAATAGACTATCCTCTATGTTGTGGTAATTTTTGTTTTTTCCTGTAAAAATACATATGTTCTGTTATAATAAATAAACCAAGCTCTCTGTGGATCAGTTTTAATAATTAATATTACTAGGATCCACCCAGATCATATACCAGTGGATCGTAGTATATATATATATATATATATAAATATATATATATATATATATTGATAATATTAGTGCTCAATATATATATATATATATATATATATATATATATATATTTCAAGAGGATAGAATCCAGGTAGAGCTCAATATCCAGGACAGAGCAAGAATATAATATAAAAGGATCAAACCAAACACTAATCTTCCATGGTTATAATTTATTACATTGGAGTTGTAATCACAATCCAATTCATCAGACCTACAAATTCAAAATTTTGAATTTGTAGGTCTGATGAATTGGAATTGGATGGTGATTACAATTCCAGTCTAATAAATTTATAACCATGGAAGATTAGTGTTTGAGCTTTTTTTTATATATATATATATATATATATATATATATATATATATATATATATATATCTTTATTAATAGAAATCTTAAAAGTATAAGAAACTATACTCGTTCAGAAAACCTTTGGCGTCTTGCTTTGCAAGTAATCAAACCAATACCAAAGGGAAAAAAAGGTATAAAAAAAGAAAGAAGCAAGAACATGTACGTTAGCTGAAAATAATTGTCTAGCATGAAAGTCCAAAGCCCAAAGAAAAATCCCCGATACGAGTACGCAAAACAACAAAATTCTGACGATCCACTTAGGTGAAACCTTGGTAGGTTTGTGTGGCTATCTAGGTCTAACTATATATATATATATATATATATATATATATATATAAAGATAGATACATAGATAGATAGATAGATATAGATGTATAGATATAGATATATATATATAGATATATGTAATACACTACTGCTTTCACTAATGACTAAAAATGCTGCTAGGTTTAAAAAACATTATAAACTGTGGGCACAGTCATTATATATCTAACAAAAATATATGGCAACTCATATGTCAGCTTCAAAAATACATAAAAGATTTGAATAGATTAATCATGTTATACAAAATCAACTATATATATATATATATATATATATATATATATATATATATATAAAGATTTAAGAAACAGCTGATATTTTTATATATAGTGCTCAATATTAAAAAATATTAAAATATTAAAAATAAAGTGTTAATGATATTATATGCAAAGATTACTTTACTTTTAAATATTAATTTTATCCCAACATCAATGTTTCTTGGTAAAATTTCCAGGCTTCAGGGGCTGTGATTAAATGGTATTTCCAATTTTTTTCATTTTGTTCCATGTCTTTTTCAGTTCATTTTTTTTACTCCATTTTGTGCATGTGCATATTCATGAATTTAACAATCTTTTACACACACATGTTCATGAAATTTAGCTTTTGCTTACGTCTTTCATTTTTTTCAGCTGTAGATGTTTCTTCAAGTTGTAAATTGTCTTTAAAATTAAATTTTATTTATTAAATTTTATTTTTTTAATATTTTAATTGATTTATTATGTTGTATTATTATTAAAGTATCAAAGTAAATATTTGTTAATATGTTGGCATAGACCCATTATTTTCTTCTTTTTATTTAATAACTTAATGTGATTTTTAATGATTTTATTTTAAAATAGGAAAATAGGCAAATAGCACAACACTGTCAAAATATATATGGAGTCAAAAACAAAATAATATACCTACTATAGTTAACTGGGAAATTATAAAAAAAACTATCCCACATATAATATTACCAATAGGAACTGTAGACTATGTTTAGAAGAAAAATTATCAATATTAACTTGTAATAATCAAATTAAATTATTAAATAAAAAGAATGAAATAATGGGTTGATGTCAACATATTAACAAATATTTATTTTGTTAATTTAATAATAATACAACATAATAAATCAATTAAAATATATTAACTAAAATATTCTAATTTAATTAATATTAAAAAAAAAAATAACAAATATTACAATTTAATTGATAATATAACATATCTATATAAACCATAAAAAAAATTTAATTAAATTTTGAAGAAAAAATTTACAACTTGAAAAATCTATAGCTGAAAAAATGAAATACATAAAGAAAAGAAAAATTTTATGAATGTGTGCATGCAAAAGAACATTAAATTCATGAATACATACAGAGTAAAAAAGCGGATTGAAAAAGGTACAGAACAAAGTGAAAAAATTGGAAATACTGTTTAAAACCACAACCCCTGAAGACTACAAATTTTACCAAGAAACATCAATGTTGGGATAAAATTGATATTTAAAAGTTAAGTAATCTTTTCATATAATATATATATATATATATATATATATATATATATATATATATATATATATATATATATATATATATATATATATGTATAGGGAAGAGGATATAGTTGATCCAATGAGAGAAAAGTATATATATTAAATAGATGAGAAAAAAACACAATGGTTTTTGGTTGTAATGTGGATTTTTTAAGAAACATATATTATTCTTTATTTTCCATAATAATATATATATATATATATATATATATATATATATATATATATATATATATATACTAGATTAAAAGCTGCCCTACTGGACAGCATTTAAGCTGATTCCTGCAGATGGCTCTCAATTGGTCCTTGATCACTATATTTAGGGAGGAGTAGATGCGATAAGCAACAATAAACTACAGAAGAACTGAAAATTAATCAATGCATTCAAGTATTGCATTAATATTTAAGCTTACCCTCTAAAAGAGCAATGATAATTACTCTGCTGCCACTTAATTTGAAGACAGTTTGATGTCCTTACTTTCTGTATAAACAATTATTTTTTATTTCACGGGTGACTTTCACCAGATTTCACAATTAATTTATTGTTATCATACAAAAAAAATGTGGCAAAAAATCACTTAAAAAAATCCAGAAAAACAATCACTGTAACGAAAATTTGGGAAAAAAAATTTCAGGATTGTGGGTCCGGGTCCGTACTGGAATGTTTTTAATTTGCTCACAGAGTCAGCCTGATTCCAAAATGCTATGATATGTTGGGCTACAGCCTCAAGGAGTAAAGTTGAAAAAGTGTGACACACTGACATTCACATTTATCATATATATATATATATATATATATATATATATATATATGTGTGTGTGTGTGTATGCACAAAGGAGAGAGAAGGCTGTAATTTAAAACTTTTAAGTCTTATTTTATGTTTTTTTTATATGTGTTTAGGTGTATAGTTTAACCAATTTCATTTAGTTTCCTTTTCTTTTTGTTTATATTTTTATCACTTTTTTAAAAAGTATCCCACACTGCGATAATGGAAGGTCTATGAAGAAAGGGGAAACATTGTAAGAACTTGGACACAAATTTACTGTGGATGATCGAGCAATTAAATCAACTTCTATTCACTTTTGTTTTCATAAATTGCTTTCTGTTTTAATTAAGGCAGGATTTTTTGAAATCAAAATGATAGTCATCAATTAATTAAGATTATAGTCATCAATTTTCCTAACATTATTCTGCAACAAAATAGATAGATAGATAGATAGATAGATAGATAGATAGATAGATAGATAGATACAGATATATAAAAATATAAGAAAAGAAGTTGAAAATGGAACTGGAGTCATTAAGAATATTTATTTACATTGACTTTACTGGTTACACAGTTTTATGATTTTCAAAAGTTAAATTGAGATGAAGAGACATGTGATTATGCCGTAATATGTCTGACATCTGTGATAAATGGTAAAAAACCAAACCAATCTCTCCATTAATCTGCTCCAGGCCATGGATTGATTCCGACTTACATCAGTGTAAACAAAATGAAGGGCCTGGTGTATGTTCAACAAAGAACCTAAATGTCAAATATATCTCATTTAGAGCCATCTCAATATATTGCTTTGGTGAGAATAACAAGAAGCCTGTTGGTTCCAACAAGCATAGTTCTTTATTCATGGATTCAAAATGAACTGCCTTCAGATTTACAGCATAACCACATGTCTCTGCATCTCAATGTTGCTTTTGAAAATCATAGAACTGTGAAAATAGCAAAGTTACTATAAACAGATATTCTTAAAGACTCCAGCTGCATTTTGAACTTCTTTTTCTTATATATATATATATATATATATATATATATTCAGCATATATATATATATATACAGCATATATATATATATATATTCAGCATATATATATATTCACTATATATATATATATTTAAGTAAATGCTCTTTTTATAATAAACAGTATTAACAACATTTATCGGCCTGAATGTCTGAGAAATTTTCATAGAATATATGCGTTCTCCAACAAAAAAAAATATCTTAAAAAATAATTGTCGAACTTTGCCGATTTCATAATATATATATATATATATATATATATATAATGTGTAATTTGTAGGTCTGATGAATTGGGTCGTGATTACAATTTCAATGTAATAAATTATAACCATGGAATATTAGTGTTTGAGCCTTTCATATTATATCATATATATATGAATATAAAAGTAAACAGGCCACCCTGACAATTGCTTCCAGTATGAAACAGCTTGTCACCTGTGAATGTTCACTTTTTTATTTATATTTACACAAGCTCTATCTCTGATATTGAGCACTTTATCCCATAAATATGCCACACCTTAAAACTATATTTCTTCATATATATATATATATATATATATAAATATGCATGTCTTTGTGAAACAAAAGACAAGAGGAAAGAATTTCATCCTCTGAGGGACTTTATCAAAGCAATGTAGGAATTATTTTGTGTGTTTATATACAAGAGCAAGGATGTCATTCATTCATAAGGATTTATATTTGAGAATGTTCCTGAATATTCATATTTATAAATATATTTCTTAGGAATTGATCAATTTCTTTTCAATCTGACATTTTTATTAATTCAAACATTGTTATAAGATCTATTTACTGCAAGATGAAGTAAGATGTATATATATATATATATATATAAATATATATATATAGACTGGTTAATGAAATTTGAGGAATAAAAAGACAAGAAAATGATAACAATATTGGCAATAATATTAGTGATATTTATTATATATTAACTTTTTGACTAAATTGATGGATGAGGAGAAAGATTTTAGAATTAGAAATCTTTCTCTTTATGCCTTAATTTAGTCAAAATATATATAAGTATATATAATAAGTTTCTATCAATCTTATTGCCAATATTGTTATTTTTTTGTAGTTTTTTCTTCTCAAATTTCATTAACTCACCAATCAAATCTACATTTTATAAGAAGCACATGTGGACCATATTTTAATTATATATATATATATATATATATATATATATGCTCATGCATGTATGTATATTTGTTTACACATATTTGATATATGCTGCTTTTCTTATCCATTGTATCTTTCATTTCAGTTTTTGCTCTTATTATTTATTTTATTTTTATTTTGATAGTGTTTATTTTTTTTTATTACTTGGATAATTTTAAGGAATGAAAAAGAAAACTTAATTTGAAACTTTGTTTTTTGAAAATATAATACATATATAATTTATTGATGGCATTTCCTCTTCTGGAGGTGAGATGGTTTTTAAGCAAAAAGACTTCATACAAGTTTGCAATTTTTTTCAGATTTCTTAAAAAAATTTCCTCAATTATTATATACACACACACATACACATACATACATACATACATACACACACACACACACACACACACACACACACAGACATACACACACACACATACATATATATATATTAGGTAGAATATCTTCATTCAAGCATGTTTGGTTGAATAATCTGGACATATTGCATCTATTTATTTTATTTTAATCCTCTCAAATTCACAGATCAATTTCTTAATGTTTTTATTAAAATCATTAATGAAGGCACCATAGTTTATCTCATTTCTTTTATTTTCCCAAGTACTTTCAACCTCATCCACGACCGTCTTCATCATGAATTTTATCAGTCAATCTTTAGATTGATTATAACAGAGCACATTCACTCATGCTAATAATAATCATATCTATCAATTACATTATTTTTTATCTTAGCAATTCACCCTTGAAGATGATCTACAACTTTAAAGATTTACAGCTACATAATGTTAAAACACGAGTTCACTTACAATCAATGAAGTTAAGCAACATCAAGCCTGGTCAGTACCTAGATGGGTGACCATTTGGGAATACCAGGTGCTGTTAACTTGGATGTATATTTGGTGTTATGGATCATGGCTTGGAATTGTTAATCAGCGAGCAATGTTCCAATTCACATTGGGTTTGTGATATTCACTTATGTACAAATATCCTTAGGAAATGTATGAATCTACCTCTTCTCCCCCCACCTATGGATTAATTATTAAAACTTGTATCTCTAGATTATTATTATTATTATTATCTCAAAAAAAATTCTTACAATTTAAAAATATTTTCTGGTTTTAAATAACCTGCAAAGGGTTGATAAGCCATAAAAAATTCAATCAATCAACTACTCCATTAAATGCTATTTTGTAGATACCTATGAATAAATGGCCTGTTTTTTAAACTATGTGATTGTGAATCTACTGGCCTGCACATTCAAGAGACTTAATAAAAAAAATGTACTTTCTGCTAAAGTTCAAACATGTCTCCTCCTTTATAGGAGAAACCATTTTTTTAGCCATTTCACCACAATCAAGGCAATAAAGCCACTAAGATACAAAAAGTTACTGACTATGAAAGAATATAAGAAAAAGAAAAAGATTATTATGGAGAGAGAACAATAAAAGAACAAGAATTAAGAAGAAATAATGATTGAGATTGCATTTAAATATTTGAAGATCAAATTAGATTGGAATGCAAGAAGCTGGAAGAGAGTTCCACAAGTGAGAAGTGCACAAAAAGAAACTGTTAATATAGAACTTGCAGTTACATTTAACCATTTCAATTGCAAACGCATAAGGCCTTACTGCTGATTTAGTAAATCTTTTAAATTCCTAATGTTGAGGTACAAATGAGCAAAGTTAACACAAACAACCATGAAGATGGGGTGGGGTGAGGGGTGACATTACATGAATGGGAAATCATCAAGCCATTGCACAATTTCGCCTTGAATGTCACCATGAACCACAATTACAACAGGAATAAGGGGAGTTTTGCCCCACTGTGGGGAAAAATTAGATTATTCCTATTCTTAAATTCTCTTCCTTATTCGTATTATACAACAGATATATCTTTTAAAAATTTTCATAAGGCTAAATTTTGTCTGTGTGACCCCCACCTTATATCAACAGAACAAAACACTCTGCATTGTTAAGACAAAGAATATCAGCCATTTTTATATATAAGGAAAAACTGCATTTACAACATAACTAGTAACATTGATATGACAAATTTTAAAAGTATATTTTAATAAATATTTCACTGTGTTATCTTTTTTTTAATCAACTATGTAAGGCAATAAAGCCACTAAGACACAAAAGGGTGAGCAATAGAAGAGTAAACATGAAGACAGTATATAATGACCGACATTGCATTTAAGCTTTTGAAGATCAAAGTTGACTGGAAAGCAAGAAACCAAAAGGGAGTTCCTCAATTGAAAAGTGAAAGAAAAGAAACTTACAGTTACTTTGAGCCCATTCAACTGTAAACCAATGGGGCCTTGTTGTTAATCTAGTACTGTGTTTAAATTTATAAAGTCTAGGTACCATAGCATAAAGCTAATCAGAACAATTACCATGAAAGTATTTATAGAAAAGGCACAGTGATGGTAGTGGGAAATTGACTGTAGTTGAGATGCCAGATCAGGACTGATAACATTGCAGATTCTTTTTTGAATTTTATCAAGAATTTCCAAATACACAGCAGAAACACAAGACCATATTTGACAACATGAACAAATGGTAGACTTATGAATATGTAAAATAGATTCTGGCAATAAAAATTGTCTAGTACAACACACCTAACCTTGCAAAAAAAACCCCAAAAAACTACCAATTGATTCATTACAACCTTTCCATTTCATGTCAGTGGAAAACTTTTAGAAGGTGCATAGAGTCACTCTCCTGAAGGTTAGCATTGTCCATATTGATGGAAAGCAAAAAAGTTCTCACAGACGATTCATAGAGAAAAATTTAATTTTGGAAGTGTCAAAACTAACAAGCCATTTCTTGCCACAATTAACAACAGATTTTAGGTCATTTTTTTTAGCTCATCTGCCAATTTTACTTTATAAGTGTTGAAATTAACAAGCCATTTCTTGCCACAATTAACAACAGATTATAGGTCATTTTTTAGCTCATCTGCCAATTTGACCTTATCATCAATCAGAGTTACTAAGACAGGAGTAAATAGTTGTGTCATCAGCATAGATACCAAGTTGAGAACTGATGACATCAAGAAGGTTGTTGATGAAAATTAAGAACAGCATATCTCTAACCGACATTAATGTAAACAGATCCAGATGAGTGGCCATTCAATCAACTTTCATTTTGCAAATTGATAAAAAATATTCCAGTGTGAAGAAGAACCTGTCAAATGAGATATACAAAGCAACAGCCTGAGCTTCGACCTTCTTATCCGAGGCTTGATAGACTCTTTCAGCAATAACCATTAAAACATCAACAGTTGAGCTAGAGAAGTAAAAGCCATATTGCTTTAGACCATTCAATTACAGAGAGCATACCAAATCTGATTGTGATTTCTCCTATAAAAACATGATGCAAGTTTGAATCCTACTACATAGAACATTGTTTTATTAAATCTCTCAAATTTGCTGGCTGATAGATGTAAATTACACTGTTTCAAATATGGGGTGCTCCTCAAACATGGATATCAACAAAATAACATTTGCAGTAGCAGAAAATAATCTGATAAAAAAATTCAATAATTCCTTATATTACTTTACTTCCATCTTTTATATATATATATATATATATATATACATATTGAGTTGTTGTCAGAATGACGATTTCAAATTGTTGAAAGTATTTGGCATGTGTTTTCCATCTGACAACTTTAATATAAGGATTATTCAAGGAATTGATAGTAAGTTAATGTCTACTTAAGTCTTGTTAGTAAAGTGATTTCGCCATTAATCACATTAACATTGCTATTTAATTCTTTGTATAAATTGTTTCTTTATGATATGAAATATAAGCTGCACACTCTAATATATATATATATATATATATATATATATATATATATATATATATATATATATATATATTGTGTGTATTTAGGTAGCAAATTTTCTTTAAGGCAAATGGTATTAAAGACAACAGATATCAAGTGTCCATTAATTTTATTGATTGACTTTTCAAAATTATGAATAATCCTTCTCTGACCAGAAGGAAATCCCATCATAAATTGTCAAAATTTCATATTAGAAGATATATGATCCAAGCTTTCAAAATTCTTAAGTCACCATCAGGGTTGGTAGAGACAAATGGTGAGTTTTGTAGAATTGGTGAGTGTAGAAAGTCAAAAGCTTGAAGTATATTTCTTCTGACATAAAGTTTAGACAATTTCTGACCAAATTTCTTCCTTATCAGAGAATGATTATTCTTAATTTGCAAAAGTCAATCAATAAAATTAACTGAAACAAAATGTCTGCTGTCTTTAATACATACATACATACAATGCACAAAAAATGTCTTTTATAATGACTTATTCAAGCCAAAACACTCAGTAAAGTTTGGGCAAGACCTAATGCAAACTACTGAAAATTCTTTTACACCTTCAACTAATCTACTGATAGGAGAATCTTGAGAGAACACCTCATGCCTAAATATAACCAATATATATATATATATATATATATATATATATATATATATATATAGTTGACTCTCCTATCATGAATGATAAATGAGAGTCAGCATTGCATGGTGCCTTTTGTTTTACACTTATGCATGCTAGCAGGGGCTATTGTGGGGAAAATCAGGTAAGGGAAAGACATTTTATTTGTGCTTTCTTAAGTGTGATTCTCATTCAGACTTGCTGCAGGCGACAAAGCCACACTGACAGATGATATTTGTTAAAGCAGGATTTTGATGCCATCTCTGCTTCAGAGCTTGATAAAGCTGATCATGGTGCTTCAGTCTACTGTCTTCAAAACCCTTTAAGTTAATGAAACATGTCTTATGCCACTCCTTTTGGCTTGATGCTTGGGCTTCCCAGGTTTTTAGATCAAAGTTGAGACATTTCAAGTTGCCTTTCAATTTGTCTTTATAGTGTAAGTGGGGATGTCCAACTGAATGCTTGGAGTTTGGTAGTTTTCCATACAGAACCTTCTTTGGAAGCCTATGCTCATCCAATCTCACAACATGACCAGCCCACCTAAGTTGTATCTTTGCTACAATGGTTTCAATGCTTGTGATGTTGTTACATTTCTTCAGTATTGACCCTGTCATACCATTTTATATCTCATATGGCATGAAGACTGTGCATGTAAAAGGCGTCAAGTTGCTTTATGTGTTTGCAGTATAGGGTCCGAGTTTTACCACCATAGATAATGGTTGAGCAAACAACTGATCTGTATATGTGCATCTTTACTCTGAGAGATGCATCTTTGGTGTTCCATAACCTATGTTTGAGTTTTAATATATATATATATATATATATATATATATATATATATATATATATATATATATTAAAACATTAAAACAACCCTTATTCCCCCATAGCTAAACACTACAATCAATCAGGACACACATTAGAAAACTGCAAATGTTTATTAATAGATTCCGATTTTACTTCCACATTCACACGCAGAAAAAAAGAAACATATTGGATTTTAAAATTAAATACACATAAACTAGGGTTGAATAGGGACTTAGGTGTTTTAAATCTTTATAAATATTTCAATAGTTAAGCAATTTTTTTAGATATAGTAAAAAAAATTTTTTTTAAATATTTATGACAGTTAGATTTAAGTTAGGAATATCCGAACAGTTACGTTCCATATCACGTGACGTCCGCGTCTCGCGAAGGAAGCTACTTGCTAACAAACATAATTTTAATTTATTTGTAACAAACAGTTATTTCTGATGAAAAATTGAGGACAATTTGAAATATCAAATATATATATATAAATAAATACTTTCATAAAATAAAACATTATAATTTTTAATTTGAAACTTTTTCTTTATATATATATATATATATATATATATATATATATATAATTGGGAGAGAAAGCAGATCAAAAAATGAATACTGTATATACTTACATATCATGCAACTTTTGAAAACCTAATTTTGAAGCTAATTTTAAGGGGGTTGCATCATAGATGACATTTAAAATTAGCATATATACTGCTGGCATTGGATATGCACTTGACCAAATTATATATCCATTTACTGTAATCAAAAAGTAAAATTGCATGTTGCACAAATATTTACAGAACTTAAAGAACATTATTTGTCTATGTTCTTTAATATTTTTTATTATCAATCTGACAATTGCATCTCCCTTCAATGTCAATAATGAAATAAATTTCACAAGATATTTATTACATGACATTGACAAGAACGACCACTACTACTACTACTACTTCTAATAATAATAATAATAGTAATAATAATAATAATGTCATTATATTTTCTATATTAACAACAAATATCTGGTGGTTCTGTGTTGAAAATGAAAGACAGATTGTATTCCCCAAATCTCCAAGACTTGTCTCAGTGTCCTTGCTATTATTATCATTATCATTATTATTATTATTATTATCATTATTATTAAATGTACTTATGAAACTTCAAAAGATGTTTGTTTGTCTTTCTTAAAAATGAAAAAAAAGGAAAGGTTACATTTTGCTTGGAAAGAAAACAAAAAAAGTGCTGGTAAGTTCCCACAAAAAACAAAACAAATTAAATATGTGAAAATAAAAAAAAAGAAAAAAGAAAAAGTAAGAAAACAGAAGAAAAATGAGGAAAAAATGATAATAATGATGATGTTGATGAGCTGATGTCACTTTGTAAACAAATAAAAAACAAAACCCAAATGTGCCATTTTATAAAACTAAAATGGCTACTATAACCTTTGTAAATAATGACATGAGGGTGTGCTCTAACGTTCTCATTCTAACTAACCTCTTAACATCTGACTAAAAACGAGAAATGGTCTTTTGGGTTTTTTTTTTTTTTTTTGGAAAGGCAGGCTCAGAATTTTTCACAAAATAATTAGAATAGAAAGAGTTAGAAATAGGTTTATTGCACTAATACTCATACAAATATTCAAAATATATTTATAGTTTTAAGCTCATTTCTCCTTTATTAATTCAGTTTTAAGCTCCTTTCTCCTTTATTAATTCAGGACATAATGATTACGGCTCTCCACACCCTCCTTTTCTTTAATATCTATAAACAGTGCATTGTCAAGTTTGCTTTTGGTAAATATATGGTTTCCATTACCTTTCTCGATGGTTTTGATTTCAGTAATCCTACTCCTTGGCTTGTTGCTAATTAATAGCCCAGTCTTATCTGTTATTTAACTTATAGCTACTGGAAGAAAAGACAGATTCATACCTTTTCCAAGTGTATCAGTGAATGCAAAGTCTTATCAGGAAACTAGCAGCATGGCCCGACATTGCCCGTGCTTGATTCAAAAATCGTATGACTCATACAGCAATTGCTATCACTTGACTTAAAATATTTTTGCCCTTCCTTGCCTTTAAAGGAGTGCCCTTTTCCGTGCTGATGTTTCTAAATGCCTTACTTCTTGCCAAATTTTTTTGAAGCTCTATACTAAACATTAAATCTGTTCAGTATTTACATTAGTCAGACTATTGTCCTCATCTTTGTCGCCATATTTGTCACAACGTTTCGGCCGTTGTACGCTCCAGCCTTCTTCAGGTGGTGGGAATTTCGAACTGAACCCTTTATTTCGATCACTGGGGTAGACTGTTCTAGTTCCACGTGCCATGTTTGATGGATATCAGTTATCAGTTATCTCCTGCTAATTTTCCCTCTGAAAGTTCTCCACTGCCTTAACCAGGTATTGAACTCACCTTCTTTGGGCCTGTCACTGGATCTAACCAATGCCTTTATCCACTGTGCCATGTGTCCTTGAGGAATCTGTTACGAAAAAAAGAACTAAACAAAATGAACACGAAACGATCAGCTTTAAAAAAGGACTCGTAACTGGAAAAACCAAATGAAAAAAGAATGTTATCAACAAATACTTTTTCACACACCAACCCAGTTCTGCAGAATCAGAATCAACATTGAGTTTAAACAAGCGAATGAGCCAATTGGAGTAAAGTGCCATGCACATTTAAATTTTTCCCACTTGTGATGAATGCAGCTATCGATTTTTTTTGCATGCTAGCATGCTAGTTAACACTCGTGTTAGTCAGCTGTTGGCGCTCACACTGGCCAATAGAATCTTCCTGCTATTCATGGCAGCCAGCTATAGGCTCTCACTCTGGCCAGTAGAAAATGGCCACAAACTACATGAAAACTGCTGTAGAAGCATGAAAAAATCGATTATTTCCATTATCGATGGGAGTTGGGAAATGCAATGTCAGTCTTGGCCTTCCTGCTAACTTGGAGTATGTGCATGTAAATTTTGGTGCAAATCTGTCAAAAATTCTGGCCGTGCATTCGTTACACACACACACACACACATCCTGCCTTTTATAGATAGAGATTTAACCAATCATACTAATTCCATTTTCCACTATTTTAAAGTTCCCCCCCCCATCCCTGCACTTTCTTTATGAGCAATAAATCCACACACCTAAACAAAATGAAAAATTAGAAAAAAATATTTATTCAGTAGACATCAAGCGGAAAGAGTATAATTGAATCAACTGCTAAGTTTGCAGCTAAGAAAGTTGGTTCACTGTATTATGTTAGACAATTTTTCTCCCCAGAATCTATCTCCCCAGAATCTATCTCCCCAGAATCTATCTCCCCAGAATCTATCTAACATATTTATGAGGCTACCATTTGACAATGCTTCGAATATTGCCGCTGCATCTAGTCTGGTGCTCCTGTTACATATTTAAGAATTCTTGATTAAATCCAAAAAAGAATCTGCAATGTTATTGATCCTGATCTGGCATCTTGTCTTCAGTCTCTTTCCACCACCTTCCCTGTGCCTTTTTTCTATAAAATAAGTTCAAGGTAATTATTCTGATAAACTTTCCTCTATCGAATATAGAGACAAAGAAGTATTATGGTGGTTGTAGTAAGAAAGGTACAAATGAATGTGTTGTTTTGGTGTAAGGAATATTGTTTCGTACGATTGGGTCAGTGCTTGCGGCTAGCTAAGTTATAGTTAAGACAGAAGAAGACTGTCCTTTCCCCAATCCCCTTTTTGGCCTTGTGCCACATTTCTGTATTATACAGAATAAATATCACTACTCCTCTATCGAATATTTACTGTGGTTTCATTTTTAAATGTTATTATTTTACCACCCACTACAGACAAATTGTACATATAGGAACTAGTTAGGACTACATAGAGACCCTGTGGCATTATGGTGGCTGAATGGTAAGTTAGAATGTGTTGTTTTCATATAAGGAACATTGTGGTATGTTTGGGTCAGTAAACATGGCTAGCTAAGTTTAAGATAAGACAGATTGAAGACTAATCTCCCCCTATCCTCCTTTTTGGCCTTGTACCACATTTTTGTATTTTTCAAAATAAATATTACTTTCACCTAGACTTTATAAATTTAAACACAGTAGTAGATTGATGGCAAGGTCTCATCCTTTTGCAGTTGACATGGCTAGATGTAACCGTAAACTCTATGCTAAACATTTCTTCTATCACACTTCTTGTCTGTGGAATTATTTTCCAGCTTATTGCTTCCCAGTCAACTTCAATTTTCAAAGATTTAAATGCAATGGTCAGTCATTATCTTCTGTCCTCATAATTCTTGTCCTTTTATTGTCCTCTCTCCTTAACAGAAGTTTTTTTCTCATATTGTATAACATCCACTAAACCCTTGCATTCTAGTAGCTTTGTCATAAATAGACTTTTATATGTGTACATATTTATACGTCACTGTTTAATATGTGCAAAAACACACACACACACACACATACACAAAAATATCTGTTATATTTTCCCATTTTAGAGTGCTTAGGGATTTTTAAAAATGGGTGGTTGTTTATAATATATCATTGTCAATGTATATTATTCTTTTCAAAAGACAGTTTGAGATAATTTACTCCCTCTTATCTATTATATAGATTTTGTGTGTATCATCAGTGGTAGTACCTTTGCAACAAAATGGTCGACCCTGCTTTACTTAGGTGAACTACTTAGGTTGTCTATGGCCTACATCCAACTCTCACACACGGCTCTAAGAAGTTGCATGGACACTGTGGCAGCTACATTCTGGTCAATGTCATTGACCTGCCAGCTAAAGTATGTGAGGGTAGTCAGTAGAGGGAAACACCTCTGCCCAAACAACCTGTGCCAAGCCGGCATCAGCCAGTGGCCAACCTGAGCATAGGATCTGTGCCTCAGAGGTCAACACCTTTAGCAGTGAGTGGGGACCTTCTTAGAGGAGGGACAGGGTAACCTCAACATCTCCAATGCAAAATTAGATTAGTGGGGAAAAATTAGATTACTCTCATTCATAAATTTTCTCCCTTTTTTATATTATACAACAGATATATCTTTTATAATTTGCATAAGGCTAAATTTTGTCTGTGTGTTCCCATCTTATATCAATAGAACAAAATAGCCTGTATTGTTCACACAAACAATTTAATATCAGCCTTTTTTATATATTAGTAACAAACTGTATTTACAACATAACTAGTAACATTGGCATAACAAATTTTAAAAGTATATTTTAACAAATATTTCACGGTGTTATTGTTTTTTAATTGACTACGTAAAGCAGTAAAGTCACTAAGACACAAGAGGTTACTGGATGTGAGAGGATTAGAAACAGAAATATTATTGAGGAGCAGGAATAATGGAAGAGTAATCAGAAAACAGTAGATAATGATTGGCGTTACATTTAAATTTTTGAAGATCAAATTTGGCTCGAAAGCAATAAGCCAAAAGAGAGTTCCTCAAGTGAAAATGCAAGAAAAGAAACTTGCAGTTACATTGAACCAATTCAACTGTAAACTGATGGGACTTTGTTGCTAATCTAGTACTTTGCTTAAATTTATAAAGTCTAGGTACTATAGCAAAAAGCCAATCTGGACAATTACGATGGAAGTATTCATAGAAAAAGGCACAGGGAAGCACCTTGATGGCAGTGGGAAAGTAACTTAAGCCAAGATGTCAGTTCAGGACCAGTAATATTGCTGATACTTCTTTGGATTATATCAAGAATCTTTAAATATAATGCCATTTGTGGCAGCAATATTCAAGACATGGACAAAGGGTAGACTTATAGATATGTAAGATAGATTCTGGCAAGAAAAATTGTCTAGCAAGAAATAGTGAAGCTAATTTCTTATTTGTAGAGTTAGTAATTAATTTAGTATAGACTTTCCACTTCATGTCAGCTGAAAACGCATAGGTACAATGAGTCACTCTCCTGGAGTTTAGCATCAGCCATGCTGATGGAAGGTAAAAAGGGTTCCATCAAATCCTTAAAAGATAGGAGTTAAAACTAACAAGTCACTCATTGACCCATTTTGCAACAGGTTGTAGGTCATTTTTGAAATCAGCAACAGTTTTCTAGTACAGCACAGTAATCCAAATTTCTTGGCAACAGACCTAGTAATGGATTCAACATTGTCTTTCCACTTCATGTCAGCTGAGAACGTTAGCCAAGAAAGAGGAAATGAGACACTCTTCTGGAAGACAACTTCATCCATGGCTGATGGAAGGCAAAAAGAGGTCTTTCAGATGATTAATAGAGAGCAGTTTTGGTTTGGAAAATTCAAATTTTATGTAATCCCATATATAAGCAATGTGATTGTATAGAAAGAATTTATATCTATTTTTCAAAATTCATTCATCAACAAAAAGACAATTTTTTTCCATTTAATATAAATTAAAAATTATATTGGCCTTTAAAATTATTTTTCTTTTTTTAAAAAGCAGACATAAAGGAAGTAATGTTTTTAAATATTAAAATTTTTATAGAATTTTAGGCCAGGCAATATAAGGTACAATATTAAATGGTGTTTCATTAAGATGAATTATATATAAAGGTGTTTCATTAAGATGGATCAAAATCAGCAGTAAATAAATCAGTATTATTGGTGTAAATTTATTTATTTCTCTACTGGAGCATGTCATTTAAGTTATGGCAATTATGAGTGAAAAGTAATATCGCCCAAATGTCCACCAAATCTGAAAGAAAAAGAAAAAAGTCATTAGACACTTAAGCTTAATTTACATTTAAAATTGATTCAAATTATTGGAACTAGTAGTAGCGTTTATTCCAAGCCTTCAAGTGTTCGTCATAGATGGAATTCGAGTAAGCGTCTTTCTATCTTTTCAAAAACTTTCAACACTCCATATTTAAATTTTTATAGAATTCTATAATTTTAGGCCAGGCAATGTAAGTTACAAAATTATTTCTTGCAGGATTCATAGTAACCATTGCCATTATACATTATTACAAAATAATATAGTTGATTAAATTTTATTAAAGATGTACTAGACGATTTGAAAAATGAAAAAATAGTAAGCTAGCTGAACTAGCTAATTATTAATTATTATTATTATTATTATTATTAATACAAAAATTTGAATATTATTCAAATGTTTCTCTCATAGTAACTCATGTTTTGTTATGGTCTGGTTCCTTGTACCACGGTGATAGTCCAAGGTAGAACCAATAAAGAAGAACTCGAACACAGGTATGGAATAACACAGATATATTACAAACAGGAATATATACAGAGAAGTAGAAGTGTTAGTATGAACAATCAGGTTTAGTAGAGAGAACAATGTAGTCTCGACTAGTATCACTATTCCAATGTCTTGCAGTAATTGTCTGAACACGACTCTGTTTCGGACTGCCTCTGACTTGACTCTTGACTCGACTTGAACTACTGACTCGACTTGAACTACTGACGATATTCAGTCACCCCCCCCACGATGGTGTCATGTGGCACAAGGCCTTTTTAACGTGGGCATTCCGAGCCCGTGAGCTCTGCCAAAAATATGCCCATTGAACCCGTATAAACGGGTTCAGGGCTGATCTACCTCCCCAAAGGAGACTCTGCCCTTCAGCGAAGCCTCCTTCGGGTTCCTCCCGTCCGTAGGAAGAGAGTACAACCGAACAGTCGGTTCAGAGTTGAACAACTGACGATATTCAGTCACCCCCCCACAACAAGGGTGTCATGTGGCACAAGGCCTTTTTAACAGTCGGTTCAGAGTTGAACGGCTGACGATATTCAGTCACCCCCCATGAGGGTGTCATGGCACAAGGCCTTTTTTAACGTGGGCATTCCCGAGCCATTAGGCTCGGCCCGTCAGCCCATTTGAACCCGCATAAACAGGTTCTGGGCGGTTTTACCTCCCGAAGGAGACTCCGCCCTTGGCGTAGCCTCGCCGGGTTCCTCCCTCCCGTAGGGAAGAGAGTTTAACCAAACAGTCGGTTCAGAGGTGAACGACTGACTGACGATATTCAGTCACCCCCACGAGGGTGTCATGTGGCACAAGGCCTTTTTAACGTGGGCATTCCCGAGCCATTAGGCTCGGCCAAAAAATAGCCCATTTTAACCCGTATAGACGGGTTCAGGGCCATTTTACCTCCCCGAAGGAGACTCCGCACTTCGGCGTAGCCTCCTTCGGGTTCCTCCCGCCCGTAGGAAGAGAGTTAAACCGAACAGTCGCTCAGAAAGTGAACGACTGACTCTTTGCCTACTCCTGAGGCGCAGTATTTATTAAGTATGGAATTGTACATTATTATTATTATTATGGGTAACTTCCCATAACATGTTTCTCTCTTTGCAACTATACAAAATTTAGGATACAAAATTTAAATACATGTGCGTATGTATTTAGTGCATGTATATATATATATATATATATGTGTGTGTGTGTGTGTGTGTGTGAGAGAAAGGTTGTAAAAGTGAAACTGACCTTAACCCTTTAAGCCCTGCATTGCTGAACAATTTCAACCCTTTTGCCTGAGCTCCTGAGTCAAAATTCACAAATAGTTGGGATTTAATATTTCACTGTAGATATAAAAATAGTTACAAGTGTTTATCCACCATTCAACTGGTGGCTGGGCATTACAGCATTTGGTCAGGCCTCAAAAAATTATGAGTTACTTACAAGCCCATAGCAGAACATTAACTTGGTTAAAATTTATGGAAATAATAAAATTCTGAATGAAAAAACAGAAAAAAAAGCTTCCAAGTGAAGAGATGTCATCTTCTGCAAAGAAGTGATAATCATCATGTATGTGTGTGTGTTTGGATAGATAGATAAACAGACTGAGATAGATAGATAGATAGATAGATAGATAGATAGATAGATAGATAGATATTTACTGACTCGGCCAGGTTAGATAGATAGCTAGCTAGATATGAATGACTGAGATATGAATAGGTCTAGATAGATAGACAGACAGATAGGTATCAGTGCTAACCAAAATGTTTTTGAATTCATATAATTTTCCAAGCGTACCTTAGATGTGGCACAAGGCCAAAAGTATGGGGCACTGATTGAGGATCAAACTCACTATTCAGTCATAATTATTCAAGCTTGCTAACCATTACACCACGCTGAGGTGCCCACATAGTGATTTTCTAAGCCTGGCTTAGATGTGGCACAAGGCCAAAAATATGGAGCACCCAGTGAGAATCGAACTCACTACTCAGTTGTAATTGATCTAGCAAGACAAGCTTTCTAATCATTAGACCACGTCAAGGTGCCCTTCTTGAATTCATATATGGTGAGTGATAAAAATGTTAGATAAACAGATTGATATATATAGATAAATAGATAGATAGTGAGGTAAACAGATTGAGATAATTTTTTTATAGTAAGGTTCACCCTCTATGAGGCCTGCAGCCACTCAAGGTAGAGGGTTATGTTAGGAGGTGATTTTTGTGGAATGATAATGGCTAACTCTAGCCTTGAACAGATTAAATTTGTAGTGATTGAGGAAACATTCTGTTAGGAGTCATTTCCACAGAGCAGTTGTTCGTAGGAAGAAGCTGTTAAAATGGAACTTACTTCCCACCAATAGAGTGTGGAAGGAATGTGGGTGGGGTTTCTTACTATGTAAGTGGCAGGGCGGGTCCTGGCCATGAAGGTTTGAATTGGAGGGACCAGGAAATGTAGTTTGTCCAAACACTTTTTGTGGAAGTAGCGACAGAGCAGTGAGAGGCTTGCCATCCTGTCTCTGGGAGAGATAAATAGACATACAAAATATATATATATATATATATATATATATATATATATATATATATATATATATATATATCAGAATAAGAAAATAAATGACAATTATGGAAAAAGCATTTTGTTTCAAGAAGAATATTTTCAGGCAAAATAACAGTTTTCTTGCTGGTCGTCATGGCTATAACATAATGGTTAGTTGTTCAGAACAAGAATTTGGCAGGAAGGATTCAAATACCAGCTAATTTCATGACATTCATCTTTGCCCAAACAGAAAGGTGTGAATCCTTCTCTTCTCCCCCACCTATGGATTGAATATCAAGGCTGACTGAGACTCTACAGCTGTGGTTATAAACCAGTCTATTAGAAAGAAAACTCTGGATTCAAAACCATATGTAGCCCTGGGGATGAGCTTACTACAAAATTATAGAATAGTTTCTGGCATTCACAATCAACAAAAAAAATTCAGCTCATCTGTAATTCTTCCTTCTTTCTTTTCTTTTCTTTCCTGTTCTCTCTCTCTCTCTCTCTCTCTCTCTCTCTCTCTCTCTCTCTCTCTCTCTCTCTTCCTTACTTCTCTCTCTCTCACTCTCTCTCTTTATTTCTTCTCAAAATTAAAAAAAAAAAATTTATATTAAAATTTTAAAATTTTTTTCTTATAAAAATTTTTCCTTTTCCTTTTTCTTTTGTTTTCCTCTTCCTTATTTCTATCTGTCTGGACAAATAGATTTCATTTCTAAAAAAACTTTTGGTTTGAAGAGATGAATATTTAAATATATTCATGAAATAAATTATAACCGAGATGGATTTTTAAGGATTTTCTTTACTTATTATTATTATTATTATTATTATTATTATTGCATATTTTCTTGAAATAAATCTAGTGTGGATTTATCTATGTATATAGCTTTCTTTATAAATATTTATAAACAAACACACACACACACATATTATATACATATACATACATATATATATATATATATATATATATATATATATTCTTTTATCTATCTATATATACATTTATATATATGCATATGGTTATTTTTTAATGTATTTTTGTTGAAATGTTATTTTTGATGGATACTCATATTCAAGTAGAAGCAGCTTTTCAATTAAACAGTATTTTTTATCCAACTACATCTACCAGCCTGAATATATGCATATATATATATATATATATATATATATATATATAAATAACATATGCAGATAAGTTTGTAAATATCTATATTACATATATATATATATATATATATATATATATATATATATAAATAACATATGCAGATAAGTTTGTAAATATCTATATTCATATATATATATATATATATATATATATAAATAACATATGCAGATAAGTTTGTAAATATCTATATTCATATATATATATATATATATATATATATATATATATATATAAATAACATATGCAGATAAGTTTGTAAATATCTATATTCATATATATATATATATATATATATATATATATACATATATATAAATTGTAAATATCTATATTCATATATATATATATATATATATATATATAAATAACATATGCAGATAAGTTTGTAAATATCTATATTCATATATATATATATATATATATATATATATATATATATATAAATAACATATGCAGATAAGTTTGTAAATATCTATATTCATATATATATATATATATATATATATATATATATATATATAAAATAAATAAATACTAATGAGCCAGGTACTACCTACCTAGGTTTCACCACATGGGATAGCACCAAGTTTAAATAGATTTATATTATACATACATACATACATATATATATATAGATAGATAGATAGATAGATAGATAGATAGATATGTGTGTGTGAATACAGAAAATAAATCAAATGTTACTTACTTTATTATCACTAGAGAAATTCTATATCAATAATTGCAATATATACACTTGATTTTTAAGATGACAAAGAAAAAATATGAGATGGATATTTAACAAAACATCTAACCTTCCTCTCCCATCAAATATAAACAAAATTTTTATCTCCTCAGGGAGAAAAATGAACGCCAAAAATAATCAATGAAATCATTAAAAAAAATTTTTTTAATTATATAATATTTTTAAAAAATAAAATTCTGAAAAAAAAAAAACAAACAAAGGAGAAAATATGCAAAAAGGAAAAGAATCTAAAGATATTTTGACACTTGTGTGGATTTCCCTTGCCTTATACCAATCTTGTAAATTGTGACTCAGGTTCTAGATAAGAAACACAAGGTCTTAGAATATGAAGAAGCAATGGAAGTGTGTTAATATGTCTGTTCATTTTTTCTATTTTTGAAGAGGTGTTATTTCTTTTTGGAGCATTTATTTTACGAAATTGTCTTCCTTTCAATTAAAATAAAACAAACAAAAAGAAAGAAAAAATGAAGAAAACAAAAACGGTGATTTCACAAAAGGCAAAAAATGGACATCAATAAAAAAAAAAAAAAATGAAAATTTGTTTGAGAGAGATAAAAAGAAAAAGAAACAGACAATATATTGAAAGAGAGCAGGAGAGACATTTTTTTTTTAATTTACAAAAATTGACTTTTTTAAAAAGGGAAAAACATGAAGAAAAACATGTTTTTAAAAAGAAAAACAAAAAGAATTCTTCTCTAGATTCATTAAGAATATGAACAATGAAATAAAAAAAGCATAGAATTTTTTAAATATTTTTTTTAAATGAAAAAAGGACAAAAAAGAAAAAGAAAATAGCAATTGAAAATAACATTATTACAATTTTTTTAAAAATCAAACTTTAAAAAAGAAATGTTTCTTTTAAAAAGAAAGACTACAACATTGTCTTTTTAAATACTTAACAATTTTAACTAGAAAATATAACTTGTTTTGCTGTTGTTTAAAAACTACATACCTATTAATAATATTCATTATGAACATACCTATTGATATTGTTATTATTGTCATTAAACCCTAACCATTTTTTAATCTCTTTCAAATGGAATTAAAATGATTTATTCAATTTTCTAAGGTCATCACACTGACCCTAATTCTGCTTCGTTACAATTATTTATATTTTTATCTTGTTTTTTTATGCAATTATTTTTGTGCTACAATTATTATTATTTGGAAACATGCAAAATATTTCTTTCCAGTTTCTATGAATTCAGGGATGCATTTTCAGTTTTACTGACACTTAATAAATGTTTACATAAAGAAGTACAAAACTTACAAAAATATTAATGCTGTCTTTTCAACTGTGTGTAAATAATAGTATAATGTTTCTGATGTTATTTCATGTATTTTAACAATGCTTGGAAAACAGATATCTCAGATGAAGTATTGTCAACCATTACTATTATTATGAATTCTGAATGTTTTTTTCTGTTCACATTAATGTTTATTTTACACTATTTACATTGTCCAGACTGTTGTCATCATTTTATTGTCATATCCATGTAATGTTTGTTGAAGTAATCCAAAAGAGACTTGACCCAAAGAGTTGTGAGTTCAATACCTGGCTACAGAAGAGGTTAACAAAAACTTGGAGAACAGAGTTACTCAAGGGAAATAATTAAAACTGAAATATCCAGGAAAGGCATGGTATGTAGAACTAGAACAATCTAGTCCCATAGACGAAATAAAGGTTTCTGTTCAAAATGCCAATGTATATTACCTGAAGAAGGCTGGAGCATAACATGGCTGAAACATGAAAGATGAAAACAACAGCCTGAACAATTTAAATAATATAAATAGAAATCTCAGAAATATAGACAGACATTAATGTTTGTTTTACATTTTAACACAATTTCATTTAATTTGAAGATTTCAAAACCATGAAAGACATCATTAGTTATGTGCCATGCATGATACACACTTAGGTGATCATGTATCTTTCAATACATGACTGACGTACAACTCCATTGTGTCTCCTATACACCTAGGAAGCACGGTGTAATGGATAGCAGCTTGGGTTGAGGAATCAGAGAGCCAAGTTTGAATTCCATTCAAATCCATTACTTTCACTTACATGTTAATACCCTTGGGAAAGATATGAATCCTCTTCTCCCCACCAGCTATGGGTAAATAGCAGGATAGACCGGGTTCTATAGTCTTGGATGGCAACTAGTCTACCGCAGAAAGAAATGGCAACCTACTGCATGAAAAAATCTGTCTCATGAGTCATGTATCAAAAGATACATGATTGCCTAAGCATGTATCACACATGGCACATAACTGACAAAAGGTATAGATTTCTTGAATGCAGTATTGTCAACAATTACTAATATTATAAATTTTGAATTATGTCTACTTTCACATTAATGTTTGTTTCACTATATAACATAATTATATTCAATGCATGAATTTCAAAAGAAGCATCAATGAATCAGATGAAACATTATCAGCCATTACTATTATTATGAATTTGGAATGCTTCCGACACTCATGTTAATGTTTATTTTAGTTTTTAGACAATTATATTTAAGGTTAGAATTTAAAAACTATAATTCATGAAATGTTTGAAAATGCTTCATTTTAATAAGAAATGGAAATGAGATCAAATATTAGTTAAAAACAAATAATAATGCCTAAAAATGCTTCATCTAATGAAAAATAAAAACAAAATGAAAACAAAATCAAAAATTAGTAATAATGGCTGACAATGCTTCATCTAATGAAAAAGGAAGATGAAAGTAAATCCTAGTCAAAATTGATAATAATAGTTAACATTGCTTTATCAAATGAAGACGAAAGTAAAAACTAGTCACAAACTAATAATCATGAAAAAGTCTTCATGTAATAAAAAATGAAGATGAAAATAAATACTAGTCAAAAATTGATAATAATGGTTATCTATGCTTCATCTAATAAAAATACTTATCTGTACTAGCAAAATATAGATCTGTCTGATGATTTTATTATTTTTAGGAACACAGTCCAATTCCAGTTGAAATTCAACTATTTCTCAAGGGATCATAGTGAATTCATATATACCAAAAATGTCCAAAATTAATGTAAACAGTAAAAAGAAGAGTTGAATGTTCATTAAAACTTGTGTCACACATGTTCATGTTTGACTGAAAGAAAAAAAAAAATTTTTTTTCACTCTGAAGATGTACAACATTGTGGATGTTTTCTTTTACTTTCAAATGTCATTGCCCCTCTGGTTCTTTCAAACTCTGTCTTTCGTTAATCTATGGAACTTTTGACACAATACTATTTGTCCTCTTTTCTTCAATCCATTCATGCAAACTCATCAACAGACTGTTTTCTCTTGCTACTCTTGCCTTCTGTTTGTCGTTTGAGTGTTAAATTTGCCAGACCCTCTTTTCTCATTATACATCCTAGAAATTTCACCTCTCAGTTTTCAAGTGTTTGCAATGGTCTCCTTGTTGTTCCACTTTTCTTAAAACATCCACATTACTCACATCTTCTATTCATGGTCTTCTTACTATTTGTCTATAAAATCACATCTCCATCAGATCACTTCATCATCTGTGAGGAGAGGCTAGAAGTTTTCATATTACACAGCAGTTCAGATCTCTTCTTTTTGTTTCTAAGGATATTTTCCAATGTCTTAATATTTTGCTTAGCTTGTGGAAGGCAACTTTCTCTATCCTTATTCACCTTTGGTTTTCTGTATTAATGTATTCCTAAAACATGCTCATAAAATAATACCAGAAATGTTTCTAACATTCATAACTGGCTGAAAATGATTTTATATTCAAGCTGACATGATGCATTCATCAAGAAAGAGTAATTCTTTTACCCCTAAAATCTGAAAACTTGAAGAATGTAAGGACATGTTCATATGATTAGCAATTGTTTCTTTATTTTTTCAATCATTTCATCCTAAGACACAAGGAGTTACTGGGAGTTGAGAATAAGAAGACTTTAGCTAAAAAAAAGGAAAATAAAAGAACAGGTTTCAGGAAGACAGAAGATTGTGATTGAAATCTAAATTTTTGTAAATTTTAGTTGACAAGGAAGGAAGAAGATGAAAGAGAATTCCACAGGTGAGAAGTGTGAGAAAAGAAACTATTTGAAAAGAACTTACAGTTACATTTAGCTATTTCGACAGTAAAACTATAGAACACATCTGGTTTGGCCCTCTTGCCATATATTTAGAGATTCTTGATAAAATCCAAAGCAGAATCTGTAATGTTATTGGTCCCAGCCTGGCATCTCGGCTTCAGTCACTTTCCTACTGACGTAATGTAGCTTCCCTGTGATTTTTCTATAAATACTTTTGTGGTAATTGTTCTAATGAATTTTTCTCTATGGCACCTAGACTTTAAATTTAAGTTCAATACAATTGGTGGCAAGGCTTCATCATTTTACAATTGAAATGGCTGCTAGATGTAGCCATAAGTTCTATGCTAACAGTTTCTTTTATTGCTCTTCTCTTTTGTGGAACACTCTTCCTGCTTCTTGCTTCCCAGTCAACTTTGATCTTCAAAAAATTTAAATGCAATGTCAATCATTAACTTCGGTTATTTTATTGCCATGTCTTCTTAATAGTATACTTTTTTTTATATTCTTTAATGCTCAGTAACCCCTTGCATCCTAGTGGCTTTATTGCATTTTTGGGGGTGAAATGATTAAAAAAAAAACTAATAGCCAATCTTGCAGCAGACATAAATTCATGTGGTCAGGTGACCAAGGAGGAGATCTCATGAAAATAACTGCAATGAAATTATTTATAGAAAAGACGAAGGATGTAGCTGAATCACAAATACCGAGCTTTGAACTGATGACATTTGAAAATAGTGTTAATTGCTCAATTAGAGTCAATGGATATTCAAATAATATTTCACAAGAATCAAAATGTATTGCAATGAGAATTACTAAATTAAGATCTTCCTGAATGTGTGTGCATTGGCCTTCTCAATATTCCTATATGCCTGGGGATCTTGAGCATTAACAGCAGAACTACAGCAAAGAGTCCAAGAATTAGAAAAGAGATGCTACTGTGTTGTCCTACTTCCTATGTAAGTCAGCCAGTTAAGTGCCACACATGATACATGCTTGGGCAATCATGTATCTTTTGATACATGACTGACAAAGCAGATTTTTTTCTTGCAGTAGGTTGCCATTACTTTTTGCGGTAGACCAAGGAGGAGATCTCATGAAAATAACTGCAATGAAATTATTTATAGAAAAAATTAAGGATGGTGATAGCAATATAACTGAATCACAAATACTGAGATTTGAACTGATGACATTTGAAAATAGTGTTAACTACTCAATTAGAGTCAATGGATATTCAAATAATATTTCACAAGAGTCACTTTTTGCTGTAGACCAGTTGCAATCCAAGTCTATAGAACCCAGTCTGTCCTGCTATTTACCCATAGCTGGGGAGAGAAGAAGAGGATTCATACATTTCCCAAGGATATTAGCACATGTGAATGTAATGGATTTGACTGGAATTTGAACTCAGCTCTCTGATTCCTCAATCCGAGCTGCTGTCCATTACTGGACTGTGTCTCCTTTAGATACTGTTCAGCAGCTTTAGATACCTTTCAGAAATTTCCTTTTGTAGACAATATTGAATAATTTTTGAAAATTTGAAAACAATGGATAAATGCCCACCTGAGTATGTTCTTCCACCCCCCCCACCATGAAATAAAAACTTTTAGTGCCTTCCTTTCAACCATACAGCACCCACAATGGAAACACTTATGTACACTAACTAAAATTCAGCTTTGTATCATTCAAACACCAACCACCATTTAACCCTTTGACTATTTGACGACCCCTATATTGTCAATATACAAACATTAAAAATGGCGTCAAAGGAATGAACACTGTAGATTATAAAGAAGACTGTCTTTGATCAGCACTCAAAAACTGGCACCGTAAAATGCCAAAGAGTTTACCAAATAACAGAACATCATCTGAAGACTTCCAAGAGGCGCAACAACTAAAATGTATAGCACAATGTAACATAAGAGAAAATTATGATATAATCACACTGTACACAAAAGGTTAGGAAAGAAACGTCTATCAATAGAGGACTTGAGAAGCGTCTTCTATGTGCCATGTCCCATCAGGACATTGACAATCATGGCTCTCCACAACTTCTTCCTCTTTATATATCTTAATAAATTTTGTCTTTTCACCATCTCTCCCAAATCCATTTACTCAGGCTCACCAGCTAGGTTATGTGTTGTTTTCATCTGCCCCTCTTGCTTTTAATCTGCTCTGTGAGTATCAAATTTTCCAAGCCCTCTTTCCTCATTATATGCCCCCAAAATTTATATCCTAATATTGAGTATAAGTGTTCTTTATTATTCCATTGTCTCAGTCCATGGTATTCTCAGCATGCTTCTGTAGAACCACATTTCTGTTGCTTCAAGTCTCTTCTTCATCTGTGAATGATTGTCCAGCATTCACCACCATATAGGACGACTGATATTACATAACATTTCACTACTCCTTTTTTGTTGTTTCTAACAAAATTTTCCTGTTTCTTAATACTTTGCTTAGCTTAGACATAGAGTTTAGTTTCCTGAAAAACGATAGTAATTCTGTCTTTCAAAATGTTTATTTCTATGTGTTCATGGTTCTAAATAGTATTTACTCTCGGTAGACAAAATCCTAACCATATGCAAATTACAGGGTTGATGGCAGTCACAGGAAGAAAATAGTTGGAACCCATAGAAGAAATCAAACAAAAGAAATCGAGAAGAAAGGACAAACTATCAGAAATTGTGCTTTAAAAAAATGTTAATTAATTTTTAATTTAAAAAAACGTTAATCAATTTTTCTTAAAATATATTAATTCACGATGTAAAATTAGTTTAACTTGTTTTTCCTTAAATATGTCTGCTATATGTTTTATATAACATGACGGCGACTGGTTTGGCATTCAGAATTGTTTTTCTATTAGACTGGTTGCTCTACCAAGGCTAAAGACACTGGGACAGCCTAAATAGAGAATTCCACTAAGATATCTTTAATCATTTCTAAGATACATCAAAGTTTAATCTAACAATTGGACATTTTTGTTGTTACACGATTTGGATAATTTTGCTGTTACACACGGTATGTTGCATATAGAAGATTCGTTCAAAAAATTCAAATTCAAGAAACACTGAAGTTATATTTTTCGCACTTATTCTCTCTATAGTGTCATTTCTTTTCGTGGGCCATCCACACTTTCATGTTTTTTTTAGCTCATATTAATGTGTGCCTTTTACTTTCTCTCCGAATAGTATTTTCGTAAAAGATAATACTATTTATGGAGTAAAATTATTTTAACTTTTTTCTTAAAGATTTCTTTGAAATTGTTTCGATATACGTATTAGATAACCTGACAGCGGCTGGTTTTAAATTCAGAGTTGTTTTTCTCCTAGACTGGTTAATCCACCAAGGACGTCCTAATATTTATGGAAGTTTGTATTCAAACATTTCCTTCTCTACATTTTTTCTTACGATTTTATCGATTCATGTTATCTTTTTAATATTAAAAAAAGACAATATAAAGCAAGTACATTGCTAACTAAGCTGAGAGTTTACGACAGAAAATGAGTGCAATATGGAGACTGAGTCGATTTTGAGGCTGTTTATATATATATATAGTCCAGTTGAAGATTGTTGTTCAAGATTCATCTCATTTAGGCGAATTTAATTTTCTTCAGAACAACCGCTCATTATCCAATTTGTTTATCAATTATTTATATAGGTATATAGACGAGCACATGTTTATGCCACTCAGTCAATTAGTGTGAAATGTATGAACACTTTTAATAATCTCCGAATATTATTTTCTTAAATATTCCTTTTTTTTTTAAAGATTACTTTGAAATTGTTTTGATATGTGTATTAGATAACCTGACAGCGGCTGATTTTAAATTCAGTGTTGTTTTTCTCCTAGACTGGTCGCTCTACCAAGGCTAAAGACAGCGGGACATCCTAATATTTACGGGATATTGAATTCAAACATTTCCTTCTCTACATTAGTTTCTTTTGATAGTCATTCATGACTACATTTTAATAAAAAAAAAGCCAACATATTTTCAGTATAAAGCAAGACAGGTTTGCTAGCTAAGCTGACAGCTTACGACAGGAAACGAGTGCAATATGGAGACTGAGTCGATTTTGAGGCTGCACCCAACCACTTATAAATTTATGTAGTCCAGTGGCAGTTTGTTGTGTGGCACCTTGCATTATTAGAAATATTCCTAGAAATATGATTTAATTTTTTCTTACTCAGTTTATTAAACAGGTTGTTAATTTTTTTTTAAAAACGGAAAATAACTGAGTTGAAAATAATTCACTAAGAGTGTACTAGACGATCCTAAGGAAAGAAGAAGGAAAGAAAGGAAAAAGGAAGGAAGGGAAGAAAAAGAAAGAAAGAGAAATGTATGACGCATGACCCAATTGAGGGTGGAGATAGGAGTCAGAAAGAGATTTAGGTCAGCGTCTTGGCCGATTTTCGAAAGTCATTTTGATAAGAATGTCGGTCAGAGCACTTGGCCTACTTTTGCGTGGAAAGACTCATTGGACAAAGGGAAATTTCTTTGTAGAACAATAGAAACGAAATTTTCTTTGGGTTGAGGGGAGTGACCAGTGGAACGATATACAGACCTGTTAAGAATTGGACACCCACGTTAATAAAGTAGAGACATTTCAATGTAGATAATTAAGATTTTCGACTATCAGGAAAAACAAAGAGGTAAAAAGAGGGACAGTTGCTTTTGGCTCACAGAGGGCGCCAAGAAGGCGGAAAAGATCCTTTCTAAAGTCAAGACTAATTAGCAGCGGGCTGTTTGACAAAGTCCAGGTGAGAGAAAGCCAAAGATTGTCATTTTGCGTACGTGCAAAAAGGGGCAAAATTGGATTTTGTTTTTTTTAAACAAGAACGATGTAACCACGCCCGCAAACAGAGGGGAGAGGATGTTCGATCAATAACAATTGGTCGAATACGATCACGTGACCTGCGGAAGAAAAGGGAAAGAAATGCTCGATCAGGAACGATTGGTTGAAAAGCGGTCACCTGACATACGAGAGACTAAGAGAGATGGATGTGCGCCGCCCCACCAAAGGTACTGCGAGGAAGTAGGGGCGAAAACAATAGCGATAATGGAGAAGACAGAATTAATGCAGTTTTTGGAATTATCGAGAAAACCCTGACGCCGACAGACCCACCCCAGTTTGTTGCGGCGTCAATATAAGCAGGACCCCAGTCGACAGAAATCAGTTGCAGTTGGAGTTGAGAGTTGGACCGCGGGCAGGGATAGAGCCTGAACGCGGCCATCAGGCCCGATTCACTCGCCCCTTTGCGGGCAGAAGAATCCTCAGACAAGAAATCCTTCCAGCCCAAGTCGAAGACAGGAGAACTTCCAGCCCAAGTAGACGAAGAAGAAGATTGCCTGAAAGCCTGAGAAGAATGGGAGATGCAGACAAGCCGAAAGTCGATGAGAAGTTAGAGTTCATCCCCGGACGGCAGCGAGAAAAGAACCTCAGACAAGAAGAACTTCCAGCCCAAGTAGATGAAGAAGAAGATTGCCTGAAAGCCTGAGAAGAATTGGAGCTGCAGACAAGCCGAAAGTCGATGAGAAGTTAAAGTTCAGCCCGGACGGCAGTGAGAAGAGACCACCTCAGACGACAGAGAGTTGCGGCTAAGTTGAAACAAGAAATCTTCCACCAAGTTGAAACAGGAAAACTACCAGCCCAAAGCAGACGAAGAAGAAGAAATACAACTCAAGTCGGAGAGAAGAATCAACTGCGAATGATCGATAGAAATTAGCCCCAGTGTCGAACTGAACCACACTCCGACATACATACATGATTCTAGAAAGTAGGTAATTGACATTTTTCTATTGTGTGATAGAAGCTTGTGCCATAGTCCACAGAGCGGGTCGGGAAATGAGAACACTTTTGTTTTTATGTAACGGACTTTAAGATATAAAAGGTTGTTGCCCATTTTTATCAGCAATTTTGTTTGGTGTCGTGAGTTTTTTTATTTTATTTGTGTTTTGCCACCCCGTCGGACTCAACTTGTATCGGCCCTGATCCCTGCTGGTCCTGTCTGTCTAAGATCTAAACACAGCGTGGGTAGACAGACCGAGATCGGTATAGTTGTTTTAGTGACCAGGTATTGGAAGCGAGTCGGGAAAGGCGAGGCTGGTGATCATCTGACCAAAGGGTTGGAGCGGCACGCTTGGACCCAGGAGGAGCGACCAGGAGGAGCGACGTCACCGTGGCGCCGTAACCAAAGGATCCGACACTGGGCCAGGTGTGTAACCGTCAAGTGGTGCCGTGACCAACGGATCAACCCTGAGACAGCCACGTCACATATGGTGCCGTGGTGACCGAGGGATTTCAACCCTGAGAAGACCACGATCGACCGCCGTTGCTGAAAATTCAGACAGAACTCAGAACGACCCGGGACCAAAGGAAAAGAAAGAACAGAATCGTCTGTAAGGTAGGACACCTTATTTTGTTTCCCAACCTCGATTGTTGCTGTATAGACTGTCTTTTCTGTAGACATGTCAGATTATGAGTCAGATAGAGCAGTGGGGGGAAGAAGAAGTAGGGCGGGGGGTTGTCAGTGGATCTAAGGAAGCTGTTGGGTGGACCGAGGGTCCCAGTATTTGATGGCAGCGGAAGGAGTTTAGGAACTGGCTGGCAATCCTCGAGAAGAGCCGAACCATCTACGAGCTCTCGGACCAAGAAACCCTGTATTTGGCATACGATGCCACAAAGGGAAAAGCGTCTGAGTTCGTGAGGGGCTTTGGAGAACCAACCCCGCTTGGCTTTGGGAAGAAATAAAAACTGCTGACCAAAGAGTTCGCCGACGAAGGTACGGCCATAGAGGCCATGAGGGCCCTTTTAAAACTGACACAGCTACGGGATGAAACCCCGGGAGAATTGGGGGGCCCGAGCGGGGAAGTTATCGTCATTGGCATTCCCCGAGGTGGTCAGGGGATAATGCGGTTATGCAGGCCCAACTGGCGGACCTGTATGTAGAGGCGCTGAGCGACGAGCGTGTTCGTCACGACGTATTGAAAGATGGACCGCCCAGACTGTCGGCAGCGATAGAGCTGGCCAGGGAGAGCCAGGGGTGTGGGATAAAAGTGAAGAGGTGTGGGAAGAAGCAGATACCAAGTCAGGAGGCTGGAAGAAGGGGTAGGCGGAAGAACCCCGTGTGGAATCAGAGGGTTAAGGAAGAGGTGGATCGGGCAGAATTATGGGAGGAGGACCCCAATAGAAGGGCATGGTCGACCAGGCATGGCTTTATAAGCCCCACGCCGGGTCGATAGGGGCTGGTCTGCTGGACCTGTGGGTACGAGGACCACAGGGCGGCGGAATGTCCGACGAAGTGGGGGTTGCCCCAGACTTCGATCGTGACAGATGCATCAGGGTGGTAAGAAAGGACACCTGGCCAAGTGGTGCGGGCTGAGGAAGGTGCCCCACCAATATTATCAAAGAAGGCCGAGCCCAAGAAAGGGGCCAAGGGCCACCCCAGAATTAAGAGGGAGGGTGGCCCAGTTAAAAAGGAGAGAAATAAAAGCTTGGACCAGTGAACGGGTGAACAGCTTGAATAGAGGACGGTTCCCCTGAGGATAGACACAAGGCCAACCCAGAGAAAAAGGGAAAGAGCAAAATGTTGGACATGTGGTCGGCGGGCCACTTTGCGGCAAGCTGTCCAACAAGAAGGTGCTGGTATTGCAGGAGGCCAGGACACCTGAAAAGAAACTGTATTCTTAGAAACGGCCATGGGAGACCGGGAGAGGTCCGGCCGGGGTCGCCCAGGCAGGGGGGCAGAACTCCCACCTCAAAAAAAAAATGAAGGTGATTTATTACTACCGGCGCCTATGGCTGGGTTAACCCAAAGGTGGGGACCCAGGAAGAAGAAAGCTCAGGTGTTCTCTTCGCTAACGCAAGAGAGAGAACTATCCTGTAGAGCAGAGATAGGTGGTAGAGAGATGGGGTTTTGGTGGACACAGGAGCATCTGTGTCATTGATGAGAGAGGAAACATACAGGCGGGTGAAACGGAAGAGAAGGTTACGGGAAGCGGACATAGAGATCACGCAAGCAGATGGGGCCCCTGGAGATAAAAGGGATGGTGAGGCTCCCGGTGAGGATTGGGAGGTGAAAAGCACCCAAAATTTTTACGTAACCCCTGACCTGTGTACAGAGGCAATCTTGGGAGAAGATTGGCCCGGAGCCAGAAGGCCCAGATCGAGTTTAATCCTACTGTGTTGGTGGTGAACGGCGAGAGAACGCCATTGGGATGCCCACCAGAGGAAGAGATAACCATAGTGGTGGAGGAAGATGTAAAGTTACCTCCCAGGGACCGCAGTGTCGGGAAAGGGTAGGCTAATGTCAGAAAAAAAAAAGGTACGGAGAGGACCTCTGCAGTTGGTCCCTGTAGAAGGAAAGGGCCTAGAAGATGGCGAGGTAACCCTGTGCGAAACGGTAGTGGAGGCAGCCGAGTTGGTGCCCATTATGATGGTGAACCAGGCCCAAAAAGACTATCAAGGTTAGGAGAGGGAGAAGATAGGAGAGGCTTCCCCTACGAACCTGAATCGGGTGAGATTCGAGGAGGAACGAAGGAAGCTAGTAGAGCAAAAAAAGGAATCTTAGATGAGGATATATTAGCACCGGATCAATTTAGAACCAGAGTGGGGGGTCTGTTAAGGAACAATCGAGATGTGGTGGCCCAGTCAGACAAGGAGCTAGGTCAGACCCACAGTCGAAATGAAAATCGACACCGGAGACCACCCCCGTGAAATTAAAACCCTACCGAACACCTATACATAAAAGACCCTTGTAGAAGAGGCAGTAGAGGAAATGTTGAAGCTGGGATGATCGAAAGATCGATCTCCTTGAGCTCCTAATAGTAATGGTAGGTAAAAAGATGGCGGCCACCGTTTCTGTGTAGATTTTAGAAAGCTGAATTTATATCGAAGCCGTTGGCGGTGCCATTGCCATTGATAGACGACATTTTGGCATTATTAGGGAAGGCAAAGTACTTTCTTACGTTGGACTTGAGGTCCGGTATTGGCAGTAGCCCTGGATGAGGCTGACAAGGAGAAGGTGCATTCGCGTGTCACCTGGGACTGTTTCAGTTCAGAGTGATGCCATTCGGTTTAGCTAATGCCCCGGGAGTCTTCCAACAGCTAATGTCAATAGTGTTAGGAGGATACGAGAGCTTTGCCGTGGCGTATTTGGACGATATCTTGATATTTTCGGAGACAGTGGAACAACATTTTTTCATTTAAGACAGGTGTTGGGAAGGTTGAGGAAACACGGATTAAAAAATTGAAATTGTCAAAGTGTCAGTTTCTGAGGGAAGAAACTAGGTATTTAGGCTTCGTCATAAACGGAGACGGTATTAAACCCGACATGGATAAGGTAAAGGTCATAAGGGAAATGCCAGAGCCTAAGACAGTGAGGCAGGTAAGAGGTTTTATAGGAGCTATAGGCTACTACCGGCGCTTCGTCCCGGCATTTTCAAGAATTGCCATACCGCTAGTGGCCCTGACGAAGAAATACGCTAGGTTCAAGTGGACAGAGGACTGTCAACGAGCATTTGATTCGCTAAAGGAACAGTTGACAACCGTTCCACTGCTGACGTATCCAGACCTCAGCAAGCCCATGATATTATACACGGATGCCAGTGAGCAGTGTGTAGGAGCAGTACTCACCCAGCCGTGTCCTGATAAGGAAGGACCAGTACCAGGCATACCAGAGGAAGTACCGATATACTTCCTCTCCCATAAGCTCTCAGAGACACAACAGAGGTGGCCAGTAATAGAGAGGGAAGCATATGCTATCATGTATGCTCTCCAAAAACTGGACTACTATTTAAATGGTGCGGTCTTCACTATAAAGACAGACCACAAGCCTCTGCAGTACCTATTGCAGGCAGAGGACAAATAATAAGAAAATTCAACAGTGGGCACTTGGGTTAAGTGGCTACCACTGTAAGATAGAGTATTTGGCAGGAAAGGAAAACACGTGCGCAGATTTACTCTCAAGAATACCGAAACAACTGGAAGAAAGATCTGTAAGGGTAGAACAGGGAGTAGATGATAAAGCCTATAGAATAGGAGTAATTAACCTAATAGCTAAAAGATCGCCCTATATTAGAATCGGACGAAGAAGGGACGCCCAGATAATAACCGATCCCTACTGGACAGAGGGAATTGAAAAGGAGCAAGCAGACAGTGAAATAGCTGCTCTGAGAGAGAAGGTGAAGGCAGGAGAGACCACCAAGCATGCCATAATAGAGGAAAGGCTGTATTATCTCTCAGGAAGGGATGAAGAAGTCAAACCCAAGTTGTATGTGCCCAAAAGTTTAAGACCAGAGATATTGAACAGTGCCACGAAAGGTTGGGTCATGGGAAATTGATAGGACATGTGATCTCATAGGAAGAAAGTACTATTGGCCCAAACTGTACGGAGAAGTCACTTAACTATGTTCGGAGTTGTGTAGTGTGCCAGTCGCAGAGCAGAAGGCAGGAAATGGCACCCCTTGGAGGAAACAGACGTACCAAACTTCCCCTTCGAGAAAGTGAGTATGGATGTATCAGGACCATATGGGGAAACTGCACAAGGAAACAACTATATAGTGAGTTTTGTCGATTGGCCTGAGGCATTTGCAGTACCAGACAAGAAGGCCAGAACTGTGGCCGGGTTGATAATAAGCGAAATCTTCCCTAGGTATGGTGCCCCTGTGCAGTTGGTAACAGATAATGGCACGGAGAATGTGAAACAGCATCATGAGAGAGGTTTTGACAGGTTTGAATGTAGAGCACATAAAACATCCCCATATCACCCCCAGGGAAATGCTAAAGTGGAAAGGTTTCATAGAACCTTTGGGAGATGTATTGGCCAAGTTGGTCAGAGAAAACACTGGAAATTGGGACTTGTATTTGACGCAGGCTCTGGCCGTGAGGTTTACGATAAAACGAAACCTCCAGATTTTCTCCTTATTTTTTGTTGTTTGGCAGAGACGTGGTCCTGCCTGTAGATAACCCACTGAAGCCCCGAAGAAGGTATATGGGAGAAGATCATCATCAACTATTGCTGGAACAGCAACATAAGATATTCGTACAGGCCAGAAGAAGAATAAAGAGGCCCAGAAGAAAAGAAATGAGAGGGTGAATGCTGAAAGAAAGGTGGTAGAATTGAAGGTTGGAGACCCTGTCTACTATAAAATCCACCAGAGAGAAGGAAAACTAGACCAGAGATGGGAACCGTACTACCGGATAGTGGAGCAGACGGGCCCAGTATCATATGTAATATGGGATCAAGTGGCAGGACGAGCGAGGAGGGTTCATGCCAATGATCTGAAGAAGGCTGAAATAGCTAACCTGGAAATGAGCGAGCCGGGGCCTAAGAAGACAAGGAAAAGGAAGGTAACTCTGGTTGAACCGGAAGAAATGGAAACGGAAGAAGACTCCGAGGAAGATGAGGAGATAGGCCGACGTGGCCAGATAAACGAAGCAGTCCGAGTGACAGAGTTGGAACCCTCAGCGGGGATTAGCGATGTTCAGTCGTCGACTGAATCAGTGCAGAGAAGACCCCGTGAGATACCCATCACACCCCCATGTCCGAAGGAAAGGAAGAAAAAGACGAAGAGGTCCAATCAAGCAGTCGAAGGCTCTAAAAGGAGGCACCCTGAACAGGACGAAGGGCCCAGCGAGTGGGAGGAGGAGGATCAAACACCCCTTTCCCAGCTTAAGGAAAGGATAAAGAACAGGAGAAGTTTAGACATAGAGTCGAGAGGTATTGAAGACATTCAAGGCGAAGACTCTAAACAGAAAGAAGAATCAGGGGGATGGAGAAGAGGACAAAAAACCTCCTGGACGAGAATTAAACACAGAAAGAAGGTTAGAGGTTGAACAGGAATCACCTCAGAAGATGAGATCAGGGAGGAGAAGAACCCAAATCTCAGTAGAACAAAAGGGCTGTGCAGAATAGAAGCATTTAGTGTCGACAGATAACGACACTGGCTCATCCAAAATCCTATTGGCTGACTATGGTAGATGGGAGTGGAGGGATGGAGTCGCGGCTGCACCTCACAAGGGACGGAAGAAGATCATTGGCATTATTGATTGGCCACCAGTGGTGTCATGAAGTACGACCTTTAGAGTGGGCGCTACGCACACCTGACCGGGACCATTCTGTCTGCTAGGGGGGTTAGTTAGAGGAGGGAAGAGCCGAACTAAGAGAAAAGTTATGAAATGATTGAGTGATGAGTCGAGCGAGACTAAGTGATTGTGAAGAATAACAACAAGAGAATTTGTTACATTTCAGGAATGATAGCAAGGTACAAGGTGGAAGCAGACTACATAGCATTAAATTCAGGGGAGAACGAAATTCATGTTGCTATCATCAGCTGAAGAAGCTAGAAGGTGTAGAGATGATACCCTGGGGACTTGTACCCTCGTTGAGCCCTATCTATAAAACTGGTAACCGCAAACTGTGCATACTAGAATTGTTTGAAGGAGGGAGAAGGAATCAAAAAGAATCTGCCAAGTAGAGGTATTAATAAACTCGGCATTACCACAAGCTATCAGTGTTTCAGACGGGGGGTGTGGGCAGTAGCCACCCAGAAACATATCAGCCTGTCTAGGGTATGTGGGGAGAGTCCACAAGGACATTAAGAATAAGGCCACCGTTATCCCTGGTGCTACCCATGGGATGTTCGGCGGTTGGGGTGTCCATCTCCTTGCCCCTATTACCAGATGGAAGAAAGGTATGAAGAAAAAGATGCACTCGTAGAGATGATTGGTAGAGGCTTAGTCAATTGTACAGAATTATGGGAGCCGATAGTAAAGAGATTCTCTAATGTCATCTTGAATAAGATGCCAGTATTAATGAAGCCAATAGAAAAGATCGATATGGATCACTTAAGGGATAAGTTAAGTGCGTTGGGAGACGAAGGTGTAGCTTAAATATCGATGAGCAGATCGCGATAAGTTGGTCAATAGTGATGGGTACATTCCTAGTTATAGCCATCGGGGGTGTAATAATATGGAAGATTAAGAGTAAGAGAAGATTAGCGAACGACAGTCTAGTGAGCATGCAACAACTCGAGAGGGAGATGCCGAGCAGTGTTCCTTACTCAGACAGGACTGGCGAAGAAATTGCTGAAAGACCAATGGAGGAGGCTGGCGTGAGACCACCACGTGCGGCGGGAAAACCTCCCACGGCAGAGAGGAAAACATTGACCAAGAAAAACAAACCCTAGTGAACACATCTGCACCTACAAACACACGCACACATTTCATTGCATGTAGAACAGAAGAAAATGAAAAGAACATTACATTGCATGTAGAACAAAAGAAAATGAAGAGAACATTTCATTGCATGTAGAACAGAAGAAAATGAAAAGAACATTTCATTGCATGTAGAACAGAAGAAAATGAAAAGAACATTACATTGCCTGTAGAACAAAAGAAAATGAAAAGAACATTTCATTGCATGTAGAACAAAAGAAAATGAAAAGAACATTTCATTGCATGTAGAACAAAAAGAAATGGAAAGAACATTACCTTGCATGTTAGAAAGTAGAATAGAATTGCATGAGACAAATGCATGGTGCATGTTAAACGATGTAATGGGTTTTTAGGTGTCATTTACGGGTAAATGACAAATCGGTTAGGGAGGATTGTGGCCCCTTGCATTATTAGAAATATTCCTAGAAATATGATTTAATTTTTTCTTACTCAGTTTATTAAACAGGTTGTTAATTTTTTTTAAAAACGGAAAATAACTGAGTTGAAAATAATTCACTAAGAGTGTACTAGACGATCCTAAGGAAAAAAAAGAAGGAAAGAAAGGAAAAAAAGGAAGGAAGGGAAGAAAAGAAAGAAAGAGAAATGTACGACGCATGACCCAATTGAGGGTGGAGATAGGAGTCAGAAAGAGATTTAGGTCAAAGGTCTTGGCCGATTTTCGAAAAAGTCATTTTGATAAGAATGTCGGTCGGGGAGCACTTGGCCTACTTTTTGCGTGGAAAGACTCATTGGACAAAGGGAAATTTCTTTGTAGAACAATAGAAACGAAATTTTCTTTGGGTTGAGGGGAGGACCAGTGGAACGATATACAGACCTGTTAAGAATTGGACACCCACGTTAATAAAGTAGAGACATTTCAATGTAGATAATTAAGATTTTCGACTATCAGGAAAAACAAAGAGGTAAAAAGAGGACAGTTGCTTTTGGCTCACAGAGGGCGCCAAGAAGGCGGAAAAGATCCTTCTAAAGTCAAGACTAATTAGCAGCGGGCTGTTTGACAAAGTCCAGGTGAGAGAAAGCCAAAGATTGTCATTTTGCGTACGTGCAAAAAGGGGCAAAATTGGATTTTTTTTTTTTAAACAAGAACGATGTAACCACGCCCGCAAACAGAGGGGGAGAGGATGTTCGATCAATAACAATTGGTCGAATACGATCACGTGACCTGCGGAAGAAAAGGGAAAGAAATGCTCGATCAGGAACGATTGGTTGAAAAGCGGTCACCTGACATACGAGAGACTAAAGAGAGATGGATGCGCCGCCCCACCAAAGGTACTGCGAGGAAGTAGGGCGAAAACAATAGCGATAATGGAGAAGACAGAATTAATGCAGTTTTTGGAATTATCGAGAAAAACCCGACGCCGACAGACCCACCCCAGTTTGTTGCGGCGTCAATATACAGGACCCCAGTCGACAGAAATCAGTTGGAGTTGCAGTTGAGTTGAGAGTTGGACCGCGGGCAGGGATAGAGCCTGAACGCGGGCCATCAGGCCCGATTCACTCGCCCTTTGCGGGCAGAAGAATCCTCAGACAAGAAATCCTTCCAGCCCAAGTCGAAGACACAGGAGAACTTCCAGCCCAAGTAGACGAAGAAGAAGATTGCCTGAAAGCCTGAGAAGAATGGGAGATGCAGACAAGCCGAAAGTCGATGAGAAGTTAGAGTTCATCCCCGAACGGCAGCGAGAAAAGAACCCTCAGACAAGAAGAACTTCCAGCCCAAGTAGATGAAGAAGAAGATTGCCTGAAAGCCTGAGAAGAATTGGAGCTGCAGACAAGCCGAAAGTCGATGAGAAGTTAAAGTTCAGCTCCGGACGGCAGGAGAAGAGACCACCTCAGACGACAGAGATTTGCGGCTAAGTTGAAACAAGAAATCTTCCACCAAGTTGAAACAGGAAAACTACCAGCCCAAGCAGACGAAGAAGAAGAAATACAAATAAGTCGGAGAGAAGAATCAACTGCGAATGATCGATAGAAATTAGCCCCAGTGTCGAACTGAACCACACTCCGACATACATACATGATTCTAGAAAGTAGGTAATTCGACATTTTTCTATTGTGTGATAGAAGCTTGGTGCCATAGTCCACAGAGCGGGTCGGGAAATGAGAACACTTTTGTTTTATGTAACGGACTTTAAGATATAAAAGGTTGTTGCCCTTTTATCAGCAATTTTTGTTTGGTGTCGTGAGTTTTATTTTATTTGTGTTTTGCCACCCTGTCGGACTCAACTTGTATCGGCCCCGATCCTGCTGGTCCCGTCTGTCTAAGATCTAAAACAGCGTGGGTAGACAGACCGGAGATCGGTATAGTTGCTTTAGTGACCAGGTATTGGAAGCGAGTCGGGAAAGGCGAGGCTGGTGATCATCTGACCAAAGGGTTGGAGCGGCACGCTTGGACCCAGGAGGAGCGACCAGGAGGAGCGACGACACCGTGGCGCCGTAAACCAAAGGATCCGACACTGGGCCAGGTGTGTAACCGTCACAGTTGTTCAAAAATTCATCCCATTAGGCAAATTTAATTTTCTTCACAAAAACCGCTCATTATCCAATTTATTTATCAAACAGTTCGATTAGGGTGCTTACATGCTTATGCCACGCAGTGAGAAGCAAAATAACTATTGCGAAATGTATGAACACATTTAATATCTCTTTAACAGTTATGTTTATTTAACAGTACAAATTTGGTCTTTTGTCAGTGCAGCCTGTTTCGAATACAAATAACTGAATATAACATGTAATCGAGCTAGACTGATTGCTCTACCAAGGCTAAAGCTACCGGGCAGCCCTAATATTTACGAAGTTTGAATTCAGATTTTACAACATTATTTTTTTTTCACGCGCTATTGTTGATCTATTGTTAATTTTTTCATTATCAAATATGAACATCTGCTAGCTAATTTTGAATCTTCTGACAGGAAACAAGTGCAATATGGAGACTGAGTCGGTGCTGAGGCTGCCCCCGGACACTTATAAAGATGAGTAGTCTATTTGCAATTTGTTGTTCAAGATTCATTTCATTAGGCAAATTTAATTTTCTTCAGAAAAACTGTTTATTATTCATTTGTTTATCGAACAGTTCATATTGGGGTAACTATATGCTTATGTCACTTAGTGAGAAGCAAAAGTACTATATAGTAATCTTCTTAAGCATTTGATTAGCAAATATTATCACTATTATTCATTTCGTACTTTTTCTGTCGGTTATCCTGCCTTGAATGTGTTTTGGGGTTTATTTGTTTTATTTTAAGATTCCTACTTAAGATTTTAGCGGATGCAAAAAATAAACGATTGCATTTTTTGCAGTTATGGAATCCCGTTTGGCTGTTATTGCATAGAAGCTTGCAGCCTGCAAGAAACTTTTTGAAAAAAAAATCAATTAGATAACGTAAGTCGGAAAACGAAAACGTGAAACAAACATTGTAAGAAAAAATAACACGCCCCAAAGAATCATATCTTGATCCTAGACAAAATTTGCCACTTAGGAATTGTTATGAAAGAAAATCGTTTGCATACAGATAACAAATGACTTCGGTGACTAAAAAAGATAAAAAGAGTCTAAGACAAGGATATGTCTTCTAATCGAATTTATTCAATTTTTACAATGGTGATCCTGAGAGAATTAGGACTCTACCAGGAGAGGCACGGTAGAGTAAAGGGATAGCGGCTCGGACTGAGGAATCCAGTCGTGCTAATTTATGAATCCTCTTCCTCTCCCCTATGGTAAATAGCAGGACAGATCGGGTTCTATAGCCTTGAATAGCAACTGGTCTACCACAGGAAAAAAAAATCTGCCCGTCATCTGCGGGGGAAAAAACCTGTTTTGTCATGTATCGAAAGATATATGATCGTTTAGGCGATCATGTATCTTTCGATACATGACGAAGGCAGATTTCTATCGACAAGGGTAGGCGATCGTGACCAGGATTCATTATTGGCGGCCACGATCTTAACAACATTAAATATGCAAATGACACAGTGTTCATAGCAGACACAGAAAAGGAACTACAAGAACTCCAACAGAAGGTAGTAAAAGGAAGCAAGAAGATAGAATTTATGGTTGCTGGCCAACCGAACAGTCTAAGATATGAACTACAAATTTGAGACACTAAAATCAAGCAAGTACAAACATTAAAATATCTAGGAAGTGTTTAACAGAGGACGAAAAATGTGAAACAGAAACAGGAATGAGCATTGTAATAGCGAAAAAATGCCTTCCAAAAGCTAAGTAAAGTATTAAGAACAGGAATTTTTTAAAATTTAAAAAAAAAAAGGGTACTGACTCTTGTTATATAATATCGTTCCTGTCAGTGAATGCTGGACAATCTTCTCACAGATGAAGAATAGACCTGGAAGCTAAACAGAAATGAGGTTCAATGGAAGAATGGAGAATACTCATGGAATTCAATGTGAGCAAGGAGGAAGTTTGGTGAAAAAATGGAAACACGAATGACACTTATATTTAGAATCAGAAAAGTAGATATTTCTAGGGAAAATAATGAGGAAAATAGGACTTAGAAAATGTAATAATAAAAAAAGACATATTGAAGGCAAGACGAGCACTTGATATAGTGTAATGGTTATCACGCCTCGATTAAGACTAAGTAATGAATTGATTCTCCCTGGGTGCTCCATATTTTCGGCTTTCTGTTTCATCTAGGCTACGCTTAGAAAAAAAAAACATTTGGGCACTTTTGATGTGGCGTAAATGTTTAGCAAGCTTGTCTTGCTGGACCAGTTACTAGTGATCAGTGAGTTCGATCCTCACTGGGTGTTCCAAAATTATGCCACATCTCAGCTATGCTTAGAAAAATATTTAGGTACATCGACGTGGTGCAACTGCTAGCAAGCTTGTCTTGTTAGATAAGTTATGACAGTTCGATGCACGGTGGGTGCCCTACACTTTCGGCCTTTGTGCCACATCGAAGCTACGCTTTAGAAAGTCACCACATTGAAGGCGAAAAGGACAGTGGAAAGCAGGTGAGTGACGTACCTTTTGTAAATGCAAGACAGAAAGAAAGATGATCTATGATCGCTTAAGACCTGAAAGGACACTGTATACAGAAGACCCAAACCTTGCTCATGACAGTAATAGGCCTATCCCTCCCCATAGCGTTATATCCTGTTATTCTGGCTGCACCGACAAACAGATCCAATCTTCCCTGCTATATGTATTTGTAAATGTTCGGGAGCAGCCTCAGCACCGACTCAGTCTCCACATTGCATTCGTTTCTGTCGAAAGATTCAAAATTAGCTAACAAATGTTCATATTTTATAATGAAAATATATTTTAATTAAAACTTAAAAGATCAACAATAGGGCATGAAAAAAATTAATGTTGAAAAATCTGAATTCAAACTTCGTAAATATTAGGGCTGCCCGGTGGCTTTAGCCTTGGTAGAGCAATCAGTCTAGCTCGACCACATGTCGTTATATTCAGTTATTTGTATTCGAAACTGGCTGCAATTGACAAAGACCCAATTTGTACTGTTAAATAAACATAGCTGTTGAAAGATATTAAATATGTTCATACATTTCACACTAAATGACTGAGTGGCATAACATGTGCTCGCCTATATACCTATATAATAAAAAAAAATTAGTAATAATTCTAGTAAGTTATAATACTAGTAAGTTACAATACTAGTAAGTAAAATAATAATTGATAAACAAATTGATAATGAGCGGTTGTTCTGAAGAAAATTAAATTCGCCCTAAATGAGATGAATCTTAAACAACAATCTTCAACTGGACTATATATATTTATAAACAGCCTCAAAATCGACTCAGTCTCCATATTGCACTCATTTTCTGTCGTAAACTCTCAGCTTAGTTAGCAAATGTACTTGCTTTATTTTGTCCTTTTTTAAAATTAAAAGATAACATGAATCGATAAAATCGTAAGAAAAATTAATGTAGAGAAGGAAATGTTTGAATACAAACTTCCGTAAATATTAGGACGTCCCGGTGTCTTTAGCATTGGTAGAGCAACCAGTCTAGGAAAAAAAAAAACTCTGAATTTAAAACCAGCCGCTGTCAGATTATCTAATACATATATCAAAACAATTTCAAAGAAATCTTTAAGAAAAAGTTAAAATAATTTTACTCCATAAATAGTATTATCTTTACGAAAATACTATTCGGAGAGAAAGTAAAAAGTCAAACATTAATAAGAGCTAAAATAACATGAAAGTGTGGATGGCCCACGAAAAAAAAAATGACACTACAGAGAGAATAAGTGGTAAAAAATATAACTTCAGTGTTTTCTTGAATTTGAATTTTTTGGACGAATCTTATATGCAACATACCGAGGTTACAGCAAAATTATCCAAATCGTAACAACAAAATGTCCAATTGTTAGATTAAACTTTGAACCGTTGTATTTTAAAACGATTAAAGATATCTTACTGAATTATCCAAGGCTTTTATAAGACTATTAGACTGTACTTTGAACTATAAGAATGTATTTAGATCTAAGCTGAAATGATGATCTCTCTTTGCTGTTGTAACCTCTTCATCCAGCTTTCCTCTCTGCTGTTTCCTCTTTTTTTAAAACTTATCCACCATTCTCTTGATGGTTCTAGAATGGAGTCTGAACATGGAGGCAAGAATATGAATGCTGTTACCAGTACTGAAGGCCTGAATGATCTTTTTCCACCATTGTTCTCTCACCATTGTTCAGTTGGGGAAGAAATAGTGAGGTTGACACAAAACGATTTTAACCTCTTCTTTCTAGCTGAATACCTCAAAGGTTTTTTCAGTGATTCTTACAATAAATGGTGTCAAGATGGCTAAAGGTCTTATCTGAAAAAACCTTTTTTTTTGTGGGATGGACACTAATCTCATACTGTTACACGATTTGGTCAATTTTGCTGTTACACCCGGTTTATTGATTCAAAAGAAATCTTCATGGATGTGTTTTAACACCGGATTTATTGAACCTATACAGTGAGACGATCCGAGAGAACTAGAAGTCCTGCCAGGAATTATTATCGACGGGCATAATACTTAACAACATAAGGCATACGGAAGACTCTGTGTTGATATTAGACTCATAAAGGAAACTGTTGTAACTATTTCACAATGCAGTAAAAGTTGGTAGAAGAGAGAAATTATAATTGTTTGGCAAAATGACAGCCCATTGTGTGAGGTATGTGGTGGGGACATACCATAGTTAAGATGGAACAGGAATTTAACTATCTAAGTAATATGGTAATAGACGGCGGAAAATGCGAGAGAGAATTCTGAAGGCCCATAGAAATAGCAGATGACATCTGGAAACTAAATAAGGAAAACAATTGAAAATATAATTAGAAACAACTTTCCAACGTGTTTAAAGTCTTTTTCTCTGTAGTTCCTTTTTTTTGAGAAATCTAGAGAACCCTCTGATCCTCAAATTATAGCCCTGTTTGTCACTTACCGCTTTTCGGACAAATTATTTGGGGCTCTAATCAATGCCGAAGTGGTTAAGAAACTTACTTCACAACTCCTTTTCGGACAAACAATATGGCTTCCGTTTTGCCAATTCTGCCGCTGATGTGATGACGCCATCACTTAATTTGTATGTCAAGCTCTGGATAAGAACTGCGAAGCTCGGCTGTGGCTCTTGATATCTCGAAGGCGTTCGACACGGTTTGGTATGTTGGCCTTCTACGCGGTGTCACAGGACGTTCCTATCAAATCGTGAAACGAAGGTCGCTTTGAACGGCTTTTGCTTCTAATTCATTTCATCTCCATCCTGAGTCCTAAGATATTTCTGATCTTCATCAATAAAATCCCCGATGTCATCAATAGGTATTCAGGAAAAGATCTGCAATGAGTTGTTAACTTGGGCAAGAAATGGCTTGTAGCTTTTAATGCCTCCAAAGCAAAAGTGCTTTAATTAAACAACCACAGAGACTAGAATCCAGGAGAGAAATACTGTGCCTCTTGGTCTCACGTCTTCCACTGACTTGAAGTGGAGCGACCACATGAATCAATAGTTGCATCTACTGCAAGGACAGTTGGCCTGCTGTGTCATGCCAGAAATCTTCCGTCTGAATCAATCTTGCACATTTACAAGTCTACCATTCGTCCGTACATTGAATACTGTGGTGATTCCGGCCTGGTGGTCCCATTTATATATCAAGATTCTTGACAAAATCCAAAGAGGGCTCCATAATGTAACGATTCTGACTTCGGATCACGTTTTCAGTCACTTTCTCACAGACGATGTGGCTTTTTTTGTCTTTCTCTAAATATTTTCATGGCAACTGCTCGGACTAGCTTTTTGCCCTGGATGCGCCGAATATCTGAATTTAATTTTAATTTAAATTGGAATCTATATCCTACACTTTTTACTGTTGAATACAACCGCCACTTTTATATCAACAATTTTTTTCTCGCACTTCCCACCTGTAGAAATCCTCTCCTTACTTGCTTCCATGATAACTACAATCTTGAAAAATGTAAATGCAACGTCAGAAGTCATCTTCGGTCTACTTGAACCCATATCATGTTTTGTCCTCCACCTCAATTAGTCTTTCACTTTCACTTTCACTTTCACGCCCTGTAACACCCCCCGCGTACTAGTGGCATTATCACCTTGCTTGGGGTAAGCTAATTCAACAAAAGAAATACTCACAAGAGACTTAAAGAACCAGAAAATGTTTCTTCGAGAGAATAGAAACGGCTCTGAGATGGTTCTATCGATGAATGCTAAAAATACCGAATAATTTTAACGCCTTCTAAACGAAACTGTTCTTTTTTTTTTAATCATCTGCAAGAACCCTTTATTCTTCCGTCAATTTGGCTGATGCTAACCTCCTCGAGAGGACTCACTGCGCCTTTTAGGACAAGTGTTTTTATTGATATGATGTAAAGAAATTATATTGAACCAATTTCTAAAGTCTTCGAAGCAGAAAAGTTGGTTTACTGTGCCAAGATTGTGTATTACATATTTATATGAAGTCATCTGTACTTGCTTTAAATATTGCTGCCACCCTGGTCTGGTGCTCCTGTTATATATCTAGAGATTCTTGATAGAAGAATCTGTAATGTTATTGGTTCTGTCCTGCATCTTGCCTTCAGTCTGATTCCTACCGCCGTAACGTTGCCTAACCTGAACCTTTTCTATAAATATTTTTAAGGTAATTTTTCTGATGAACTTTCTTTCTATGTTACCAGAGCTTATGAATTTAAGTCTCAGTACTTTTAGTGGCAGGTACTTCATCATTTTACAGTTGAAATGGCTACATGTAACCGTAAGTTATATGCTAATAGTTTCCTTCTATCGCACTTCCTTTCAGGGGACTCCTATTCCGACTTTGCTTCCTATCCAACTTTGATTTTCAAAATTTAAATGCATTGTCAATCGTTAATCCACTGTCTTCTTAATTCCTTTCCTTTTATTGTCTTCTCTCTTTTGAGGTATTTTCTCATATTCTATCACTCAGTAACACCTTGCGTCTTAGTGGCTTTATTGCCTTGATTGGTTTGTGTTATATACCGTACCTATGAACACTATCGGTATGTCCCAATCCTCATCAATACGTTGTAACTATTTTATGGATGGGGTCAACGCAGTCAGCAGTGGTTTATTTACTACGCCGTTGGCGAGTATTGTATTTTGTTGATAAGAAAGATTACCATTTACCTAACCTCCGTTTTATTCATTCAGTAACCTTTTCTTTAGGTTACAAAAAGCTTAAAATCAATAAAAAAAAATATAGAGACTATTTTGCAACGAGGGAGTATTCATGAAAAAGGGGAAATAAAAGGAAATGTATAATTACAATAAAAACAAAAGACAGTTGAAATTTGCAGATATAATGAGGAAAGTAGGTCTAGAGAATTCAACAATGTCAGAACAGGTTAATGTCAAAATACACAGGAAAAACAGGAGTAACCTATTTGCCGGTTAGAATCAATAAGCAGAATATAAAGAGGAATGTAAAGAGACCAACATAACTCCAAACAACAAAAATATAGGAAGCTGTGGAGAGCTATGATTGGTTATAAACCGTAAAAAGCAACAAAACAAAAAAATGAAGAATTCAATGAAGAGAAGACTACAGAGATAGAAGGAGAACAGCTAACAGAGAGAGGTATAATTTTTTTAAATAGCAGGACATTACACGTGCCTTCGACTGCGTACACAAAAAATACAACAAACAAAAGCCACAATATATAAAGAAAGATATTACAAAGGCCGATGTTAAAGGATCAATACATTTGACTACAAAAGACAAAAAGTTGGGAAGAGACATGGCTATTTTTGTACTGGAAGACACACCGCATTTATAAGAATAAAAATAGATAAAAGGACGAAAAAGACAAAGACAGGAATTGTGGATTACCATGAAGATCCACGCCCTGAAGGGACATAGCATTTAAAAAGAACAAAAATACAAAAACCTATTTATAAACCACAAAAAGCAGAAATTTGTAGATTACCAATGAAGACCTGCTCTGAAGGAAATAACATTTAAAAAGAACAAAAATGTGTAAAAGCTTTGTTAGAGCCACAAAGACAGGAATTTGTAGAATGCGATGAAGACCTGAGCCTGAAGGAATATAGCACTTAAAAGAACAAGAATGTGCAAAGCCTACTTAGAACTACAAAGACAGGAATTTGTAGAATGCCGAAGACCTCCAATCCTGGAAGATACAGAGCATTTTAAAGAAGAAAATGTCCTAAAGGTCACTTAGAACACCAAAAGACATGCATTGTTAGAATGCCATGATCGCTCCGTCAACGAATTAATATATCGATACTTGACAGTAGATGCTTGGTGGGGCACCGAAACAGAAACTTCTCTGCGTCACTTCTCTGTGTTACATCACAGTAACACTTCTCTGTGTCACGTCACAGTAATACTTCACTGTGTCACATCACAGTAACACTTTCTGTGTCATCACAGGTCGACTTTCACTGTGTCACATCACAGTAACACTTTCTGTGTCACATCACAGTAACACTTCTCTGTGTCACGTCACAGTAACACTTTCACTGTGTCACACCACAGTAACACTTCTGTGTCACATCACAGTAACACTTCTCTGTGTCACATCACAGTAACACTTCTGTGTCACATCACAGTAACACTTCACTGTGTCACATCACAGTAACACTTCTCTGTGTCACATCACAGTAACACTTCACTGTGTCACATCACAGTAACACTTTCTGTGTGGGATAGAGCCTGAACGCGGGCCATCAGGCCCGATTCACTCGCCCCTTTGCGGGCAGAAGAATCCTCAGACAAGAAAATCCTTCCAGCCCAAGTCGAAGACAGGAGAACTTCCAGCCCAAGTAGACGAAGAAGAAGATTGCCTGAAAGCCTGAGAAGAATGGGAGATGCAGACAAGCCGAAAGTCGATGAGAAGTTGGAGTTCATCCCCGAACGGCAGCGAGAAAAGAACCCTCAGACAAGAAGAACTTCCAGCCCAAGTAGATGAAGAAGAAGATTGCCTGAAAGCCTGAGAAGAATTGAGCTGCAGACAAGCCGAAAGTCGATGAGAAGTTAAAGTTCAGCTCCGGACGGCAGTGAGAAGAGACCACCTCAGACGACAGAGAGTTGCGGCTAAGTTGAAACAAGAAATCTTCCACCAAGTTGAAACAGGAAAACTACCAGCCCAAGCAGACGAAGAAGAAGAAATACAACTCAAGTCGGAGAGAAGAATCAACTGCGAATGATCGATAGAAATTAGCCCCAGTGTCGAACTGAACCACACTCCGACATACATACATGATTCTAGAAAGTAGGTAATTCGACATTTTTCTATTGTGTGATAGAAGCTTGGTGCCATAGTCCACAGAGCGGGTCGGGAAATGAGAACACTTTTGTTTTTATGTAACGGACTTTAAGATATAAAAGGTTGTTGCCCTTTTATCAGCAATTTTGTTTGGTGTCGTGAGTTTTTATTTTATTTGTGTTTTGCCACCCCGTCGGACTCAACTTGTATCGGCCCCGATCCTGCTGGTCCCGTCTGTCTAAGATCTAAACACAGCGTGGGTAGACAGACCGGAGATCGGTATAGTTGCTTTAGTGACCAGGTATTGGAAGCGAGTCGGGAAAGGCGAGGCTGGTGATCATCTGACCAAAGGGTTGGAGCGGCACGCTTGGACCCAGGAGGAGCGACCAGGAGGAGCGACGTCACCGTGGCGCCGTAACCAAAGGATCCGACACTGGGCCAGGTGTGTAACCGTCACAGTTGTTCAAAATTCATCCCATTAGGCAAATTTAATTTTCTTCACAAAAACCGCTCATTATCCAATTTATTTATCAAACAGTTCGATTAGGGGTGCTTACATGCTTATGCCACGCAGTGAGAAGCAAAATAACTATTGCGAAATGTATGAACACATTTAATATCTCTTTAACAGTTATGTTTATTTAACAGTACAAATTTGGTCTTTGTCAGTGCAGCCTGTTTCGAATACAAATAACTGAATATAACATGTAATCGAGCTAGACTGATTGCTCTACCAAGGCTAAAGCTACCGGGCAGCCCTAATATTTACGAAGTTTGAATTCAGATTTTACAACATTATTTTTTTTTCACGCGCTATTGTTGATCTATTGTTAATTTTTTCATTATCAAATATGAACATCTGCTAGCTAATTTTGAATCTTCTGACGAGGAAACAAGTGCAATATGGAGACTGAGTCGGTGCTGAGGCTGCCCTTTTGGACACTTATAAAGATGAGTAGTCTATTTGCAATTTGTTGTTCAAGATTCATTTCATTAGGCAAATTTAATTTTCTTCAGAAAAACTGTTTATTATTCATTTGTTTATCGAACAGTTCATATTGGGGTAACTATATGCTTATGTCACTTAGTGAGAAGCAAAAGTACTATATAGTAATCTTCTTAAGCATTTGATTAGCAAATATTATCACTATTATTCATTTCGTACTTTTTTCTGTCGGTTATCCTGCCTTGAATGTGTTTTGGGGTTTATTTGCTTTATTTTAAGATTCCTACTTAAGATTTTAGCGGATGCAAAAAATAAACGATTGCATTTTTGCAGTTATGGAATCCCGTTGTGGCTGTTACTGCATAGAAGCTTGCAGCCTGCAAGAAACTTTGAATAAAAAAAATCAATTAGATAACGTAAGTCGGAAAACGAAAACGTGAAACAAACATTGTAAGAAAAAATAACACGCCCCAAAGAATCATATCTTGATCCTAGACAAAATTTGCCACTTAGGAATTGTTATGAAAGAAAATCGTTTGCATACAGATAACAAATGACTTCGGTGACTATAAAAAAGATAAAAGAGTCTAAGACAAGGATATGTCTTCTAATCGAATTTATTCAATTTTTACAATGGTGATCCCGAGAGAATTAGGACTCTACCAGGAGAGGCACGGTAGAGTAAGGGATAGCGGCTCGGACTGAGGAATCCAGTCGTGCTAATTTATGAATCCTCTTCCTCTCCCCTATGGTAAATAGCAGGACAGATCGGGTTCTATAGCCTTGAATAGCAACTGGTCTACCACAGGAAAAAAAATCTGCCTCGTCATCTGCGGGGGAACAAAAAACCTGCCTTGTCATGTATCGAAAGATATATGATCGCTTAGGCGATCATGTATCTTTCGATACATGACGAAGGCAGATTTCTCTATCACGCGTAGGCGATCGTGACCAGGATTCATTATTGGCGGCCACGATCTTAACAACATTAAATATGCAAATGACACAGTGTTCATAGCAGACACAGAAAAGGAACTACAAGAACTCCAACAGAAGGTAGTAAAAGGGAAGCAAGAAGATAGAATTTATGGTTGTCAGCTAACCGAACAGTCTAAGATATGAACTACAAATTTGAGACACTAAAATCAAGCAAGTACAAACATTAAAATATCTAGGAAGTGTTTTAACAGAGGACGAAAAATGTGAAACAGAAACAGGAATGAGCATTGTAATAGCGAAAAATGCCTTCCAAAAGCTAAGTAAAGTATTAAGAAACAGGAATTTTTTTTTAAAATTTAAAAAAAAAAAGGGTACTGACTCTTGTTATATAATATCGTTCCTGTCAGTGAATGCTGGACAATCTTCTCACAGATGAAGAATAGACCCGAAGCAACAGAAATGAGGTTCAATGGAAGAATGCCGAGAATACCATGGAATTAACATGTGAGCAAGGAGGAAGTTTGGTGAAAAATGGAAACACGAATGACACTTATATTTAGAATCAGAAAAAGTAGATATTTCTAGGGAAAATAATGAGGAAAATAGGACTTAGAAAATGTAATACTCAAAAGACATATTGAAGGCAAGACGAGCACTTCGATATAGTGTAATGGTTATCACGCTCGATTAAGACTAAGTAATGAATTCGATTCTCCCTGGGTGCTCCATATTTTCGGCTTTCTGTTTCATCTAGGCTACGCTTAGAAAAAAACATTTGGGCACTTTGATGTGGCGTAATGTTTAGCAAGCTTGTCTTGCTGGACCAGTTACTAGTGATCAGTGAGTTCGATCCTCACTGGGTGTTCCAAAATTATGCCACATCTCAGCTATGCTTAGAAAAATATTTAGGTACATCGACGTGGTGCAACTGCTAGCAAGCTTGTCTTGTTAGATAAGTTATGACAGTTCGATGCACGGTGGGTGCCCTACACTTTCGGCCTTGTGCCACATCGAAGCTACGCTTAGAAAGTCACCACATTGAAGGCGAAAAGGACAGTGGAAAGCAGGTGAGTGACGTACCTTTTGTAAATGCAAGACAGAAATTAAGACGATCTATGATCGCTTAAGACCTGAAAGGACACTGTATACAGAAGACCCAAACCTTGCTCATGACAGTAATAGGCCTATCCCTCCCCCATAGCGTTATATCCTGTTATTCTGGCTGCACCGACAAACAGATCCAATCTTCCCTGCTATATGTATTTGTAAATGTTCGGGAGCAGCCTCAGCACCGACTCAGTCTCCACATTGCATTCGTTTCCTGTCGAAAGATTCAAAATTAGCTAACAAATGTTCATATTTTATAATGAAAATATATTTTAATTAAAACTTAAAAGATCAACAATAGGGCATGAAAAAAATTAATGTTGAAAAATCTGAATTCAAACTTCGTAAATATTAGGGCTGCCCGGTGGCTTTAGCCTTGGTAGAGCAATCAGTCTAGCTCGACCACATGTCGTTATATTCAGTTATTTGTATTCGAAACTGGCTGCACTGACAAAGACCCAACTTGTACTGTTAAATAAACATAGCTGTTGAAGAGATATTAAATATGTTCATACATTTCACACTAAATGACTGAGTGGCATAAGCATGTGCTCGCCTATATACCTATATAATAATAAAAAAAATTAGTAATAATTCTAGTAAGTTATAATACTAGTAAGTTACAATACTAGTAAGTAATAATAATTGATAAACAAATTGGATAATGAGCGGTTGTTCTGAAGAAAATTAAATTCGCCTAAATGAGATGAATCTTAAACAACAATCTTCAACTGGACTATATATATTTATAAACAGCCTCAAAATCGACTCAGTCTCCATATTGCACTCATTTTCTGTCGTAAACTCTCAGCTTAGTTAGCAATGTACTTGCTTTATTTTGTCCTTTTTTTAAATTAAAAAGATAACATGAATCGATAAAATCGTAAGAAAAAATTAATGTAGAGAAGGAAATGTTTGAATACAAACTTCCGTAAATATTAGGACGTCCCGGTGTCTTTAGCATTGGTAGAGCAACCAGTCTAGGAAAAAAAAAAACTCTGAATTTAAAACCAGCCGCTGTCAGATTATCTAATACATATATCAAAACAATTTCAAAGAAATCTTTAAGAAAAAAGTTAAAATAATTTTACTCCATAAATAGTATTATCTTTTACGAAAATACTATTCGGAGAGAAAGTAAAAAGTCAAACATTAATAAGAGCTAAAATAACATGAAAGTGTGGATGGCCCACGAAAAGAAATGACACTACAGAGAGAATAAGTGGTAAAAATATAACTTCAGTGTTTTCTTGAATTTGAATTTTTTGGACGAATCTTCTATATGCAACATACCGAGTGTTACAGCAAAATTATCCAAATCGTGTAACAACAAAAATGTCCAATTGTTAGATTAAACTTTGAACCGTTGTATTTTAAAAACGATTAAAGATATCTTACTGGAATTATCCAAGGCTTTTATAAGACTATTAGACTGTACTTTGAACTATAAGAATGTATTTAGATCTAAGCTGAAATGATGATCTCTCTTGCTGTTGTAACCTCTTCATCCAGCTTTCCTCTCTGCTGTTTCCTCTTTTTAAAACTTATCCACCATTCTCTTGATGGTTCTAGAATGGAGTCTGAACATGGAGGCAAGAATATGAATGCTGTTACCAGTACTGAAGGCCTGAATGATCTTTTTCCACCATTGTTCTCTCACCATTGTTCAGTTGGGAAGAAATAGTGAGGTTGACACAAAAACGATTTTAACCTCTTCTCTTTCTAGCTGAATACCTCAAAGGTTTTTTCAGTGATTCTTACAATAAATGGTGTCAAGATGGCTAAAGGTCTTATCTGAAAACCTTTTTGTGGGATGGACACTAATCTCATACTGTTACACGATTTGGTCAATTTTGCTGTTACACCCGGTTTATTGATTCAAAAGAAATCTTCATGGATGTGTTTTAACACCGGATTTATTGAACCTATACAGTGAGACGATCCTGAGAGAACTAGAAGTCCTGCCAGGAATTATTATCGACGGGCATAATACTTAACAACATAAGGCATACGGAAGACTCTGTGTTGATATTAGACTCATAAAGGAAACTGGTGTAACTATTTCACAATGCAGTAAAAGTTGGTAGAAGAGAGAAATTATAATTGTCGGCAAATGACAGCCCATTGTGTGAGGTATGTGGTGGGGACATACCATAGTTAAGATGGAACAGGAATTTAACTATCTAAGTAATATGGTAATAGACGGCGGAAAATGCGAGAGAGAATTCTGAAGGCCCATAGAAATAGCAGATGACATCTGGAAACTAAATAAGGAAAACAATTGAAAATATAATTAGAAACAACTTTCCAACGTGTTTAAAGTCTTTCTCTGTAGTTCCTTTTTTTGAGAAATCTAGAGAACCCTCTGATCCCTCAAATTATAGCCCTGTTTGTCACTTACCGCTTTTCGACAAATTATTTGGGGCTCTAATCAATGCTGAAGTGGTTAAGAAACTTACTTCTCACAACTCCCTTTCGGACAAACAATATGGCTTCCGTTTTGCCAATTCTGCCGCTGATGTGATGACGGCCATCACTTAATTTGTATGTCAAGCTCTGGATAAGAACTGCGAAGCTCGGCTGTGGCTCTTGATATCTCGAAGGCGTTCGACACGGTTTGGTATGCTGGCCTTCTACGCGGTGTCACAGGACGTTCCTATCAAATCGTGAAACGAAGGTCGCTTTGAACGGCTCGCTTCTAATTCATTTCATCTCCATCCTGAGTCCTAAGATATTTCTGATCTTCATCAATAAAATCCCCGATGTCATCAATAGGTATTCAGGAAAAGATCTGCAATGAGTTGTTAACTTGGGCAAGAAATGGCTTGTAGCTTTTAATGCCTCCAAAGCAAAAGTGCTTTAATTAAACACCATAGAGACTAGAATCCAGGAGAGAAATACTGTGCCTTCTTGGTCTCACGTCTTCCACTGACTTGAAGTGGAGCGACTACATGGAATCAATAGTTGCATCTACTGCAAGGACAGTTGGCTCGCTGTGTCATGCCAGAAATCTCTTCCGTCTGAATCAATCTTGCACATTTACAAGTCTACCATTCGTCCGTACATTGAATACTGTGGTGATCTCCGGCCTGGTGGTCCTAATTTACATATCAAGATTCTTGACAAAATCCAAAGAGGGCTCCATAATGTAATCGATTCTGACTTCGGATCACGTTTTCAGTCACTTTCTCACAGACGTGATGTGGCTTTTCTTTGTCTTTTCTCTAAATATTTTCATGGCAACCGCTCGGACTAGCTTTTGTACCCTGATGCGCCGAATATCTGAATTTAATTTTAATTTAAATTGGAATCTATATCCTACACTTTTACTGTTGGAATACAACCGCCACTTCTATATCAACAATTTCTTTTCTCGCACTTCCCACCTGTAGAAATCCCTTCTCCTTACTTGCTTCCATGATAACTACAATCTTGAAAAAATGTAAATGCAACGTCAGAAGTCATCTTCGGTCTACTTGAACCCATATCATGTTTTGTCCTCCAATTCTCAATTAGTCTTTCACTTTCACTTTCACTTTCACGCCCTGTAAACCCCCCCCGCGTACTAGTGGCATTATCACCTTGTTTGGGGTAAGCTAATTCAACAAAAGAAATACTCACAAGAGACTTAAAGAACCAGAAAAATGTTTCTTCGAGAGAATAGAAACGGCTCTGAGATGGTTCTATCGATGAATGCTAAAAATACCGAATAATTTTAACGCCTTCTAAACGAAACTGTTCTTTTTTTAATCATCTGCAAGAACCCTTTTTATCTTCCGTCAACTTGGCTGATGCTAACCTCCTCGAGAGTGACTCACTGCGCCTTTTAGGACAAGTTTTTTATTGATATGATGTAAAAGAAATTATATTGAACCAATTTCTAAGTCTTCAGCTAGAAAAGTTGGTTTACTGTGCCAAGATTGTGTATTACATATTTATAAGAATACCATTCGTACTTGCTTTAAATATTGCTGCCACCCCTGGTCTGGTGCTCCTGCTATATATCTAGAGATTCTTGATAGAAGAATCTGTAATGTTATTGGTTCTGTCCTGGCATCTTGCCTTCAGTCTGATTCCTACCGCCGTAACGTTGCCTAACCTGTACCTTTTCTATAAATATTTTTAAGGTAATTTTTCTGATGAACTTTCTTTCTATGTTACCTAGAGCTTATGAATTTAAGTCTAGTACTTAGTGGCAGGTACTCATCATTTTACAGTTGAAATGGCTACATGTAACCGTAAGTTATATGCTAATAGTTTCTTCTATCGCACTTCTCCCTTGTGGGACTCTATTCCGACTTCTTGCTTCCTATCCAACTTTGATTTTCAAAAATTTAAATGCATTGTCAATCGTTAATCCACTGTCTTCTTAATTCCTTTCCTTTTATTGTCTTCTCTCTTTGATAGTATTTTTCTCATATTCTCTATCACTCAGTAACACCTTGCGTCTTAGTGGCTTTATTGCCTTGATTGGTTTGTGTTATATACCGTACCTATGAACACTAATGGGTATGTCCCAATCCTCATCAATACGTTGGGCACTATTTATGGGATGGGGGCTGTCACAGTCAGCAGTGGTTTACCTACTTCACGCCGTTGGCGAGTATTGTATTTTGTTGATGTTATAAAGATTACCATTTCATTTCCAACCTCCGTTTTGGTTATTCCTCATTCAGTAACCTTTTCTAGGTTACAAAAGTTTAAAATCGGTCAAAAAAAATATAGAGAGATCATTTTGCAACGAGGGAGTATTCATGAAAAGGGGAAATAAAAGGAAATGTATAATTACAATAAAACAAAAGACAGTTGAAATTTGCAGATATAATGAGGAAAGTAGGTCTAGAGAATTCAACAATGTCAGAACAGGTTAATGTCAAAATACACAGGAAAACAGTGAGTAACCTATTTAAGCGGTTAGAATCAATGGGCAGAATATAAAGAGGAATGTAAAGAGACCAACATAACCTTAAACAACAAAATATAGGAAGCTGTGGAGAGCTATGATTGGTTATAAACCGTAAAAAGCAACAAAACAAAAAATGAAGAATTCAATGAAGAGAAGACTACAGAGATAGAAGGAGAACAGCTAACAGAGAGAGGTATAATTTTTTTTAAATAGCAGGACATTACACGTGCTCTTCGACTGCGTACATAAAAAATACAACAAACAAAAGCCACAATATATAAAGAAAAGATATTACAAAGGTCGATGTTAAAGGATCAATGTTACTCTGGACTACAAAAGACAAAAAGTTGGGAAGAGACATGGCTATTTCTTGTACTGAAGACACACCGCATTTATAAGAATAAAAATAGATAAAAAGTGACGTAGAAAAAGACAAAGACAGGGAATTGTGGATTACCATGAAGATCCACGCCCTGAAGGGACATAGCATTTAAAAGAACAAAAAATATGTAAAAACCTATTTATAAACCACAAAAGCAGAAATTTGTAGATTACCATGAAGACCCAAGCTCTGAAGGGAAATAACATTTAAAAGAACAAAAATGTGTAAAAGCTTAGTTAGAGCCACAAAGACAGGAATTTGTAGAATGCGATGAAGACCCGAGCCTGAAGGAATATAGCACTTAAAAGAACAAGAATGTGCAAAAGCCTACTTAGAACTACAAAGACAGGAATTTGTAGAATGCCATGAAGACCTCCAATCCTGAAGATACAGAGCATTTTAAAGAAGAAAAATGTCCTAAAGGTCACTTAGAACACCAAAAGACATGCATTGTTAGAATGCCATGATCGCTCACGTCAACGAATTAATATATCGATACTTGACAGTAGATGCTTGGTGGGGCACCGAAACAGAAACTTCTCTGCGTCACTTCTCTGTGTTACATCACAGTAACACTTCTCTGTGTCACGTCACAGTAACACTTCACTGTGTCACATCACAGTAACACTTCTCTGTGTCACATCACAGTAACACTTCACTGTGTCACATCACAGTAACACTTCTCTGTGTCACATCACAGTAACACTTCTCTGTGTCACGTCACAGTAACACTTCACTGTGTCACATCACAGTAACACTTCTCTGTGTCACATCACAGTAACACTTCTCTGTGTCACATCACAGTAACACTTCTCTGTGTCACATCACAGTAACACTTCACTGTGTCACATCACAGTAACACTTCTCTGTGTCACATCACAGTAACACTTCACTGTGTCACATCACAGTAACACTTCTCTGTGTCATTCCAATGCTGTTTCCCTTTGAGGGTCAATGTCAGCTTTTTTTAAGGTTACATTTTAAAATATCTTCGCACCGTTGCCACTGACTTCAATGTTTGCAGACATCAATGACAAGCGAGATAGAGAGTTAGGTTAGGCTGAGTCTTTATATTGCATTTAAGAGGCAATGGAAGAGTGCGAAGGAAACATCTAGCGTAAAGATTATTTAAAATATATAGATTTAAAATTTCTGAATAAATCAAGCAGTTCTTATAACATATTAAAAGAATGAAAGAAAATATTAGAATAAAGAAAAGTATATGATGGACGAAAGAAAAAAAGAAACAACAAATGAAAAAAAGAAAGAAGTTTAAGAGAGCGGGAAAACAAAATTAATAAAAAAAAATATATGAATGAAACTTGAAAAATATTTGAGTAAATAAACAAAGAAAGAAAGAAAGAAAGAAAGAAAGAAAGAAAGAAAGAAAGAAAAGAAAAAGCCAATAATAATGAAGAAACGAAAAATACAGGAAGAAGCATGAAAGAAAATAAAAAAAACAAGGAAAGAAAGAAGAAAATAGATCGAAGATGGTAGGAGGACTGTTGAGGTGTCCTTCCCTTTTTACACAAATGGACTCACCCAGTATATACATATACTACTGCTACGTGAAGACCCGAGAGACGAAAGCAACAGAGGGTGAAGGTAACAGACAGACAGACAGAACAAACGTAGCCAGCAAGAGTCACCGTGAGCGAGCACGTAGACTCAGTAAGAAGTCATACAGCGATACTTCAATACCAAAGACTGTAGAGATATTTTGCTACTAACCCGTATTCCTGGAACTACTAACCTGCATTACTAGTTTGTATTATTACGTTAATACATTATTTTCTTATATTCATTCTTGGCGTTTGTTATTTATTGGTACCGGATTTCATCCAGGAATCCACAACAAGGACTAAAAAGGAAGAAAGGAAGAAATGAATGGAAAAGGAAGAACAAATGAAGAATGAAAGGCAAAAAATTAGAGATACAATAAAAGAAAATTTATTTATAAAGGAAGAAAAAGTGGAATGAATAAAGAAAGAAAGAAATGGAAGAAAAGATGAAAGGAAGAAATTAAAGAAAGAAAGAAAGATTTCATAATAAAATGTATGAGATAAATCAAGAAAAAAGAAAGAAAGAAAAGAAGAACGAAAAATGGGGTACATAACTGAGATGTTGTGAGTTTCCCGCGTGTCGGTGTATGAATCAAGACAAACACAGTTGTAGAGGAAAATACTGGTATATTCATAAAAGCAATTAACAATAGAGTGATTAGTAGAACGAAGGTTGGTTAGTACGAAATAATATCCAAAGTCTATAGTCCGGAGACAGAGAGTTGAACCGATCAGTCGCTCAGAAAGTATCTGGACTGCTGAGATATTAAGCCACCCCCCCCCCACGAGGGTGTCATGTGGCACAAGGCCTTTTTAACGTGGGCATTCCCGAGCCATTAGGCTCGGCCAAAAAAATAGCCCATTTGAACCCGTATAAACGGGTTCAGGGCCGGTTTTACCTCCCCGAAGAGACAGAGAGTTGAATAGATCAGTCGCTCAGAAAGTATCTGGACTGCTGAGATATTCAGCCACCAACCACGAGGGTGTCATGTGGCACAAGGCCTTTTTAACGTGGGCATTCCCGAGCCATTAGGCTCGGCCAAATAATAGCCCATTTGAACCTGCATAAACGGGTTCAGGGCCGGTTTTTCCTCACCGAAGGAGACTTCGCCCTTCGGCGTAGCCTCCTTCGGGTTCCTCGCCGTCCGGAGACAGAGAGTTGAACCCATCAGTCGCTCAGAAAGTATCTGGACTGATGACAATATTCAGTCACCCCCACGAGGGTGTCATGTGGCACAAGGCCTTTTTTAACGTGGGCATTCCCGAGCCATTAGGCTCGGCCAAAAAAATAGCCCATTTGAACCCGTATAAACGGGTTCAGGGCCAGTTTAACTCCCCCGAAGGAGACTTCGCCCTTCGGCGTAGCCTCCTTCGGGTTCCTCTCCGTCTGGAGACTGAGAGTTGAACCGATCAGTCGCTCAGAAAGTATCTGGACTGCTGAGATATTCAGCCACCCACCCACGAGGGTGTCATGCGGCACAAGGCCTTTTAATGTGGGCATTCCCGAGCCATTAGGCTCAGCCAAAAAATATTCCATTTGAACCCGTATAAACGGGTTCAGGGGCCGGTTTTACCTCACCGAAGGAGACTTCGCCCTTCGGCGTAGCCTCCTTCGGGTTCCTCGCCGTCCGGAGAAAGAGAGTTGAACCGATCAGTCGCTCAGAAAGTATCTGGACTGCTGACAATATTCAGTCACCCCCCCACGAGGGTGTCATGTGGCACAAGGCCTTTTTAACGTGGGCATTCGCGAGCCATTAGGCTCGGCCAAAAAATAGCCCATTTGAACCCGTATAAACGGGTTCAGGGCCGGTTTAACTCCCCGAAGGAGACTTCGCCCTTCGGCGTAGCCTCCTTCGGGTTCCTCTCCGTCTGGAGACAGAGAGTTGAACCGATCAGTCGCTCAGAAAGTATCTGGACTGCTGAGATATTCAGCCACCCACCCACGAGGGTGTCATGCGGCACAAGGCCTTTTAATGTGGGCATTCCCAAGCCATTAGGCTCAGCCAAAAAAGCCCATTTGAACCCGTATAAACGGGTTCAGGGCCAATTTACCTCACCGAAGGAGACTTCGCCATTCGGCGTAGCCTCCTTCGGGTTCCTCTCCGTCCGGAGACAGAGAGTTGAACTGATCAGTCGCCCAGAAAGTATCTGGACTGCTGAGATATTCAGCCACCCACCCACGAGGGTGTCATGCGGCACAAGGCCTTTTTAATGTGGGCATTCCCGAGCCATTAGGCTCAGCCAAAAAATAGCCCATTTGAACCCGTATAAATGGGTTCAGGGCCGGTTTTACCTCCACGAAGGAGACTTCGCCCTTCGGCGTAGCCTCCCTAGGGTTCCTCTCCGTCCGGAGACAGAGAGTTGAACAGATCAGTCGCTCAGAAAGTATCTGGAGTGCTGAGATATTCAGCCACCCACCCACGAGGGTGTCATGCGGCAGAAGGCCTTTTTAATGTGGGCATTCCCATTAGGTTCAGCCATTACGGGTTCAGTTTTACTCTCCCTGAAAAATAGCCCATTTGAACAGAGAGTTGTACCGTATAAACGGGTTCAGGGTGTCATGCGGCCAAGGCCTTTTTTTACCTCCCCGAAGGAGAACCTGTTAAACGGGGTTCGCCGAAGTAGCCTCCCTCGGGTTCCTCTCCGTCCGGAGACAGAGAGTTGAACCGATCAGTCGCTCAGAAAGTATCTGGAGTGCTGAGATAATCAGCCACCCACCCACGAGGGTGTCATGCGGCACAAGGCCTTTTTTAATGTGGGCATTCCCGAGCCATTAGGTTCAGCCAAAAATAGCCCATTTGAACCCGTATAAACGGGTTCTGGGCTGTTTTACCTCCCGAAAGGAGACTTCGCCCTTCGGCGTAGCCTCCTTCGGGTTCCTGTCCGTCCGGAGACAGAGAGTTGAACCGATCAGTCGCTCAGAAAGTATCTGGAGTGCTGAGATATTCAGCTACCCACCCACGAGGGTGTCATGCGGCACAAGGCCTTTTTTAATGTGGGCATTCCTGAGCCATTAGGCTCAGCCAAAAATAGCCCATTTGAACCCGTATAAACGGGTTCAGGGCCGAGTTTACCTCCCCGAAGGAGACTTCGCCCTTCGGCGTAGCCTCCTTCGGGTTCCTTCCGTCCGGAGACAGAGAGTTGAACCGATCAGTCGCTCAGAAAGTATCTGGACTGCTGAGATATTCAGCTACCCACCCACGAAGGGTGTCATGCGGCACAAGGCCTTTTAATGTGGGCATTCCTGAGCCATTAGGCTCAGCAAAAAAATAGCCCATTTGAACCCGTATAAACGGGTTCAGGGCCGGTTTTACCTCCCGAAGGAGACTTCGCCCTTCGGCGTAGCCTCGTTCGGGTTCCTCTCCGTCCGGAGACAGAGAGTTGAACCGATCAGTCGCTCAGAAAGTATCTGGAGTGCTGAGATATTCAGCCACCCACCCACGAGGGTGTCATGCGGCACAAGGCTTTTTTTTTAATGTGGGCATTCCCGCGCCATTAAGCTCAGCCAAAAAATAGCCCATTTGAACCCGTATAAACGGGTTCAGGGCCGGTTTTACCTCCCGAAGGAGACTTCGCCCTTCGGCGTAGCCTCCCTCGGGTTCCACGCCGTCCGGAGACAGAGAGTTGAACCGATCAGTCGCTCAGAAAGTATCTGGAGTGCTGAGATATTCAGCCACCCACCCACGAGGGTGTCATGCGGCACAAAGGCCTTTTTAATATGGGCATTCCCGAGCCATTAGGCTCAGCCAAAAAATAGCCCATTTGAACCCGTATAAACGGGTTCAGGGCCGGTTTTACCTCCCCGAAGGAGACTTCGCCCTTCGCCGTAGCCTCCCTCGCGTTCCTCTCCGTCCGGCGACAGAGAGTTGAACCGATCAGTCGCTCAGAAAGTATCTGGAGTGCTGAGATATTCAGCCACCCACTCCACGAGGGGTGTCATGCGGCACAAGGCCTTTTTAATGTGGGCATTCCCGGAGCCATTAGGCTCAGCCAAAAAAAATAGCCCATTTGGACCCGTATAAACGGGTTCAGGGCCGGTTTTACCTCCCCGAAGGAGACTTCGCACTTCGGCGTAGCCTCCTTCGGGTCCTCTCCGTCCGGAGAGACAGAGAGTTGAACCGATCAGTCGCTCAGAAAGTATCTGGAGTGCTGAGATATTCAGCCACCCACCCACGAGGGTGTCATGCGGCACAAGGCCTTTTTTAATGTGGGCATTCCTGAGCCATTAGGCTCAGCCAAAAAATAGCCCATTTGAACCCGTATAAACGGGTTCAGGGCCGATTTTACCTCCCGAAGGAGACTTCGCCCTTCGGCGTAGCCTCCTTCGGGTTCCTCTCCGTCCGGAGACAGAGAGTTGAACCGATCAGTCGCTCAGAAAGTATCTGGAGTGCTGACATATTCAGCCACCCACCCACGAGGGTGTCATGCGGCACAAGGCCTTTTTTTAATGTGGGCATTCCCGAGCCATTAGGCTCAGCCAAAAAATAGCCCATTTGAACCCGTATAAACGGGTTCAGGGCCGGTTTTACCTCCCGAAGGAGACTTCGCCCTTCGGCGTAGCCTCCCTCGGGTTCCTCTCCGTCCGGAGACAGAGAGTTGAACCGATCAGTCGCTCAGAAAGTATCTGGAGTGCTGAGATATTCAGCCACCCACCCACGAGGGTGTCATGCGGCACAAGGCCTTTTTAATGTGGGCATTTGAGCCATTAGGTTCAGCCAAAAATAGCCCATTTGAACCCGTATAAACGGGTTCAGGGCCGGTTTTACCTCCCTGAAGGAGACTTCACCCTTCGGCGTAGCCTCCCTCGGGTTCCTCTCCGTCCGGAGACAGAGAGTTGAACCAATCAGTCGCTCAGAAAGTATCTGGAGTGCTGAGATATTCAGCCACCCACCCACGAGGGTGTCATGCGGCACAAGGCCTTTTTAATGTGGGCATTCTCGAGCCATTAGCTTCAGCCAAAAAATAGCCCATTTGAACCCGTATAAACGGGTTCAGGGCCGGTTTTACCTCCCCGAAGGAGACTTCGCCCTTCGGCGTAGCCTCCTTCGGGTTCCTCTCCGTCCGGAGACAGAGAGTTGAACCAATCAGTCGCTCAGAAAGTATCTGGAGTGCTGAGATATTCAGCCACCCACCCACGAGGGTGTCATGCGGCACAAGGCCTTTTTTGATGTGGGCATTCCCGAGTCATTAGGCTCAGCCAAAAAATAGCCCATTTGAACCCGTATAAACGGGTTCAGGGCCGGTTTTACCTCCCCGAAGGAGACTTCACCCTTCGGCGTAGCCTCCCTCGGGTTCCACTCCGTCCGGAGACAGAGAGTTGAACCGATCAGTCGCTCAGAAAGTATCTGGAGTGCTGACATATTCAGCCACCCACCCACGAGGGTGTCATGCGGCACAAGGCCTTTTTTAATGTGGGCATTCCCGAGCCATTAGGCTCGGCCAAAAAATAGCCCATTTGAACCCGTATAAACGGGTTCAGGGCCGGTTTTACCTCCCCGAAGGAGACTTCGCCCTTCGGCGTAGCCTCCCTCGGGTTCCTCTCCGTCCGGAGACAGAGAGTTGAACCGATCAGTCGCTCAGAAAGTATCTGGAGTGCTGAGATATTCAGCCACCCACCCACGAGGGTGTCATGCGACACAAGCCTTTTTTTAATGTGGGCATTCCCGAGCCATTAGGTTCAGCCAAAAAATAGCCCATTTGAACCCGTATAAACGGGGTTCAGGGCCGAGTTTACCTCCCCGAAGGAGACTTCGCCCTTCGGCGTAGCCTCTTCGGGTTCCTCTCCGTCCGGAGACAGAGAGTTGAACCAATCAGTCGCTCAGAAAGTATCTGGAGTGCTGAGATATTCAGCCACCCACCCACGAGGGTGTCATGCGGCACAAGGCCCTTTTTAATGTGGGCATTCCCGAGCCATTAGGTTCAGCCAAAAAATAGCCCATTTGAACCCGTATAAACGGGTTCAGGGCCGGTTTTACCTCCCCGAAGGAGACTTCGCCCTTCGGCGTAGCCTCCTTCGGGTTCCTCTCCGTCCGGAGACAGAGAGTTGAACCAATCAGTCGCTCAGAAAGTATCTGGAGTGCTGAGATATTCAGCCACCAACCCACGAGGGTGTCATGCGGCACAAGGCCTTTTTGATGTGGGCATTCCTGAGTCATTAGGCTCAGCCAAAAAAATAGCCCATTTGAACCCGTATAAACGGGTTCAGGGCCGAGCCCCCCTCCCCGAAGGAGACTTCGCCCTTCGGCGTAGCCTCCTTCGGGTTCCCTCTCCGTCCGGAGACAGAGAGTTGAACCGATCAGTCGCTCAGAAAGTATCTGGAGTGCTGACATATTCAGCCACCCACCCACGAGGCTGTCATGCGGCACAAGGCCTTTTTAATGTGGGCATTCCCGAGCCATTAGGCTCAGCCAAAAAATAGTTTCCATTTGAACCCGTATAAACGGGTTCAGGGCCAGTTTTACCTCCCTGAAGGAGACTTCGCCCTTCGGCGTAGCCTCCTCGGGTTCCTCTCCGTCCGGAGACAGAGTTGAACCGATCAGTCGCTCAGAAAGTATCTGGAGTGCTGAGATATTCAGCCACCCACCCACGAGGGTGTCATGCGGCACAAGGCCTTTTTAATGTGGGCATTCCCGAGCCATTAGGTTCAGCCAAAAAATAGCCCATTTGAACCCGTATAAACGGGTTCAGGGCCGGTTTTACCTCCCCGAAGGAGACTTCACCCTTCGGCGTAGCCTCCCTCGGGTTCCTCTCCGTCCGGAGACAGAGAGTTGAACCAATCAGTCGCTCAGAAAGTATCTGGAGTGCTGAGATATTCAGCCACCCACCCACGAGGGTGTCATGCGGCACAAGGCCTTTTTAATGTGGGCATTCCTGAGCCATTAGGTTCAGCAAAAAAATAGCCCATTTGAACCCGTATAAACGGGTTCAGGGCCGGTTTTACCTCCCCGAAGGAGACTTCACCTTCGGCGTAGCCTCCCTCGGGTTCCTCTCCGTCCGGAGACAGAGAGTTGAACCGATCAGTCGCTCAGAAAGTATCTGGAGTGCTGAGATATTCAGCCACCCACCCACGAGGGTGTCATGCGGCACAAGGCCTTTTTTTTAATGTGGGCATTCCTTGAGCCATTAGGCTCAGCCAAAAAATAGCCCATTTGAACCCGTATAAACGGGTTCAGGGGCCGATTTACCTCCCCGAAGGAGACTTCGCCCTTCGGCGTAGCCTCCTTCGGGTTCCTCTCCGTCCGGAGACAGAGAGTTGAACCGATCAGTCGCTCAGAAAGTATCTGGAGTGCTGATATTCAGCCACCCACCCACGAGGGTGTCATGCGGCACAAGGCCTTTTTTAATGTGGGCATTCCCTGAGCCATTAGGCTCAGCCAAAAAATAGCCCATTTGAACCCGTATAAACGAGTTTAGGGCCGGTTTACCTCCCCTGAAGGAGACTTCGCCCTTCGGCGTAGCCTTCCTCGGGTTCCTCTCCGTCCGGAGACAGAGAGTTGAACCGATCAGTCGCTCAGAAAGTATCTGGAGTGCTGAGATATTCAGCCACCCACCCACGAGGGTGTCATGCGGCACAAGGCCTTTTTAATGTGGGCATTCCCGAGCCATTAGGTTCAGCCAAAAAATAGCCTATTTGAACCCGTATAAACGGGTTCAGGGCCAGTTTTACCTCCCCTGAAGGAGACTTCGCCCTTCGGCGTAGCCTCCTTTCGGGTTCCTTCCGTCCGGAGACAGAGAGTTGAACCAATCAGTCGCTCAGAAAGTATCTGGAGTGCTGAGATATTCAGCCACCCACCCACGAGGGTGTCATGTGGGCACAAGGCCTTTTTAATGTGGGCATTCCCGAGCCATTAGGTTCAGCCAAAAATAGCCCATTTGAACCCGTATAAACGGGTTCAGGGCCGCCTTTTTACCTCCCCGAAGGAGACTTCGCCCTTCGGCGTAGCCTCCTTCGGGTTCCTTCCGTCCGGAGACAGAGAGTTGAACCAATCAGTCGCTCAGAAAGTATCTGGAGTGCTGAGATATTCAGCCACCCACCCACGAGGGTGTCATGCGGCACAAGGCCTTTTTTGATGTGGGCATTCCTGAGTCATTAGGCTCAGCCAAAAAATAGCCCATTTGAACCCGTATAAACGGGTTCAGGGCCGGTTTTACCTCCCGAAGGAGACTTCACCCTTCGGCGTAGCCTCCCTCGGGTTCCTCTCCGTCCGGAGACAGAGAGTTGAACCGATCAGTCGCTCAGAAAGTATCTGGAGTGCTGAGATATTCAGCCACCCACCCACGAGGGGTCATGCGGCACAAGGCCTTTTTTAATGTGGGCATTCCCGAGCCATTAGGCTCAGCCAAAAAAATACCCATTTGAACCCGTATAAACGGGTTCAGGGGCCGAGTTTACCTCCCGAAGGAGACTTCGCCCTTCGGCGTAGCCTCCTTCGGGTTCCTCTCCGTCCGGAGACAGAGAGTTGAACCGATCAGTCTCGCAGAAAGTATCTGGAGTGCTGAGATATTCAGCCACCCACCCACGAGGGTGTCATGCGGCACAAGGCCTTTTTTAATATGGGCATTCCCGAGCCATTAGGCTCAGCCAAAAATAGCCCATTTGAACCCGTATAAACGGGTTCAGGGCCGTTTTACCTCCCCGAAGAAGACTTCGCCCTTCGCCGTAGCCTCCCTCGGGTTCCTCTCCGTCCGGCGACAGAGAGTTGAACCGATCAGTCGCTCAGAAAGTATCTGGAGTGCTGAGATATTCAGTCACCCACTCACGAAGGTGTCATGCGGGACAAGGCCTTTTTTAATGTGGGCATTCCCGAGCCATTAGACAGCCAAAAAATAGCCCATTTGGACCCGTATAAACGGGTTCAGGGCCGGTTTTACCTCCCCGAAGGAGACTTCGCCCTTCGGCGTAGCCTCCTTCGGGTTCCTCTCCGTCCGGAGACAGAGAGTTGAACCGATCAGTCGCTCAGAAAGTATCTGGAGTGCTGAGATATTCAGCCACCCACCCACGAGGGTGTCATGCGGCACAAGGCCTTTTTTAATGTGGGCATTCTTTGAGCCATTAGGCTCAGCCAAAAAATAGCCCATTTGAACCCGTATAAACGGGTTCAGGGCCGAGTTTTTACCTCCCCGAAGGAGACTTCGCCCTTCGGCGTAGCTCTCCTTCGGGTTCCTCTCCGTCCGGAGACAGAGAGTTGAACCGATCAGTCGCTCAGAAAGTATCTGGAGTGCTGAGATATTCAGCCACCCACCCACGAGGGTGTCATGCGGCACAAGGCCTTTTTAATGTGGGCATTCCCAAGCCATTAGGCTCAGCCAAAAAATAGCCCATTTGAACCCGTATAAACGGGTTCAGGGCCGGTTTTACCTCCCGAAGGAGACTTCGCCCTTCGGCGTAGCCTCCCTCGGGTTCCTCTCCGTCTGGAGACAGAGAGTTGAACCGATCAGTCGCTCAGAAAGTATCTGGAGTGCTGGGATATTCAGCCACCCACCCACGAGGGTGTCATGCGGCACAAGGCCTTTTTAATGTGGGCATTCCTGAGCCATTAGGTTCAGCCAAAAATAGCTCCATTTGAACCCGTATAAACGGGTTCAGGGCCGGTTTTACCTCCCCGAAGGAGACTTCGCCCTTCGGCGTAGCCTCCTTCGGGTTCCTCTCCGTCCGGAGACAGAGAGTTGAACCGATCAGTCGTTCAGAAAGTATCTGGAGTGCTGAGATATTCAGCTACCCACCCACGAGGGTGTCATGCGGCACAAGGCCTTTTTTAATGTGGGCATTCCCGAGCCATTAGGCTCAGCCAAAAAATAGCCCATTTGAACCCGTATAAACGGGTTCAGGGGCCGAGTTTACCTCCCCGAAGGAGACTTCGCCCTTCGGCGTAGCCTCCTTCGGGATCCTCTCCGTCCGGAGACAGAGAGTTGAACCAATCAGTCGCTCAGAAAGTATCTGGAGTGCTGAGATATTCAGCCACCCACCCACGAGGGTGTCATGCGGCACAAGGCCTTTTTTGATGTGGGCATTCCCGAGTCATTAGGCTTAGCCAAAAATAGCCCATTTGAACCCGTATAAACGGGTTCAGGGCCGGTTTTACCTCCCCAAAGGAGACTTCGCCCTTCGGCGTAGCCTCCTCGGGTTCCTCTCCGTCCGGAGACAGAGAGTTGAACCGATCAGTCGCTCAGAAAGTATCTGGAGTGCTGAGATATTCAGCCACCCACCCACGAGGGTGTCATGCGGCACAAGGCCTTTTTAATGTGGGCATTCCTGAGCCATTAGGCTCAGCCAAAAAATAGCCCATTTGAACCCGTATAAACGGGTTCAGGGGCCTTTTTTTACCTCCCCGAAGGAGACTTGCCCTTCGGCGTAGCCTCCTTCGGGTTCCTCCGTCCGGAGACAGAGAGTTGAACCGATCAGTCGCTCAGAAAGTATCTGGAGTGCTGAGATATTCAGCCACCCACCCACGAGGGTGTCATGCGGCACAAGGCCTTTTTAATGTGGGCATTCCTGAGCCATTAGGCTCAGCCAAAAAAATAGCCCATTTGAACCCGTATAAACGGGTTCAGGGCCGGTTTTACCTCCCGAAGGAGACTTCGCCTTCGGCGTAGCCTCCTTCGGGTTCCTCTCCGTCCGGAGACAGAGAGTTGAACCGATCAGTCGCTCAGAAAGTATCTGGAGTGCTGAGATATTCAGCCACCCACCCACGAGGGTGTCATGCGGCACAAGGCTTTTTTTTTTTAATGTGGGCATTCCCGAGCCATTAGGCTCAGCCAAAAAAATAGCCCATTTGAACCCGTATAAACGGGTTCAGGGCCGGTTTTACCTCCCCGAAGGAGACTTCGCCCTTCGGCGTAGCCTCCTTCGGGTTCCTCTCCGTCCGGAGACAGAGAGTTGAACCGATCAGTCGCTCAGAAAGTATCTGGAGTGCTGAGATATTCAGCCACCCACCCACGAGGGTGTCATGCGGCACAAGGCCTTTTTTTAATGTGGGCATTCCCGAGCCATTAGGCTCAGCCAAAAATAGCTCCATTTGAACCCGTATAAACGGGTTCAGGGCTTGTTTTACCTCCCGAAGGAGACTTCGCCCTTCGGCGTAGCTCTCCTTCGGGTTCCTTCCGTCCGGAGACAGAGAGTTGAACCGATCAGTCGCTCAGAAAGTATCTGGAGTGCTGAGATATTCAGCCACCCACCCACGAGGGTGTCATGCGGCACAAGGCCTTTTTAATGTGGGCATTCCTGGAGCCATTAGGCTCAGCCAAAAATAGCCCATTTGAACCCGTATAAACGGGGTTCAGGGCCGGTTTTACCTCCCCGAAGGAGACTTCGCCCTTCGGCGTAGCCTCCCTCGGGTTCCCTTCCGTCCGGAGACAGAGAGTTGAACCGATCAGTCGCTCAGAAAGTATCTGGAGTGCTGAGATATTCAGCCACCCACCCACGAGGGTGTCATGCGGCACAAGGCCTTTTTTAATGTGGGCATTCCCGGAGCCATTAGGCTCAGCCAAAAATAGCCCATTTGAACCCGTATAAACGGGTTCAGGGCCGGTTTTACCTCCCCGAAGGAGACTTCGCCCTTCGGCGTAGCCTCCTTCGGGTTCCTCTTCGTCCGGAGACAGAGAGTTGAACCGATCAGTCGCTCAGAAAGTATCTGGAGTGCTGAGATATTCAGCCACCCACCCACGAGGGTGTCATGCGGCACAAGGCCTTTTTTTAATGTGGGCATTCCTGAGCCATTAGGCTCAGCCAAAAATAGCCCATTTGAACCCGTATAAACGGGTTCAGGGCCGGTTTTACCTCCCTGAAGGAGACTTCGCCCTTCGGCGTAGCCTCCTCGGGTTCCTCTCCGTCCGGAGACAGAGAGTTGAACCGATCAGTCGCTCAGAAAGTATCTGGAGTGCTGAGATATTCAGCCACCCACCCACGAGGGGTGTCATGCGGCACAAGGCCTTTTTAATGTGGGCATTCTTGAGCCATTAGGCTCAGCCAAAAAATAGCCCATTTGAACCCGTATAAACGGGTTCAGGGCCGTTTTACCTCCCGAAGGAGACTTCGCCCTTCGGCGTAGCCTCCTTCGGGTTCCTCTCCGTCCGGAGACAGAGAGTTGAACCGATCAGTCGCTCAGAAAGTATCTGGAGTGCTGAGATATTCAGCCACCCACCCACGAGGGTGTCATGCGGCACAAGGCCTTTTTTAATGTGGGCATTCCTGAGCCATTAGGCTCAGCCAAAAAATAGCCCATTTGAACCCGTATAAACGGGTTCAGGGGGTTTTACCTCCCCGAAGGAGACTTCGCCCTTCGGCGTAGCCTCCTTCGGGTTCCTCTCCGTCCGGAGACAGAGAGTTGAACCGATCAGTCGCTCAGAAAGTATCTGGAGTGCTGAGATATTCAGCCACCCACCCACGAGGGTGTCATGCGGCACAAGGCCTTTTTTAATGTGGGCATTCCCGAGCCATTAGGCTCAGCCAAAAAATAGCCCATTTGAACCCGTATAAACGGGTTTCAGGGCCGTTTTTACCTCCCGAAGGAGACTTCGCCCTTCGGCGTAGCCTCCTTCGGGTTCCCTCTCCGTCCGGAGACAGAGAGTTGAACCGATCAGTCGCTCAGAAAGTATCTGGAGTGCTGAGATATTCAGCCACCCACCCACGAGGGTGTCATGCGGCACAAGGCCTTTTTTAATGTGGGCATTCCCGAGCCATTAGGCTCAGCCAAAAAATAGCCCATTTGAACCCGTATAAACGGGTTCAGGGCCGGTTTTACCTCCCCTGAAGGAGACTTCGCCCTTCGGCGTAGCCTCCCTCGGGTTCCTTCCGTCCGGAGACAGAGAGTTGAACCGATCAGTCGCTCAGAAAGTATCTGGAGTGCTGAGATATTCAGCCACCCACCCACGAGGGTGTCATGCGGCACAAGGCCTTTTTAATGTGGGCATTTTGAGCCATTAGGCTCAGCCAAAAATAGCCCATTTGAACCCGTATAAACGGGTTCAGGGCCGGTTTTACCTCCCCGAAGGAGACTTCGCCCTTCGGCGTAGCCTCCTCGGGTTCCTCTTCGTCCGGAGACAGAGAGTTGAACCGATCAGTCGCTCAGAAAGTATCTGGAGTGCTGAGATATTCAGCCACCCACCCACGAGGGTGTCATGCGGCACAAGGCCTTTTTTAATGTGGGCATTCCCGAGCCATTAGGGCTCAGCCAAAAATAGCTCCATTTGAACCCGTATAAACGGGTTCAGGGCTGTTTTACCTCCCGAAGGAGACTTCGCCCTTCGGCGTAGCCTCCTTCGGGTTCCCTCCGTCCGGAGACAGAGAGTTGAACCGATCAGTCGCTCAGAAAGTATCTGGAGTGCTGAGATATTCAGCCACCCACCCACGAGGGTGTCATGCGGCACAAGGCCTTTTTTAATGTGGGCATTCCTGAGCCATTAGGGCTCAGCCAAAAAATAGCTTCCATTTGAACCCGTATAAACGGGTTCAGGGCCGGAACCTCCCGAAGGGAGACTTCGCCCTTCGGCGTAGCCTCCTTCGGGTTCCTCTCCGTCCGGAGACAGAGAGTTGAACCGATCAGTCGCTCAGAAAGTATCTGGAGTGCTGAGATATTCAGCCACCCACCCACGAGGGTGTCATGCGGCACAAGGCCTTTTTTAATGTGGGCATTCCTGAGCCATTAGGCTCAGCCAAAAATAGCCCATTTGAACCCGTATAAACGGGTTCAGGGCCGGTTTTTACCTCCCCGAAGGAGACTTCGCCCTTCGGCGTAGCCTCCTTCGGGTTCCTCTCCGTCCGGAGACAGAGAGTTGAACCGATCAGTCGCTCAGAAAGTATCTGGAGTGCTGAGATATTCAGCCACCCACCCACGAGGGTGTCATGCGGCACAAGGCCTTTTTTAATGTGGGCATTCCCGAGCCATTAGGCTCAGCCAAAAATAGCCCATTTGAACCCGTATAAACGGGTTCAGGGCCGTTTTTTACTCCCCGAAGGAGACTTCGCCCTTCGGCGTAGCCTCCTTCGGGTTCCTTCCGTCCGGAGACAGAGAGTTGAACCGATCAGTCGCTCAGAAAGTATCTGGAGTGCTGAGATATTCAGCCACCCACCCACGAGGGTGTCATGCGGCACAAGGCCTTTTTTTAATGTGGGCATTCCTGAGCCATTAGGCTCAGCCAAAAAATAGCCCATTTGAACCCGTATAAACGGGTTCAGGGCCGGTTTTACCTCCCCTGAAGGAGACTTCGCCCTTCGGCGTAGCCTCCTTCGGGTTCCTCTTCCGTCCGGAGACAGAGAGTTGAACCGATCAGTCGCTCAGAAAGTATCTGGAGTGCTGAGATATTCAGCCACCCACCCACGAGGGTGTCATGCGGCACAAGGCCTTTTTTAATGTGGGCATTCCTGAGCCATTAGGCTCAGCCAAAAATAGCCCATTTGAACCCGTATAAACGGGTTCAGGGCCGGTTTTACCTCCCCGAAGGAGACTTCGCCCTTCGGCGTAGCCTCCTTCGGGTTCCTCTCCGTCCGGAGACAGAGAGTTGAACCGATCAGTCGCTCAGAAAGTATCTGGAGTGCTGAGATATTCAGCCACCCACCCACGAGGGTGTCATGCGGCACAAGGCCTTTTTAATGTGGGCATTCCCGAGCCATTAGGCTCAGCCAAAAAATAGCCCATTTGAACCCGTATAAACGGGTTCAGGGCCGGTTTACCTCCCCGAAGGAGACTTCGCCCTTCGGCGTAGCCTCCCTTCCTCCTTCGGGTTCCTCCTCCGTCCGGAGACAGAGAGTTGAACCGATCAGTCGCTCAGAAAGTATCTGGAGTGCTGAGATATTCAGCCACCCACCCACGAGGGTGTCATGCGGCACAAGGCCTTTTTTTAATGTGGGCATTCCCGAGCCATTAGGCTCAGCCAAAAATAGCCCATTTGAACCCGTATAAACGGGTTCAGGGCCGGTTTTACCTCCCCGAAGGAGACTTCGCCTTCGGCGTAGCCTCCTTCGGGTTCCTCTCCGTCCGGAGACAGAGAGTTGAACCGATCAGTCGCTCAGAAAGTATCTGGAGTGCTGAGATATTCAGCCACCCACCCACGAGGGTGTCATGGCACAAGGCCTTTTTTAATGTGGGCATTCCTGAGCCATTAGGCTCAGCCAAAAATAGCCCATTTGAACCCGTATAAACGGGTTCAGGGCCGAGTTTCTCCCCGAAGGAGACTTCGCCCTTCGGCGTAGCCTCCTTCGGGTTCCTCTCCGTCCGGAGACAGAGAGTTGAACCGATCAGTCGCTCAGAAAGTATCTGGAGTGCTGAGATATTCAGCCACCCACCCACGAGGGTGTCATGCGGCACAAGGCCTTTTTAATGTGGGCATTCCCGAGCCATTAGGCTCAGCCAAAAAATAGCCCATTTGAACCCGTATAAACGGGTTCAGGGCCGGTTTTACCTCCCCGAAGGAGACTTCGCCCTTCGGCGTAGCCTCCTTCGGGTTCCTCTCCGTCCGGAGACAGAGAGTTGAACCGATCAGTCGCTCAGAAAGTATCTGGAGTGCTGAGATATTCAGCCACCCACCCACGAGGGTGTCATGCGGCACAAGGCCTTTTTTAATGTGGGCATTCCCGAGCCATTAGGCTCAGCCAAAAAATAGCCCATTTGAACCCGTATAAACGGGTTCAGGGCCGGTTTTACCTCCCTGAAGGAGACTTCGCCCTTCGGCGTAGCCTCCTTCGGGTTCCTCTCCGTCCGGAGACAGAGAGTTGAACCGATCAGTCTCTCAGAAAGTATCTGGAGTGCTGAGATATTCAGCCACCCACCCACGAGGGTGTCATGCGGCACAAGGCCTTTTTAATGTGGGCATTTCCGAGCCATTAGGCTCAGCCAAAAAATAGCCCATTTGAACCCGTATAAACGGGTTCAGGTCCGGTTTTACCTCCCCGAAGGAGACTCCGCCCTTCGGCGTAGCCTCCTTCGGGTTCCTCCCGCCCGTAGGAAGAGAGTTGAACCGATCAGTCTCTCAGAAAGTATCTGGAGTGCTGAGATATTCAGCCACCCACCCACGAGGGTGTCATGCGGCACAAGGCCTTTTTTTAATGTGGGCATTCCTGAGCCATTAGGCTCAGCCAAAAAATAGCCCATTTGAACCCGTATAAACGGGTTCAGGGCCGAGTTTTACCTCCCCGAAGGAGACTTCGCCCTTCGGCGTAGCCTCCTTCGGGTTCCTTCCGTCCGGAGACAGAGAGTTGAACCGATCAGTCTCGCAGAAAGTATCTGGAGTGCTGAGATATTCAGCCACCCACCCACGAGGGTGTCATGCGGCACAAGGCCTTTTTTAATGTGGGCATTCCCGAGCCATTAGGCTCAGCCAAAAAATAGCCCATTTGAACCCGTATAAACGGGTTCAGGGCCGGTTTTACCTCCCCGAAGGAGACTTCGCCCTTCGGCGTAGCCTCCTTCGGGTTCCTCTCCGTCCGGAGACAGAGAGTTGAACCGATCAGTCGCTCAGAAAGTATCTGGAGTGCTGAGATATTCAGCCACCCACCCACGAGGGTGTCATGCGGCACAAGGCCTTTTTTAATGTGGGCATTCCCGAGCCATTAGGCTCAGCCAAAAATAGCCCATTTGAACCCGTATAAACGGGTTCAGGGCCAGTTTTACCTCCCGAAGGAGACTTCGCCCTTCGGCGTAGCCTCCTTCGGGTTCCTCTCCGTCCGGAGACAGAGAGTTGAACCGATCAGTCGCTCAGAAAGTATCTGGAGTGCTGAGATATTCAGCCACCCACCCACGAGGGTGTCATGCGGCACAAGGCCTTTTTAATGTGGGCATTCCTGAGCCATTAGGCTCAGCCAAAAATAGCCCATTTGAACCCGTATAAACGGGTTCAGGGCCGGTTTTACCTCCCTGAAGGAGACTTCGCCCTTCGGCGTAGCCTCCTTCGGGTTCCTCTTCCGTCCGGAGACAGAGAGTTGAACCGATCAGTCGCTCAGAAAGTATCTGGAGTGCTGAGATATTCAGCCACCCACCCACGAGGGTGTCATGCGGCACAAGGCCTTTTTTTAATGTGGGCATTCCCGAGCCATTAGGCTCAGCCAAAAATAGCCCATTTGAACCCGTATAAACGGGTTCAGGGGCGGTTTTACCTCCCCGAAGGAGACTTCGCCCTTCGGCGTAGCCTCCTTCGGGTTCCTCTCCGTCCGGAGACAGAGAGTTGAACCGATCAGTCGCTCAGAAAGTATCTGAGTGCTGAGATATTCAGCCACCCACCCACGAGGGTGTCATGCGGCACAAGGCCTTTTTTTAATGTGGGCATTCCTGGAGCCATTAGGCTCAGCCAAAAATAGCCCATTTGAACCCGTATAAACGGGTTCAGGGCCGGTTTTACCTCCCCGAAGGAGACTTCGCCCTTCGGCGTAGCCTCCTTCGGGTTCCTTTCCGTCCGGAGACAGAGAGTTGAACCGATCAGTCGCTCAGAAAGTATCTGAGTGCTGAGATATTCAGCCACCCACCCACGAGGGTGTCATGCGGCACAAGGCCTTTTTAATGGGTGAGGCATTTCAGCCAAAAATAGCCCATTTGACCTGTATAAACGGGTTCAGGGCCGGCTCCCCGAAGGAGACTTCGCCTTCGGCGTAGCCTCTCCTTCAGGTTCCTTCCGAACCAGAGAGTTGAACCGAAAGTATCTGGAGTTGAGATATTCAGCCACCCACCCACGAGGGTGTCATGCGGCACAAGGCCTTTTTTAATGTGGGGCATTTACCATTAGGCTCAGCCAAAAAATAGCCCATTTGGACCCGTATAAACGGGTTCAGGGCCGGTTTTATCTCCCCGAATGAGACTTCGCCTTCGGCGTAGCCTCCTTCGGGTTCCTCTCCGTCCGGAGACAGAGAGTTGAACCGATCAGTCTCTCAGAAAGTATCTGGAGTGCTGAGATATTCAGCCACCCACCCACGAGGGTGTCATGCGGCACAAGGCCTTTTTTAATGTGGGCATTCCTGAGCCATTAGGCTCAGCCAAAAAATAGTTTTCCATTTGAACCCGTATAAACGGGTTCAGGGCCGAGTTTTACCTCCCTGAAGGAGACTTCGCCCTTCGGCGTAGCCTCCTTCGGGTTCCTCTCCGTCCGGAGACAGAGAGTTGAACCGATCAGTCTCTCAGAAAGTATCTGGAGTGCTGAGATATTCAGCCACCCACCCACGAGGGTGTCATGCGGCACAAGGCCTTTTTAATGTGGGCATTCTTTGAGCCATTAGGCTCAGCCAAAAATAGCCCATTTGAACCCGTATAAACGGGTTCAGGGCCGGTTTACCTCCCTGAAGGAGACTTCGCCCTTCGGCGTAGCCTCCTTCGGGTTCCTCTCCGTCCGGAGACAGAGAGTTGAACCGATCAGTCTCTCAGAAAGTATCTGGAGTGCTGAGATATTCAGCCACCCACCCACGAGGGTGTCATGCGGCACAAGGCCTTTTTTTTAATGTGGGCATTCCTGAGCCATTAGGCTCAGCCAAAAATAGCCCATTTGAACCCGTATAAACGGGTTCAGGGCCGAGTTTTACCTCCCCGAAGGAGACTCCGCCCTTCGGCGTAGCCTCCTTCGGGTTCCTTTCCGTCCGGAGACAGAGAGTTGAACCGATCAGTCTCTCAGAAAGTATCTGGAGTGCTGAGATATTCAGCCACCCACCCACGAGGGTGTCATGCGGCACAAGGCCTTTTTTAATGTGGGCATTCCCGAGCCATTAGGCTCAGCCAAAAATAGCCCATTTGAACCCGTATAAACGGGTTCAGGGCCGGTTTTACCTCCCTGAAGGAGACTTCGCCCTTCGGCGTAGCCTCCTTCGGGTTCCTCTCCGTCCGGAGACAGAGAGTTGAACCGATCAGTCTCTCAGAAAGTATCTGGAGTGCTGAGATATTCAGCCACCCACCCACGAGGGGTGCACAAGGCCTTTTTTTAATGGGCGGCACAAGGCCATTTTATAAACGGGTTCAGGGCCGGTTTTACCTCCCCCGTGGGCATTCGGCGTAGCCATTAGGCTCGGAGACAGAAAATAGCAGTCATTTGAACCCGTATAAACGGGTTCATGGGCACAAGGCCTTTTTAATAAGGCTTTTTTAACGTGGGCATTCCCGAAGGAGAACCTGTATAAACGGGTTCGGCGTGAAGGAGCCTCCTTTCGGGTTCCCTCCGTCCGGAGACAGAGAGTTGAACCGATCAGTCTCTCAGAAAGTATCTGGAGTGCTGAGATATTCAGCCACCCACCCACGAGGGTGTCATGCGGCACAAGGCCTTTTTTAATGTGGGCATTCCCGAGCCATTAGGCTCAGCCAAAAAATAGCCCATTTGAACCCGTATAAACGGGTTCAGGGCCGGTTTTACCTCCCCGAAGGAGACTTCGCCCTTCGGCGTAGCCTCCTTCGGGTTCCTCTCCGTCCGGAGACAGAGAGTTGAACCGATCAGTCTCTCAGAAAGTATCTGGAGTGCTGAGATATTCAGCCACCCACCCACGAGGGTGTCATGCGGCACAAGGCCTTTTTTAATGTGGGCATTCCCGAGCCATTAGGCTCAGCCAAAAATAGCCCATTTGAACCCGTATAAACGGGTTCAGGGGCCGGTTTTACCTCCCCGAAGGAGACTTCGCCCTTCGGCGTAGCCTCCTTCGGGTTCCTCTCCGTCCGGAGACAGAGAGTTGAACCGATCAGTCTCACAGAAAGTATCTGGAGTGCTGAGATATTCAGTCACCCCCCCACGAGGGTGTCATGTGGCACAAGGCCTTTTTAATGTGGGCATTCCCGAGCCATTAGGCTCAGCCAAAAAATAGCCCATTTGAACCCGTATAAACGGGTTCAGGGCCGAGTTTTACCTCCCCGAAGGAGACTTCGCCCTTCGGCGTAGCCTCCTTCGGGTTCCTCTCCGTCCGGAGACAGAGAGTTGAACCGATCAGTCTCAGAAAGTATCTGGAGTGCTGAGATATTCAGCCACCCACCCACGAGGGTGTCATGCGGCACAAGGCCTTTTTAATGTGGGCATTCCCGAGCCATTAGGCTCAATAAAAAAATAGCCCATTTGAACCCGTATAAACGGGTTCAGGGCCGAATTTTACCCCGAAGGAGACTTCGCCCTTCGGCGTAGCCTCCTTCGGGTTCCCTCTCCGTCCGGAGACAGAGAGTTGAACCGATCAGTCTCTCAGAAAGTATCTGGAGTTCTGAGATATTCAGCCACCCACCCACGAGGGTGTCATGCGGCACAAGGCCTTTTTAATGTGGGCATTCCCGAGCCATTAGGCTCAGCCAAAAATAGCCCATTTGAACCCGTATAAACGGGTTCAGGGCCGGTTTAACCTCTCCCGAAGGAGACTTCGCCCTTCGGCGTAGCTCTCCTTCGGGTTCCTCTCCGTCCGGAGACAGAGAGTTGAACCGATCAGTCTCTCAGAAAGTATCTGGAGTTCTGAGATATTCAGCCACCCACCCACGAGGGGTGTCATGCGGCACAAGGCCTTTTTAATGTGGGCATTCCGAGCCATTAGGCTCAGCAAAAAAATAGCCCATTTGAACCCGTATAAACGGGTTCAGGGTTGAGTTTACCTCCCTCGAAGGAGACTTCGCCCTTCGGCGTAGCCTCTCCTTCGGGTTCCTCTCCGTCCGGAGACAGAGAGTTGAACCGATCAGTCTCTCAGAAAGTATCTGGAGTTCTGAGATATTCAGCCACCCACCCACGAGGGGTGTCATGCGGCACAAGGCCTTTTTAATGTGGGCATTCCTGAGCCATTAGGCTCAGCCAAAAATAGCCCATTTGAACCCGTATAAACGGGTTCAGGGCCGGTTTACCTCCCCGAAGGAGACTTCGCCCTTCGGCGTAGCCTCCTTTCGGGTTCCTCTCCGTCCGGAGACAGAGAGTTGAACCGATCAGTCTCTCAGAAAGTATCTGGAGTTCTGAGATATTCAGCCACCCACCCACGAGGGTGTCATGCGGCACAAGGCCTTTTTTAATGTGGGCATTCCTGGAGCCATTAGGCTCAGCCAAAAAATAGCCCATTTGAACCCGTATAAACGGGTTCAGGGCCGAGTTTACCTCCCCGAAGGAGACTTCGCCCTTCGGCGTAGCCTCCTTCGGGTTCCTCTCCGTCCGGAGACAGAGAGTTGAACCGATCAGTCTCTCAGAAAGTATCTGGAGTTCTGAGATATTCAGCCACCCACCCACGAGGGGTCATGCGGCACAAGGCCTTTTTAATGTGGGCATTCCCGAGCCATTAGGCTCAGCAAAAAAATAGCCCATTTGAACCCGTATAAACGGGTTCAGGGCCGGTTTAACCCTCCCTGAAGGAGACTTCGCCCTTCGGCGTAGCCTCCTTCGGGTTCCTCTCCGTCCGGAGACAGAGAGTTGAACCGATCAGTCTCTCAGAAAGTATCTGGAGTTCTGAGATATTCAGCCACCCACCCACGAGGGTGTCATGCGGCACAAGGCCTTTTTAATGTGGGCATTCCCTGAGCCATTAGGCTCAGCAAAAATAGCCCATTTGAACCCGTATAAACGGGTTCAGGGCCGAGTTTAACCTCCCTGAAGGAGACTTCGCCCTTCGGCGTAGCCTCCTTTCGGGTTCCTCTCCGTCCGGAGACAGAGAGTTGAACCGATCAGTCTCTCAGAAAGTATCTGGAGTTCTGAGATATTCAGCCACCCACCCACGAGGGTGTCATGCGGCACAAGGCCTTTTTTAATGTGGGCATTCCCGAGCCATTAGGCTCAGCCAAAAATAGCCCATTTGAACCTGTATAAACGGGTTCAGGGCCGAGTTTAACTCTCCCGAAGGAGACTTCGCCCTTCGGCGTAGCCTCCTTCGGGTTCCTCTCCGTCCGGAGACAGAGAGTTGAACCGATCAGTCGCTCAGAAAGTATCTGGAGTTCTGAGATATTCAGCCACCCACCCACGAGGGTGTCATGCGGCACAAGGCCTTTTTTTAATGTGGGCATTCCCGAGCCATTAGGCTCAGCCAAAAAATAGCCCATTTGAACCCGTATAAACGGGTTCAGGGCCGGTTTTACCTCCCTGAAGGAGACTTCGCCCTTCGGCGTAGCCTCCTTCGGGTTCCTCTCCGTCCGGAGACAGAGAGTTGAACCGATCAGTCGCTCAGAAAGTATCTGGAGTGCTGAGATATTCAGTCACCCACCCACGAGGGTGTCATGCGGCACAAGGCCTTTTTTAATGTGGGCATTCTGGAGCCATTAGGCTCAGCCAAAAAAATAGCCCATTTGAACCCGTATAAACGGGTTCAGGGCCGAATTTACCTCCCGAAGGAGACTTCGCCCTTCGGCGTAGCCTCCTTCAGGTTCCTCTCCGTCCGGAGACAGAGAGTTGAACCGATCAGTCGCTCAGAAAGTATCTGGAGTTCTGAGATATTCAGCCACCCACCCACGAGGGTGTCATGCGGCACAAGGCCTTTTTAATGTGGGCATTCCCGAGCCATTAGGCTCGGCCAAAAAAATAGCCCATTTGAACCCGTATAAACGGGTTCAGGGCCGAGTTTAACCTCCCGAAGGAGACTTCGCCCTTTGGCGTAGCCTCCTTCGGGTTCCTCTCCGTCCGGAGACAGAGAGTTGAACCGATCAGTCTCTCAGAAAGTATCTGGAGTTCTGAGATATTCAGCCACCCACCCACGAGGGTGTCATGCGGCACAAGGCCTTTTTTAATGTGGGCATTCCCGAGCCATTAGGCTCAGCCAAAAAATAGCCCATTTGAACCCGTATAAACGGGTTCAGGGCCGGTTTTACCTCCCCGAAGGAGACTTCGCCCTTCGGCGTAGCCTCCTTCGGGTTCCTCTCCGTCCGGAGACAGAGAGTTGAACCGATCAGTCTCTCAGAAAGTATCTGGAGTTCTGAGATATTCAGCCACCCACCCACGAGGGTGTCATGCGGCACAAGGCCTTTTTAATGTGGGCATTCCCGAGCCATTAGGCTCAGCCAAAAATAGCCCATTTGAACCCGTATAAACGGGTTCAGGGCCGATTTACCTCCCCGAAGGAGACTTCGCCCTTCGGCGTAGCCTCCTTCGGGTTCCTCTCCGTCCGGAGACAGAGAGTTGAACCGATCAGTCTCTCAGAATGTATCTGGAGTTCTGAGATATTCAGCCACCCACCCACGAGGGTGTCATGCGGCACAAGGCCTTTTTTTAATGTGGGCATTCCCGAGCCATTAGGCTCAGCCAAAAAAATAGCCCATTTGAACCCGTATAAACGGGTTCAGGGCCGATTTAACCTTCCCCGAAGGAGACTTCGCCCTTCGGCGCAGCCTCCTTCGGGTTCCTCTCCGTCCGGAGACAGAGAGTTGAACCGATCAGTCTCTCAGAAAGTATCTGGAGTTCTGAGATATTCAGCCACCCACCCACGAGGGTGTCATGCGGCACAAGGCCTTTTTTAATGTGGGCATTCCCGAGCCATTAGGCTCAGCCAAAAAATAGCCCATTTGAACCCGTATAAACGGGTTCAGGGCCGATTTTACCTCCCCGAAGGAGACTTCGCCCTTCGGCGCAGCCTCCTTCGGGTTCCTCTCCGTCCGGAGACAGAGAGTTGAACCGATCAGTCTCTCAGAAAGTATCTGGAGTTCTGAGATATTCAGTCACCCACCTACGAGGGTGTCATGCGGCACAAGGCCTTTTTTAATGTGGGCATTCCCGAGCCATTAGGCTCAGCCAAAAAATAGCCCATTTGAACCCGTATAAACGGGTTCAGGGCCGGTTTAACCTCCCCGAAGGAGACTTCGCCCTTCGGCGTAGCCTCCTTCGGGTTCCTCTCCGTCCGGAGACAGAGAGTTGAACCGATCAGTCTCTCAGAAAGTATCTGGAGTTCTGAGATATTCAGTCCCACCCACCCACGAGGGTGTCATGCGGCACAAGGCCTTTTTAATGTGGGCATTCCCGAGCCATTAGGCTCAGCCAAAAAAAAATAGCCCATTTGAACCCGTATAAACGGGTTCAGGCTGGATTTACCTCCCCGAAGGAGACTTCGCCCTTCGGCGTAGCCTCCTTCGGGTTCCTCTCCGTCCGGAGACAGAGAGTTGAACCGATCAGTCTCTCAGAAAGTATCTGGAGTTCTGAGATATTCAGTCACCCACCCACGAGGGTGTCATGCGGCACAAGGCCTTTTTTAATGTGGGCATTCCCGAGCCATTAGGCTCAGCCAAAAATAGCCCATTTGAACCCGTATAAACGGGTTCAGGGCTGATTTACCTCCCCGAAGGAGACTTCGCCCTTCGGCGTAGCCTCCTTCAGGTTCCTCTCCGTCCGGAGACAGAGAGTTGAACCGATCAGTCTCTCAGAAAGTATCTGGAGTTCTGAGATATTCAGCCACCCACCCACGAGGGTGTCATGCGGCACAAGGCCTTTTTTAATGTGGGCATTCCCCGAGCCATTAGGCTCAGCCAAAAAATAGCCCATTTGGACCCGTATAAACGGGTTCAGGGCCAGTTTACCTCCCCGAATGAGACTTCGCCCTTCGGCGTTGCCTCCTTCGGGTTCCTCTCCGTCCGGAGACAGAGAGTTGAACCGATCAGTCTCTCAGAAAGTATCTGGAGTTCTGAGATATTCAGTCACCCACCCACGAGGGTGTCATGCGGCACAAGGCCTTTTTTTTAATGTGGGCATTCCCGAGCCATTAGGCTCCAGCCAAAAAATAGCCCATTTGAACCCGTATAAACGGGGTTCAGGGCCGATTTTACCTCCCCGAAGGAGACTTCGCCCTTCGGCGCAGCCTCCTTCGGGTTCCTTCCGTCCGGAGACAGAGAGTTGAACCGATCAGTCTCTCAGAAAGTATCTGGAGTTCTGAGATATTCAGTCACCCACCCACGAGGGTGTCATGCGGCACAAGGCCTTTTTTAAATGTGGGCATTCCCGAGCCATTAGGCTCAGCCAAAAAATAGCCCATTTGAACCCGTATAAACGGGTTCAGGGCCCGATTTAACCTCCCGAAGGAGACTTCGCCCTTCGGCGTAGCCTCCTTCAGGTTCCTCCGTCCGGAGACAGAGAGTTGAACCGATCAGTCTCTCAGAAAGTATCTGGAGTTCTGACTATATTCAGTCACCCCCCCACGAGGGTGTCATGTGGCACAAGGCCTTTTTAACGTGGGCATTCCCGAGCCATTAGGCTCGGCCAAAAAATTGCCCATTTGAACCTGCATAAACGGGTTCTGGGCCGGTTTAACCTCCCCGAAGGAGACTCCGCCCTTCGGCGTAGCCTCCTTCGGGTTCCTCTCCGTCCGGAGACAGAGAGTTGAACCGATCAGTCTCTCAGAAAGTATCTGGAGTGCTGAGATATTCAGCCACCCACCCACGAGGGTGTCATGCGGCACAAGGCCTTTTTTAATGTGGGCATTCCCGAGCCATTAGGCTCAGCCAAAAAATAGCCCATTTGGACCCGTATAAACGGGTTCAGGGCCGGTTTTCCCTCCCCGAATGAGACTTCGCCCTTCGGCGTAGCCTCCTTCGGGTTCCTCTCCGTCCGGAGACAGAGAGTTGAACCGTTCAGTCTCTCAGAAAGTATCTGGAGTTCTGACTATATTCAGTCACCCCCCCCCACGAGGGTGTCATGTGGCACAAGGCCTTTTTAACGTGGGCATTCCCGAGCCATTAGGCTCGGCCAAAAAATAGCCCATTTGAACCTGCATAAACGGGTTCTGGGCCGGTTTAACCTCCCCGAAGGAGACTCCGCCCTTCGGCGTAGCCTCCTTCGGGTTCCTCTCCGTCCGGAGACAGAGAGTTGAACCGATCAGTCGTTCAGAAAGTATCTGGAGTGCTGAGATATTCAGCTACCCACCCACGAGGGTGTCATGCGGCACAAGGCCTTTTTTAATGTGGGCATTCCCGAGCCATTAGGCTCAGCCAAAAAATAGCCCATTTGAACCCGTATAAACGGGTTCAGGGCCCATTTACCTCCCCGAAGGAGACTTCGCCCTTCGGCGTAGCCTCCTTCGGGTTCCTCTCCGTCCGAGACAGAGAGTTGAACCAATCAGTCGCTCAGAAAGTATCTGGAGTGCTGAGATATTCAGCCACCCACCCACGAGGGTGTCATGCGGCACAAGGCCTTTTTTGATGTGGGCATTCCCGAGTCATTAGGCTCAGCCAAAAAATAGCCCATTTGAACCCGTATAAACGGGTTCAGGGCCGGTTTTACCTCCCCGAAGGAGACTTCGCCCTTCGGCGTAGCCTCCCTCGGGTTCCTCTCCGTCCGGAGACAGAGAGTTGAACCGCTCAGTCGCTCAGAAAGTATCTGGAGTGCTGAGATATTCAGCCACCCACCCACGAGGGTGTCATGCGGCACAAGGCCTTTTTAATGTGGGCATTCCCGAGCCATTAGGCTCAGCCAAAAAATAGCCCATTTGAACCCGTATAAACGGGTTCAGGGGCCAATTTTACCTCCCCGAAGGAGACTTCGCCCTTCGGCGTAGCCTCCTTCGGGTTCCTCTCCGTCCGGAGACAGAGAGTTGAACCGATCAGTCTCTCAGAAAGTATCTGGAGTTCTGAGATATTCAGCCACCCACCCACGAGGGTGTCATGCGGCACAAGGCCTTTTTAATGTGGGCATTCCCGAGCCATTAGGCTCAGCCAAAAAAAAGCCCATTTGAACCCGTATAAACGGGTTCAGGGCCTGGATTTTACCTCCCCGAAGGAGACTTTGCCCTTCGGCGTAGCCTCCTTCGGGTTCCTCTCCGTCCGGAGACAGAGAGTTGAACCGATCAGTCTCTCAGAAAGTATCTGGAGTTCTGAGATATTCAGCCACCCACCCACGAGGGTGTCATGCGGCACAAGGCCTTTTTTTAATGGGCATTCCCGAGCCATTAGGCTCAGCCAAAAATAGCCCATTTGAACCCGTATAAACGGGTTCAGGGGCCGATTTACCCTCCCGAAGGAGACTTCGCCCTTCGGCGTAGCCTCCTTCAGGTTCCTCTCCGTCCGGAGACAGAGAGTTGAACCGATCAGTCTCTCAGAATGTATCTGGAGTTCTGAGATATTCAGCCACCCACCCACGAGGGTGTCATGCGGCACAAGGCCTTTTTTAATGTGGGCATTCCCGAGCCATTAGGCTCAGCCAAAAAAATAGCCCATTTGAACCCGTATAAACGGGTTCAGGGCCGATTTACCTCCCCGAAGGAGACTTCGCCCTTCGGCGCAGCCTCCTTCGGGTTCCTCTCCGTCCGGAGAGACAGAGAGTTGAACCGATCAGTCTCTCAGAAAGTATCTGGAGTTCTGAGATATTCAGCCACCCACCCACGAGGGTGTCATGCGGCACAAGGCCCTTTTTAATGTGGGCATTCCCGAGCCATTAGGCTCAGCCAAAAAATAGCCCATTTGAACCCGTATAAACGGGTTCAGGGCCATTTTACCTCCCGAAGGAGACTTCGCCCTTCGGCGCAGCCTCCTTCAGGTTCCTCTCCGTCCGGAGACAGAGAGTTGAACCGATCAGTCTCTCAGAAAGTATCTGGAGTTCTGAGATATTCAGTCACCCACCTACGAGGGTGTCATGCGGCACAAGGCCTTTTTTAATGTGGGCATTCCCGAGCCATTAGGCTCAGCCAAAAATAGCCCATTTGAACCCGTATAAACGGGGTTCAGGGCCGATTTTACCTCCCGAAGGAGACTTCGCCCTTCGGCGTAGCCTCCTTCGGGTTCCTCTCCGTCCGGAGACAGAGAGTTGAACCGATCAGTCTCTCAGAAAGTATCTGGAGTTCTGAGATATTCAGTCACCCACCCACGAGGGTGTCATGCGGCACAAGGCCTTTTTTAATGTGGGCATTCCCGAGCCATTAGGCTCAGCCAAAAAATAGCCCATTTGAACCCGTATAAACGGGTTCAGGGCCGGTTTTACCTCCCCGAAGGAGACTTCGCCCTTCGGCGTAGCCTCCTTCGGGTTCCTCCGTCCGGAGACAGAGAGTTGAACCGATCAGTCTCTCAGAAAGTATCTGGAGTTCTGAGATATTCAGTCACCCACCCACGAGGGTGTCATGCGGCACAAGGCCTTTTTTTTTAATGTGGGCATTCCCGAGCCATTAGGCTCAGCCAAAAAATAGCCCATTTGAACCCGTATAAACGGGTTCAGGGGCCATTTTTACCTCCCCGAAGGAGACTTCGCCCTTCGGCGTAGCCTCCTTCGGGTTCCTCTCCGTCCGGAGACAGAGTTGAACCGATCAGTCTCTCAGAAAGTATCTGGAGTTCTGAGATATTCAGCCACCCACCCACGAGGGTGTCATGCGGCACAAGGCCTTTTTTAATGTGGGCATTCCCGAGCCATTAGGCTCAGCCAAAAAATAGCCCATTTGGACCCGTATAAACGGGGTTCAGGGCCAGTTTTACCTCCCGAATGAGACTTCGCCCTTCGGCGTTGCCTCCTTCGGGTTCCTCTCCGTCCGGAGACAGAGTTGAATCGATCAGTCTCTCAGAAAGTATCTGGAGTTCTGAGATATTCAGTCACCCACCCACGAGGGTGTCATGCGGCACAAGGCCTTTTTTAATGTGGGCATTCCCGAGCCATTAGGCTCAGCCAAAAAATAGCCCATTTGAACCCGTATAAACGGGTTCAGGGCCGGTTTAACCTCCCCGAAGGAGACTTCGCCCTTCGGCGTAGCCTCCTTCGGGTTCCTCTCGCCCGTAGGAAGAGAGTTGAACCGTGCAGTCGCTCAGAAAGTATCTGGAGTTCTGAGATATTCAGCCACCCACCCACGAGGGTGTCATGCGGCACAAGGCCTTTTTTAATGTGGGCATTCCCGAGCCATTAGGCTCAGCCAAAAAATAGCCCATTTGGACCCGTATAAACGGGTTCAGGGCCGGTTTTACCTCCCCGAATGAGACTTCGCCCTTCGGCGTTGCCTCCTTCGGGTTCCTCTCCGTCCGGAGACAGAGAGTTGAACCGATCAGTCTCTCAGAAAGTATCTGGAGTTCTGACGCTGACTCTATCCCCAGAGCTGACTTATATAAGAGGGACCAGTCCATTACTAGTTAGAAGGTGGGTGCGCCCCAACAATAACAAAATGAACGAGTAAAATAAAAATGAATGAAAAAGAAGGAAAACTACGTAATGAAAATGACAGAGAAAGAAAGAAAAATAATGTATAAAAAAAAATAAGGAAGAATGATAAAAGAAGGAAACGAAGATTAATAGGATACCATAACAAAATGAATGAGAAAAAAGATAGAAAAAGAGAATACCTTAAAAATTATGATAAAAACAAGCTAACATAAAAGACAGAAAAAAAGAATGAAAGAAAGAAAATAGGTTATTGTAAAATGAATGAGAATGTAAAAAAGAAAGAAAGGAAAAGAAAAAATCATGATAAAAACGAAGTAACAAAAAAGAAAGAATTAAAGAAAGAAAGAAAGAAAGAAAGAAAGAAAATAGATTACCATAAAATGAATGAAAAAGAAAGAAATAAAGAAAGAAGAAAGAAAAAAGCTACGAACTTATTGATCTAATCTTGAGCGATAATGAAAGGATTTGATTTTTTTTTTTGAAAGTTTTGAAAAGAATGGCGGTAAATGAGAATTATGAAAAAAAGTCTAAAGAAAAAAAAAAGGAAACACGGAAATTTGTAAGTGAAAATTGATTACACACAGAAAAGCGAGAGGCATGAAGTGATTTTTGGTTGTTTCAATAAACCCAACCACCTGATCAAGCCAACCGGGCGTACGGCCTTCCGGCAGACCAGGCCACCAGAGTCACACGGCTAAGGTTCACTCCTGGATGTACTCCAATGTAAAATGATCGCCTGTCCGCTTGGCGAAGTGCCAGATAACAGAGCAACAATGACCAACAAGTTACTAAAACTACTCTTTCTCCTTCCCCCTCTCTCCCTCCCCATCTCTCTCTCTCTCTCTCTCTCTCATTTTCCTCTTTCCTCATCAGTGGCTCTCTTTCCTTTCTCTTTATAACCCTCTCTCTAGTTCACTCTCAATATCTCCCTCTTTCTCTCTAATTTTCTCTTTCCTCATCAGTGACTCTCTTTCCTTCCTCTTTATAACCTATCTCTATTTCAACCTCTATATCTTCCCCTATCTCTTTCTCTTCATTTATCTTTCCTCATCAGTGACTCTCTTTTTATTCCTCTTTATAACCCTCTCTCTATTTCACTCTCTATATGTCACCCTCTCTGTCTATTTTTCTCTTTCCTCATCAGGAACTTTTTTTCCCTCCTCTTTGTAACCATTACTTCATTTCCCTATCTAAATCGGCCTCTCTCACTATTTTTCTTTCCTCATCAGTGCCTCTCTTTCCTTCTTCTTTTTAACCTTTTTTCTATTTCACTCTCTATATCTCCCCCTCTCTCTTTATCTTTCTATTTCCTCATCAGTGGCTCTCTTTCCATCCTCTTCATAACCCTCTCTTTTCATCCTCTTTATAACCCTCTCTCTAGTTCACTCTCAGTATCTCCCTCTTTTTCTCTAATTTTCTCTTTCCTCATCAGTGATTCTCTCTTTATAACCATTTTTTCTATTTCGCTCTCTATATCTCCCCCTCTCTCTTTATCTTTCTATTTCCTCATCAGTGACTGTCTTTCCTTCTTCTTTATAACCCCTCTCTAATTCTCTCTATATCTCCCCCCTCTCTTTATCTTTCTATTTCCTCATCAGTGGCTCTCTTTCCTTTCTCTTTATAACCCTCTCTCTAGTTCACTCTCAATATCTCCCTCTTTCTCTCTAATTTTCTCTTTCCTCATCAGTGATTCTCTCTTTATAACCTTTTTTCTATTTCGCTCTCTATATCCCTCCCTCTCTCTTTATCTTTCTATTTCCTCATCAGTGACTGTCTTTCCTTCTTCTTTATAACCCTCTCTCTAATTCACTCTCTATATCTCCCCCTCTCTCTTTATCTTTCTATTTCCTCATCAGTGGCTCTCTTTCCTTTCTCTTTATAAACCTCTCTCTAGTTCACTCTCAATATCTCCCTCTTTCTCTCTAATTTTCTCTTTCCTCATCAGTGACTCTCTTTCCTTCCTCTTTATAACCCTCTCTCTATCTCACACTAAATAAAATAATCGGGAATAAACATTCAGGTTAGTTTTCTGGCCGACCAGAATGTGTGTTCTTGCCAGTTTTGTTACAATAACCACAGAAAATAGGCTAACGTCCGGCTGGTAAAAAGCCAGCAGACAGGGCTGAGTTAATAAAAACAGGGAGTGAGAAAACGTGTATTCTGGTAAAAGAGAGACAATAGGAGTAAGTCAGAGACATGATTATGAGAAAAAGTGGTTAAAAGAATTGGCATTAAAAATGTATATTGTGCATTGCCATGATTTCAAATTCATTCAAGTACAGAAGTTCAAATATCTGCTATATTCGCTGCTTACCTCTGTCCCCTTCACCTTCAGTATGCCTCGTGAGTGCCAAACGCGCTAAGCCCTCTTTCCTCAATAAGTGTCCGAGAAATTTCAACTGTCTTTTTATGATTCTAATTAGAAGCGTTCTTTTTCTTTCCATTTTTCCTGAAAACTTACTCATTGCTTACATCTTCAATTCATGGGATTCTTACTAGCCTTCTGGAAAACAACATTCCTATTGCCTCAAGTCTCTTCTTCATCTATGATGAGATTGTCCAACATTCACTACTATATAGGGTTGATTGACTGATTCGTTTGCTACAGCTTATCAATACTTAGTAGGTTATTTAAGGCCAGGAAATATTTTTAAATTGTAAGAATTTTCTTTGAGGATTATAATGGTGTAGTGATACAATTTTTTACTAATTAGATATTTTTTTAATTAGTTGATAACATGATTTACTTATCTATCTATCTATCTATCTATCTATCTATCTATCTATCTATCTATGTTACTCGGTGTCTCTAAGTTTGTTTATTTTTCCTTTGTGTCAGTTTATTTATCTTCCTCAAAATCGTACTTCACACACTATTTGGATTTTAAGACTTACTTTCTGTCAATGTGGACGATTTACCAATACCAGCCGCTAGAATGTCGATTTTAAAACAATCCCCACCCTGGCTGGCTTTTTACAAGATATGTGCAACCCTGAAGCAACTATTGTCCTGACTAAATAACCTTACAAATTGACCGTTACAATTTCTCTCTGTAATAGGGGAAGTCAAAAATTATCCTCACACATATAACTACAGACAAAAGTTCATTTTCTCCATCAAGACATTCATTTCTGTAGTTCACTGCTACCAGCAAGCAGAAAATTATTTTTCTCCTGATGATGGCCATGTTGGCTGAAACTAGTCGAAGAATCTAAATGAAATAATAATAAAAACGAAGGAATATTAATATACAACCCAGTATGTCTAAAGATTTTAATTTTTAATATTTTTTATTGTTCAATATATATATATATATATATATATATATATATATATATATATATATATATATATATATATATATATATGTTCTTGTCTAATATATACATATTAACAATAAAAATTCACGATAATTATCTGGGTCAGCACAACATAACCTAAACACGACCACGAAAAAATTACATTCAGACCCAACATTCCCTTCTTCTGTTTACGGGGGAAGGTTTTTAAGACCAAATGTATAACTTAATATATATATATATATATATATATATATATATATATATATATATATATATATATATATTAACATTGAAGTCAGCATTTTAACCCATAAACATAGCATACCTTAAAACTATATTTTTCATATATATATATATATATATATATATATATATATATATATATATATATATATATATATATATAATTAAGTAATTCATCGAGTGATATATGTTGAATAGTTTACAAACATTATGTCTGCTTATTTTTATCCTAATCTCTTCATATTTACGAATATTTTCCCGTATATTGCAATCAAATGAGGCAAGAAATGCGCTGTTACGGTGAAAATAAGCAGGCATAATGTTTAATTTATTCGATCAGACCTGTCTAAAAGAGAATTTGCTACCTAATACACACACACACACACACACATATATATATAGAGAGAGAGAGATAGATAGATAGATAGATAGATAGATAGATAGATAGATAGATAGATAGATAGATAGATATTTTCCCCTCCAGACAGAGTTTATAATTTTGGGATCACGCGAACACAAATATTTACACTTAAATAAACAAAAATAAGTAAAATAAATCAATAATAAATTTAAAACGTTAACAAAGAACACTATAAATAACCCCCAAACTTCATCTGGTTCTACAATTATTTCTACTCATTAGCCCTTAGAATAAATGGAAAAAAAACTTGCCACAATGCATCACTGACATGTATACATAAATCACCAAGCAAAAACAACGCATATGACCTGACGATTGCGCATTACAATGAAACCGACACTCGCCGCTGGGTCTTCACTTCAATGACCAATTATACACACACACACACACACACACACACACACACACACATATATATATATATATATATATATATATATATATAATGAACAATTCTCGTTGCATCAAAGAAATTATTAAGTGCTGATTACAGGAGCGACAATTTTCCAGTGATATGTAATCGTATAATAAAACTACGCGAATTAGACCAAGTCAAAACAGCACCCAAATTACAATATGACAGATTCCTGAATAACCCGAATTGCAAAGAGATATATACTGACGACGTTGAAAACAAATACAATGAACTAAATAAGACTGGAATCTAAACTAAATGTGACTTATTTAACCTTTACATTTAGTCGATCCTACGAGAGATTTAAAAGTTCTACTGGTGTCTACAGTCTACATGCAGATGACACACGGTGTAGCAGACACACAAAAAAAACACCTTCATCGCTTGCAGGCGAATTCAAGTGAAGATACTTTCGCGACATTGTACAGTCGATTTTAATGTATGATGCCACTGCTTGGACATTTACTAAAACCCTAGAGTCTAAACTCGTTGCAACCTACACCCGGATGCTGAGAGCTGTACTTAAAATCTCCTGGAGAAAACATCTAACTAAATCACAGCTCTATGGACCCATTCCCTGATATTTCAACAATCTTAAGCGAACACAGAATGGGCTTTACAGAAGGCTGCTGGTGAGAAAAACAAAAACTCGGGAGTGATCTACTGCTTTGGACAAATAGCTATGGCACAAAACGAATAGATCACTCAGTATCCATCTACACATGACCATATATATCATGATACAATACCTCCAAAATGACCTTCCGATCCTGATTCAGGACCGTGATAGACTCATAAATATCCGAGCTAATTCGACTGAATAAAATAATAAACTTTCGTTTTCGCTAGGACATTTTCGCTCCACATTGTTGTAAACAATCCATTTTTCATCGGCCGTAATCGTTCTTTTCGAAAATGAGTCGTCCCGTTGCGCTTAAGCAGAGAAACGCAACTAAAATGCGGTCTATTGATTTTTTTTCTTGTTAAATCGTGAAGCATGTAAACATCGCAACGATTCACGTATGAATGGTTTTTCAAAAGCTTTACAACGTAATATCTCATGTCGTGCGATGTGGATTAACTATAATCAGCTTTTTGATTGGAACATAATCAAGTGTTACAGACCTGTAGAAACTATCTCTATCCTCCAGATCAAAATTTCCACTTCTGAACCGAGCAAACCACTTAGAAATAATACACTTTGCTATGGCACCATCCCAATAAACAGCACATATCTTTTTTTTTGTTTTTGTACGACGTCCCCGCCGCCTTTTCCGATACAAAAGAGGATCAAATGATGAAAATGTTCCTCATTCTCCGGTGTTTGAAATATTTCAGAATATACATGTATGTGATAAATCTCAGTGACGTGTGAAACGAAATTACGTGCCCGAATGAAAACTATTGAATAATGTTGTGAACATTTTTCCGTTCAAATATACAGGGTGCAATTTGTAAATTGTTGCCATTTTATATTTTTTAATTTCGCGCATGCGCATTGTATTTTTTTTATTTTATTTTATCGACTGCACGGTACAGTAGGGTCCGTTGAGAAAAAGAGCAACATGACGTAATTCACTCCGCCAGAAATTTGCTAACGGCATGCTGTTCTGCTTGGTCTTTGCGCCAAAGCTCCAATACGAACATTTCAGAGTGTCTAGGTGTCAATCTGAGGAGTGTGCAGAGGATTTAGAAAGAGTTGGATAATAATAAGTCAAGATTTACTCTTTTCTTTTCAAGTTATTTTTGTGTAATTTTGGCAAATCTATTTAATAAATTAGATGTCAATATTATTTCATTTTTGCGCAATTTAGACGACAATTTATCCATCACACCCTATAGGTGTGTGTATGTTTGTGTGTTTGTGTGTGTGTGTGTGTGTGTGTGTATAATTGATCATTTCGAAATTTCTGATGCAACTCTGGCACAAATACAATTTAATTGCTGCAAACATCATCTCTTGAAGAGTTCGAACTTGCTGTTGAAAACCGATCAAACTGGAGAAACACCTGCCACCGAGGAATAACTAACTTTGAAAAGAATCGTCTCAAGCATCTGAGAGAATTAAGAATTAACACTAAATCTCGGGCTAATAGACCAGCCGATATGACAGTCAACCCGTCAGCATGTCCCTCGTGTCGACTTGTTTGCAAATCCCGTGCAGGATTGTTGCCTCATACGAGATATAAACATAAAAGCTGAACTGAAAGACACACTCATGCATCGAAAACGATGGGAGAGTCCGTCATCATCACAGATAGATAGATAGATAGATAGATAGATAGATAGATAGATAGATATGAACAGACATAGATAGATAGATAGATATGAACAGACATAGATAGATAGATAGATAGATAGATAGATAGATAGATAGATAGATAGATATGAACAGACATAGATAGATAGATAGATAGATAGATAGATAGATAGATAGATAGATTCTATTTTTAAGGAAAGAACATCCGCTTCCCTCAGATTATATTCTCGCAAGATTCATATATGTTCAGTTTTGTACCCGAAACGTAAACAAATCAATTTCAAAAGAACTTACGGATTTGAATATTTTACATCAGACATTTCAATTAGTTCAAATATTATTAAAGCGGATAATTTGGATTTGAAATAGATGCTCTGTTCTTATTTATTAAATGATGTGTATTACGTCTATCGGTCTGTGTATTCGAGAAATCTTAGTTAAGAAAATGCGCCTCTTTTGTCGGTGAACAGAAACACGGAACTTATGTAAAGGTTTGAAAATGCAGAAAAGCATTCTTCTTTACAGATTCTTTTCAACCCACATTTAGTTGAAGAATACGTTAGTAAATATTAATTTGACAGTATTTTTTCTACTCCTTATATTTTTCTTTTCTCGAGGTACTATTTTTCTACTCCTTATATTTTTCTTTTCAGTTATGTGTCATGCGTGATACACGCTCATGCGATCATGCATCTTTTGATACATGACTGACGAGGCAGATTTTTCCAGGATACCACTCTTGATTATTCATAACAGAGGCATTAGATCTAACTAAAGAATATGTATCTATACCAGAAGATAAAATAAATTAAAGCTTAATTAATGCACTGTCGTAAGTCTTTACTGTACCATAACGAGGCATTATGGATTAAGAAAGGCATTAGCGGCAATTTTGACAACCCAATGGGAGCGTATGATGGGGCAGAATTATGTGAGTTGGTAGGATATTTATTATTGAATAAGCTAAATGAATTTATTGACCCAAAGGAATCATGTTTAGGTTATCCACCAATTCATCTAATGCTAGTATTAGGATTACGAGATAGCACTGGAAAAAAGTGGATACAAAACCAAGCTAGTCTATGTGAATACAGATAATTCTTCCAATATATGCGAAAGGTGGAAAAATAGGGCTAGGAAAATATTATGGTTTACCCCACCATACAATTTAGCCGTAACCACCAAAATAGGGAAGGAATTTTTTAAAATATTAAAAAAAGAATTTTCCCCATCCAACGCTTTACACAAAATTTTCAATAGGAATACAAAGAAATTGGGCTACACTTGTATGCCCAATATAGATAATTGGATTAACAAATATAATATTAAAAAGACTAAAAAATAAACATAATACCGATCCCCTTAAATGTAACTGCAGATATAAGACGTCTTGCCCACTTAAGGGCAAATGTCATCATGAATTCGTAGTTTACAAAGTGGGAGTATACATAAATAAAGCTAGCACTAGTGAGAACAAAAAAGTTTATATTCGTTCTCCTCAAGGAACATTGAATAAAAGATGCTATAACCACATAAGCAGTTCCAAACATGAAAGTTATAGACATAGTACCAGCCTATCTAAACACATGTGGAAAATTAAAAACAAAAAAAGAAAGAATCGATCCGGTTTTAAAATGGGAGATAATAAAGAAATGTTATAGATATAAAGCCAACAATAGGTACTGCCTTCTATGCATGAAAGAAAACTTGATATGTTACTTAACCAAAGATCAGAAATCCTTAACGTATGTAAATACAAGAAAGCATAATTACTGGAATAAAAGAATAGTAATTATTTTAATATTTTTAAAATAAAATCTGCCTTTTTTTAAAGTCGGATGGTTTAATGCTTATTTTAGTTTTTAGTGTTTGTTTTTACCAATAAATATGTCGCTTTATCTTATCCTCTTTAGCCAGTTCGCAATGAAGATCCTTTAGATGAAACCTTGGTAGGTAGTTTCTGGCTCACTATGATTTTACATATATATATATATATATGTGTGTGTGTGTGTGTGTGTGTGTGTGTGTGTGTGTGTAAAAATCCGTGGGTAAGTAATCCAAGTGAATCCTAATAATATAAAATATTAAAACTGATCCACAAAAGAGACCTATTCAAATTTTTTTACCCTTATATTGTAAAATTTCTTTTAGGCTATTACTGATGTACTTATTTTAATTCTTCCTTTATTTAATTATTAATGTTAATATTCTGGTTTTTCGTTATTTATATACTAATCATGTCTAAATTTTCATTATATTAAATTCCTCTGTTAATTTTAGAATTAAATAATAGTATTAATATTAAACTCTAAAATTTCTTTAGTCTACTACCTTAAAAACTCTTTCGTATCTTTTAAGATTGTATTTCTTTATGAATTATTTTCCTATTTGAACAAGAGTTAACATTGTAAATATAGGCCATTGTTTTTTCACTTATTTACGGATATTTTTTTCTTCTTATTCTTTCTATCTTTTTAATTTTCATTTTTTTTTAAAAAAAAAAAGTTACGATTGATTTTTTATCAAACTTTTTAGTATTGACAAGCTCCATGGAATTTCCCTCTTTAGGAGCGAAATGGCCATATAAATAGAGTAAAACTGAGTTTCATTTTATGTAATTCATATATATATATATATATATATATATATATATGTGTGTGTGTGTGTGCATGTGTGTGTGTGTGTGTGTGTGTGTGTGTGTGTGTGTGTGTGTGACATAGAGAGAGAGAGAGAGGGAGAGAGTGTTTATTGATTCCATCAATAAAACCGTTATTTGTTTGACTAATTTCTTTTTCGAAACGAAGCGTGTCACACCTCGGATTTCTTTCTTGTCTTTCATTTGTACTCCTCCCCACCTTGCATCTGTGTTAAATGTACAAGTAAAAAAAAAATTCCTGATTTTTCTGGTTAATTATTCTTATAAAACATATCCACACTTACCCAGTCATGACCTCAATAGAAGAAGAAAAAGAAAAGGAAAAACAAAATCAAAGGAAAATAAACGAGAAATTCAATCTCATGAACAGGTTTTAAAAGTAAAATGTTTATTTTGTTGCCTGTCCGGTTTTGTGGGGTCAATTTAATACGGATATACTGAACCAAGGGTACGAAATTAAAATAGTCCTTCAACCTAAATAATTAATTTAAGAAAAAAAAATATTAAATCATCGACTATCTAAGATCGATAAAGGAAAAAAAAAGGTACACGTGACTGATTAAAAGAATCCCCTTTGGCATGATAAGTATTTCGATCTGAAGAAATTTCCTGTCAGGTGGGACGGAGGGTAGAGAGATCTACATTAAATATAAACCAAGAAGAGACGCTAGATTTAGTCTAATGAGGAAAAATGAATAGAAGTGATTTATTAGTCCAAGTGTCAGGACGTAGGCTGGCAGAAACGTTCGACAAACATGTGTATTTATATGAACGACTAGCATGATGTGCTCGTTTCTCAGTGGGCGCCCTTCTATTGTCAATTTAGGAAAGGTTAACGGTCCCCTCGTGCCTGAAATAATCCACATCAATAAGCTCAATAATAATAATAATAATAATAATAATAATAAGCCTCTTCAATACTCTGCCAGTACCAAAAAAGCTGATGTAGACAAACCCCGAATAATGAATATAGAATTTTTACTCAGCTTTTGGTGTGTGTATATATATATATATAGGGACGTTAGTGGCTGCTGGATTTTAAATCATCCCACAGAAATCAGAAAAAGCGCACACAACAAACACACACACATATAAAGTTAAAAATGTTTCCTTAACATATAGTTGTAACTTAGGGAGTGTTATTGAATAGAATAATCACACGAAGGTTGGTAATGAACGATAATACTTAGGACACGAACAACACATATAAGATTCGCCAGCGGCACATAAATGTAGTCAACTTCTAGAAATGAGTCAAGTGAATCCCACTATGAATCTCCAACTGCAGATCAACATACAGCATTTACTATTCTATTTATGTGAATGACGACATACTCATTATTGTCCGTACACACACACACACACACACACACACACACATATATATATATATATATATATATATATATATATATATATACACACACACACACACACACACACATATATATATATATATATATATATATATGGGATTAATGCAAATATAAAATTTGTCAATTATCTGATTGATGTTATTTTCAATAACTCGGTTCTAGAGTTTCGTAGAAAGAGCCTTCAGCAATCGCTTCATATACTCGTCAGAAGATACCAGAAACTGATATATTTTTTTATTTTCTCGTATTCTTTCTTCTTTATATTGAGTTAAAATAATTCATGCACACTCAAGGTTGCTTTTTTCTCTTCTTTCATTGTATGCATTCGTCTGTGTGTGTGTGTGTGTGTGTGTGTGTGTGTGTGTGTGTGTGTGTGTGTGCACGCGCACATATTAAAGCCATTGTGCGGCGCACTATTTATCCATGATATTATGGGGCACTTTGTGATGACATGTTTTTTTATTTGTTTTTTTTTTTACTTGTTTGTTTATATAATGAGAACATGTATATTAAAGAGAATCAATTTTATTGATCGACTCTCCCAAATGATGAATAATCCTTTTCAGACAAGGTAGACATTTCGCTCAGAATGTGTCCAAACTTAATGTAGGAAGAAATAGGACCAACGCTTACGACTTTCTTAATTCATCATCAGGGTAGAGAGTCGCTAAAAACATGTACATCAGATTCATTAATTACTACAATTTTTTTTTTTAATCTAGCAACATAGTTATTAAATATATCACAAACTTCCGACCTTCTATATAAGACCAAGGTTTTATATTAATATACTTGGCCACTCGGAGAATGTTTTTCTGTAAATAAAAATAGAATATCTTACATAGGATATGCCGCAACCTCACTCTCAGACTGGCTTGCCACCTATCGGGCCAGAGTGCCATCGAACAACACATTAAGAAGCAGTATAAGGTTCATAGTAACATCAGACAACTACTCATAAACCATACATAAATACTAACAAAATCAAATAGTAAAAGCAGTCTTATGATCCTTGAAGCATTACGCATACAGCAAAAGAAACATGTATAAATAAAAATAATCATTATTTAAGATCCCGCATGCTCAAAGTATATAAAATACACACACACAAATACACACATGTTTCACACCTTACCTACGTCACAACATTCTTTGTCTACATCACTAAATTCACTAATTCTACGAAACTCAGTTGTCTCTATCTAACCTGATGATTACTTAAGTCCTATGTTTACGACTGCTAGGGACCACTCTCTTATAGAGAACAAGCTTTCTTTCATCTAAAAAATCATTTATCAATTCAGCCCGACTCAGCTGATTTCTTTTGTCAGGATCGTTTGACATGTTTCTTGTGCGCTCCACTTCACTCAGAAAACTTCCTTTGTCAAGACGATAACTTTAAAAACGATTTCTGTAACGTCTTTCAGATATTTCCTTTAACAAGATATCAGCTGACAACTGATAATCACTACAGAGGAAATAGTATATTTATAATGATTCTGATGGAGAGAAATATGTTTTTTTTTGTAAAGAACGCATAAAAAGAAGCGTAGATATAAACTTGTACATAAATGAATTATTTAATTAAATTACGCAAATAATAGTGAAAACATTCCCAGCGAACCTATACTGATGCTAAAACAACTGTACCGTCCGCTTCTCGGGTGGCTTTAATAAAGTGGCAACTTGTCCCGCTTGGCCGTAATTTGAGATTATTATTAGACTATACGCTAGTGTGTGTGCCTGTGCAGCAGTCTCCACGCTCTTCATTTGCGGCTTCGCTTTCCTCACTTTTTTTGGTTCAGATTTGTCATTATGTACTTTTCCCGGTGTATAAAATCGTTGCTTAAATACATGTAGGAACCAGACTGACGTTAGTTCGATCCCTGGATTAGGCAATGAAAGATATATACATTGATTCAGTTTAAAAAAAAAGGAACCAGACTGACGTTAGTTCGATCCCTGGATTAGGCAATGAAAGTTATATACATTGATTCAGTTTAAAAAAAAAAAGGTACCAGACTGACGTTAGTTCGATCCCTGGATTAGGCAATGAAAGATATATACATTGATTCAGTTTAAAAAAAGGTACCAGACTGACGTTAGTTCGATCCTGGATTAGGCAATGAAAGATATATACATTGATTCAGTTTAAAAAAAGGAACCAGACTGACGTTAGTTCGATCCCTGGATTAGGCAATGAAAGTTATATACATTGATTCAGTTTAAAAAAAAGGAACCAGACTGACGTTAGTTCGATCCCTGGATTAGGCAATGAAAGATATATACATTGATTCAGTTTAAAAAAAAAGGAACCAGACTGACGTTAGTTCGATCCCTGGATTAGGCAATGAAAGATATATACATTGATTCAGTTTAAAAAAAAAGGAACCAGACTGACGTTAGTTCGATCCCTGGATTAGGCAATGAAAGTTATATACATTGATTCAGTTTAAAAAAAAAAAAAAGGAACCAGACTGACGTTAGTTCGATCCCTGGATTAGGCAATGAAAGATATATACATTGATTCAGTTTAAAAAAAAAGGAACCAGACTGACGTTAGTTCGATCCCTGGATTAGGCAATGAAAGATATATACATTGATTCAGTTTAAAAAAAAAGGAACCAGACTGACGTTAGTTCGATCCCTGGATTAGGCAATGAAAGTTATATACATTGATTCAGTTTAAAAAAAAAAAAAAGGAACCAGACTGACGTTAGTTCGATCCCTGGATTAGGCAATGAAAGATATATACATTGATTCAGTTTAAAAAAAAAGGAACCAGACTGACGTTAGTTCGATCCTGGATTAGGCAATGAAAGATATATACATTGATTCAGTTTAAAAAAAGGAACCAGACTGACGTTAGTTCGATCCCTGGATTAGGCAATGAAAGATATATACATTGATTCAGTTTTAAAAAAAAAGGAACCAGACTGACGTTAGTTCGATCCCTGGATTAGGCAATGAAAGTTATATACACTGATTCAGTTTTTTTTTTAAATCTAAAAGAGACCTCACAAGGAGGAATTAAGTGACGAATGGAGTTATTTCCTCTTTGCACAGACAGCAAATTTGAAAAATCTACCTCCACGGATTGAATGAAGGTTCAGTTCGAAATTGCTCAAAGGGAACTTATAGAAGGCCGGAGAGTACAGCAACCGAAATGTTATAACTAGCAACTAATAAGGTGATGCAGGACACTAGCATCTACAATCAGAAAGAGATAGTGGAAAATTCTGGAGTATATATGAGAGGACTAAGAGAATCCAACACTCAAAGGTAGGGCTGTAGAGGAGACTGACCTAATAAGTTTGGTTGAATGGATGGTAGAGTGGGGAAAGAAAGTGATGGTAAAGAGTCGAGTATTGATTAGAAAGAAAGGAAGTTATGGAGAACCATTATCACCACATAAAAGAAGGTTAAAAATATTCATGCTTTCTATTCGGCAAGATTCATAAATGCTTGATGACTCTCTTCGGATCAAGTGCATTATCATGTAGGTCCCTAAAAAAAGTCCCACGGCCCATCAGGGGCGTAGGGGCATCATATGCATCTGCAGCTGCAGTGGTGTTTCTTGGGTAGGATAGCTTGACGGAGCCCAACCCTTGCAATACCAGTTTGAATTCCTAGACCGGTTGCTACCCAAGGCTATAGAATCCAATCTGCCTTGCTATTTACCCATAGCTGGTGTGGAGAAGAAGAGGAGTCATACCTTTCTCAAGGGTATTATCACGTAAGTGAATGTAATAGATCCGACTGGAATTCGAACTCGGCTCTCCGCCATCCACTAAACCACTGTGCCGCCTAAAAAATAGGATACCGATTGTTTAAAATACATTTGAAAACATAAAATAAAATCTTTTTGAAGTTTTAATTTTAGTTTTAATTTAAAGCTAATAGATTAAATTTAATATTCTCAATAAACAATATACTTTTCTGTATTTCAAACCGAATTTAAATTGATTAGAATTATTTTTAGAGGTGTAATGTAGAGGGGTACCAGATGCAAAACATAAAAAAATATTTTACAAAAATAAAATCATTTCCAAAATAATTACATTCATTTGCGAATAAATTATGAAAGTTTCATTAAAATCCGATAACTCTGATTTCTGTAAGAATTTCCAAATCATTGGGTTTTTCACCGCAAAAAGTCAATCAAATTTCCCGAGTTTATGTCCGAAAAACAAGATCTTTAACCAAAATTTCCTAAGAAAATTCTAAAAAGGATAAAAAAATAATTTTTACCTAAAAAACTTCTTTGATCGTCCAACTTAATAACAGCACAAACAGTTTCACGATATAATTTCTTTTTATGTATTTTCTTTTTTAGCGAATTTTTACGTTTATACAAGGAAGTGCTGAAAAATTCGACCCACTTCCTAGACTCTCACATAACACGAACTACCACCCGTCACGATGAACGGATGTCCTCTTGAGGAGGCCCTGTACCTTGAGAGAATATTGGGTCTCAAACACACATCCACACTCAATTGAAACTCTTATATTCGAGCCACTGCTGAAGATGCACGTAAAGTGAGAGACTCCTTGTACCTCTCTAATAAGTACCTGACTTCTCATGTTGTCTTCTACCAGGTAAGGCTGAAGATGAAGTTCTGTTGTCATATTTGGGCGGGAGCTGCCCAGTCCTCATTTTCTTGTCGTGATAGAGTCCAGAAGCGTCTCCGAGTCCTCGTTGAAGTAGAATTATTTTCAACCTCTCTCTCTCTCTCACACACACACAAACACACACACACACACAGAGGTGGGATATGGCATACCTCTCACTACTCTATCGCTACTTCCATGGAAAGTTCTGAGACGAACTACATTCCTTGGTTCCGCTATGTTTAAACCTTCACGGCTAATACCCGCCATGCCACTTACAAAGCAAACCACCCACATTACCTCTGTATTTCATCAGCAAGAAGTTCCACTCGAACAGCTTCTTTCCACGAACCACTGACCCGTGGAACTGACTCCCAAGGGGATGTTTCCTCGATCACTACAATCATAATCTATAATGTCTAGAGTTAACTGCTATCTTCCATCCCTACCTATATAAACGATGCTTTATCGTAGTGTTTCAAAGGAAAGTGTGTAAAGTGTAGTCGCCTCAGACGTTCCACCAGTGATGGCTTGAGCACCCGTTTTTGACCAAGAAACCATTCCCCAGTGCCGACAACCAGAATATTACCCAGATTTCGCCCTCTGAGACATTTCTCTATTCAAAAATCAAAACCCACTTGAAAGAAACAAGACTTCAAGACGTCGAGGAAATCAAAGAGAATGCTATGTAGCAGCTGCTGGCTATCCCAAAATAGGAGTTCCAGAAATGCTTCATTGGAAACAATTATGGATAAAATGTGTGACTTCAGAAGGGAACTACTTCAATGAAGATTAAATGCCGAATTGATATGTGTTGTAGTTTTCATTTTATAACACCAAACATTTTTTTTTATCATACCTCGTATGTGTACGAATATTTCTGCTTTTGAGAGTTCATCTGTGGGTGTAAGATAAGTGCGTCTGTGTTAGTACACATGTATATTTTCCGGGTTCGTTAGAACGACGTCGAAATAGGACAAGGAACGATTTTGGAAAAGAAGTCGGAAAAAGCCTGGAGTCGAAAAGGCCTCGGGTAAAAACGAAAAAAAAAATACGGTAGGAAACACGGGAAAGTGGTAGAGACTTTTATGCAGGTCAAATATCGATAGGATTGATTGGATATTGTTTTTAGATGTTCGATAAAAGGAAAGAAAAAATAGGTTGTCTGGTTTATGGAAAGACGGCTGAATAGTGAGATTCATCATTGGGTTTTCTTTATTTCTTACTTTTTTTTTGTTGCACTTAACGTCAACCGTATTAAGAATTAAATTGCTTTCTTCTCCCGTAAAGCACAAATCAAAGTGTACCAGGATAGAAAAATGAAAGAGTGAAGTGAATATTAAAGCTGTATTCTTTATAATTATGTATGCTCATTGATATAAAATATCATACCAAAAATTACATGCATACATACAATATATATATATATATATATATATATATATATGAATAGATATTTAACCCGACATTATTTGCTATTATTATAAAAGTTATTTTAGTGGATACAAGAAAAAAAATCAGGGATAGCAACTTAACAACGTGTACCCACTAAAAATAGAAAGAATATATATAATGAAATGGATTAAGTACAACATTTATTTAATTTACCAGGATGAATGTTCGAGAAATTTCGTAGAAAATATGCGTTCTCCGACAAGAATCGAACCCGTAACCCTCATCCGACCTGACGTACCTTGCCGTTAACCATTTAACCACAGAGTAAAGTTCTGTTAGCAAGGTCTGAATTACTGTTTATAAACACGCACCTTTGATGATTTTTCTCGATCGATCATTTCTTTTAATTACATTTACCGGCTTGAATGTTCGAGAAATCAGAGGATGCGTATTATCTACGAAATTTCTCGAATATTCAGGACGGCAAATGTAATTAATACTGTTTAATTATAGACAGAGCACTTTCTTAAATAAATTGTATCTATAAAATATAACGTATAAAAAGAAAATATATTAAATAATTCCCGGAGTCAATTTATTTCATTATATGTTGTCATTGTTTACGTTAAGATACGTTTCATGAACAGATATGACGGATCGAGAAAAATCGTCGAATATTGCGTGTTTATAAACAGTAATTTGGATTTTGTTACTCGGACGCTTCTCTGTAGCTAAATGGTATAGCACGTCCGATCAAATGACCGTTTCCGGAAAGGAAACTTCGATTCTTGTCGTAGAATGCATATATTCCACGCAATTTCTCGAACATTTAGGCCAGTAAATGTAATTATTAAAAATGTTTAATTAAAAACAGACCATTTACTTAAATAAATTGTATTTATAAAATGAGGTATAAAAATAATATATATATATATATATATATATATATATATATATATATATATATATATATATATTTCATTAAATACGACTGACAAGGTACTACATTTAAGATTTTATTTAATTTTTCTTGTGTTATAATTTTCTTCTTTTCTGGGTCTTTTTGACCTCACGTTTTCAACTGACTTGAAGTGGAATAACTACATCGAATCAATAGCTGCATCTACTGCAAGGAAGGTTTGGTTACTGTATCGTGCCAGAAAGTTTTTTTCTCGTCAGAGTGTGTCTTGCACATTTTCAAATCTACCATTCGCTCGTTCATTGAATACTGTTGCTATATCTGGTCTAGTACTCCTGCTATTGATCTCGAGGTTATTGACAAAATCCAAAAAAGGATCTACAATGTAGACGATCCTGATTTTGCATCTTGACTTCAGTCACTTTTTCACCGATGTGATGTGGTTTCCCTCTGTCGTTTCTACAAATATTTTCATGGCAACTGATCTGACGAGCTTTTTTTCCCTTGTGCCCGGTCTACGTGAGTTTAAGTGTACTACTAGATTGGCATTTAGGTCACACCATTTTTTTTTTTTTTTGTTGAATTAGTTAAATGTCACCGTCACTTATATTTCAACAGTTTATTTTATCACACTTCCCGCCTGTGGAACTCTCTTCCGTCTTCGTTCAGCTTTTATCCTTTCCTTCATTCCCTCTGTAATCGCTTGCGTACCAGTAGCATTCCCCCCTTGCTTGGGCTGCAAAAAAAGTAAATGATGTAAAAATTTTCCAAATGTTTTGTATGTCCGAGGACCTTCGGCTATACTTTTAGTCATTATCAAGGATGGTTTTATTTTTACTTTTAATTGAATGTATAGATTGTTTTTTGTGTTGTAGGATTAAGTAGTAGTAACACCATATGGAAATATACACTTTCCTTTTCACTAAGAGAGTGACAAAAAAAACTCTGTCTTTCTGTCTTTCATGGCGGAATATATATATATATATATATATATATATATATATATATATATATATATATATATATATATGTAAGCAAATATATGGATATAGATCCGACAGTATGAAGAAAAAATATATACGGAAAAACAAACAAAAATCTTATATAATTATGCTGTTTTAATGTTACATATTAAAAACAGCATAATTGTATATAGGATTTTTGTTTGTTTTTTTCCGTATATTTTCTTCATATATATATATATATATATATATATATGTATGTATGTGTGTGTGTGTGTGTGTATTTATATTCGTTGAAATAAATTTATAACCGATTATAAGATGAATAATAAAAGTCTTTTCCTTATTTATTTATTTATTTATTTATTTATATTACCCTGTATATAAATCTCTCTCTCTCTCTCTCTCTATATATATATATATATATATATATATATGTGTGTGTGTGTGTGTGTGTGTGTGTGTGTGTGTATGTGTGTGTGTGTGTGTGTGTGTGTGATAGAGTGAGAGAGTGAGAGAGAGAGAGAGTAAATATACTCTTAAGGTGTGCTATATTTATGGAATAAAGTGCTCAATATCAGAGATAGAGCGTGTGTAAATATAAAAATGAACATTGAAGTCAACACTTAGAGGCGACAGTCTGTTTCATACTAGACGCAATCGTATATATATAATATATATAATATATAATCGTGTGTGTGTGTCCATTTTTGCTTCTATCTCGTTCAATCCTCATATATAAACGATGTGACTATAAATATTTTGTTCCCTCTGCATTGATAATTCATGTTCTCTATGCAGTCATTAACAAAAGTTTAAGAGCACTTAGCTGTAACAAGATTATTCCCGATTTTATTACGTTGTGTCATATGAGATTGCATGATGCAATATCTGTTTTATTGCATCAAGCCTTATTCTCACATGATTTATGCTCAATATGACTTTTGTTACTGCCAAATTATCTCCCTTTGTGATAGCATTTGTATACTGAATTAGGTTTAGACTATGGGTAAACAAATCCTTTCGCCTACACGAAGGGCCCAAATTGTTCTACGCGGTAAAGGCTATCGTGAATTTCCAAAATTCAGGGACATTTAACAAGGGAGAAGTGAACGTCCAAAAGAAACTCGTTCCTAAATGACCATTTAATGAATCTTCTGCTTCAAAATGTTACAAATGTGAATTCTATGAGAATTTTATTCGTCTGAGATTTCAATTTGGCTTGAAATCATTCAAACTGGCTAGTAAACCACGATTAACTGCTGCTATGAAATCCGAGTGTGCGACCAGAATGTAAAACCTGGAAAGCTGAAGGTTTGAGGACAGTTATGTTTTTAGATTAATCTTCTCTACAACAGTTTCTTATAAGTCCAAGAAACAGAAGATCGTCTGGAAAGAGATTTGATGAAAAGTATACGATTCAGACCAAGAAAGGACCAAACAAACCAGATGATTTGGATGTGTCGTGTCCAAATCTGCAAGAACTGGCCTCTACTCAACAACTACAGGATACATTGGAACTGCAAATGCACATTCATCAGTGCACAATATTTATGCATGATGGCGATCTATGTCACATTTTAAAGGTCGTTCAAATATTTTGAACAGGATCAACCGGACAACACATTACTCATTAGGAGAACAATTCAGATTTGAACCCAATTAAATATTTATGGAAAATTGTCAAAAACAAAATTGCAGAAAAACAACCTTCAAGTAGTGAAGCAGTGAGAGAAGCCATTACAAATGTCTATACAAAAGAAATATCAGAATGGCCTGAAGAATGTGTTTAAGAATGAAAGATCGTCGCCACTCGGTGTTAACATACCTTAGTGTCCACTCTTATAATATATATATATATATATATATATATATATATATATATATATTAAAACGTTGAATGGAACACTACTGTTGTTTCGACCGCCAGAGTCTCATCAGGTGGTTAACTCAGCGAAGAAATGCGGCACCGGAAGTAATGAGGTGGAGGGGGAGTAGAAAGAATGTGGTGGAGGAGTAGAACAAATTATATCTCCATCATCATCCGGGCTCGTACAAACCCAGTGTCAACTTCCTTACGTGCCTAGATTTGGCCATAATTTAGGGGCCCATCATCCACTACTCTTGTATGTTACAATAGCCAACTTCTCACACAGCCTACATGAGTTGTCATTCGCTTTACCATCCTTTACCTTTCGTAAAATCCTCCACTTGACGACCGGGCTTCTTTCATTTTTCTCTTTAAAACTCCAATAGTAGTTTGCTTGCTTCGTATTGAACTAACGTTCGGCTATTCTAAATAACGAAGTATGATTATATCACCTCTCTTTTTAAATTATCCTTCAGTGCAACCAATGTATTTTTGTGCACTGCCATTGTCATTTGCTACCTCGGTACAGTACACTACCCATTCTGTGCAACATGTCAAATTTAAGGGACAATTATTTCTTCTTCTTCAATTATAAAAGACCTTATTCCCACCTCTCACATCCTCTTCAAGATTAAAATTTCTTTTGTTTAATCTTTTAATAATATTACCTTGGTTGCTAGTGCAACTGCAGCTAAACAATATATAGTATTAATTTAAATGCTTTTTGAGGTTAAAATTACTGGTTCTTCAGGGGTTTTCTGATAAAGAGGCATTTAAGGCTAGCAGGGTTTGGGGTAGAGTGTTCAGTATCGAATATGGAGATAGAGCATTAGTAGAAAATTACAGAATTTGAAGGCATATAAGACGCACGGGTGTATAAGACGCACCCCAATTTCAGCAGGGCAAATCAAGGAAAAATTAGTAATTAGTAAAATCATTAGTAAATCGTACAGTCTAGGCTATATTTATGAGGTATTATGTTGGTTAAACAAGCCATAACTACAATTAAACAAAAAATAATAGAAAAAAAGAACACTAGCCTATAAAAACTTTATTATATTCAAAGGTAAGAAAATAATATAAAAATCAAGTAATTATTACAATTGCATATAATCTTCATAATAGCCTTTTAAATAATGACAATAGGTATATGAAAGTTACTCTAAAGTCTAAGCTAATAAGAGTTGGCAGGTAGCTAATTTTGGCCGACTAGCGCGAATTTTAAAACTATATATGGCATATAAAACGCAGGGGAGTTTAAAAAGACATTTTTTACTAAAAAAAAGTAGTGAGCCTTCTATGCCGTCAAATACGGTAATATAAAAAGGTTTTATTTAACTAATGTTTGCTTCGAAGTTTCATGTTTAGATGTAAGCACACGTCGGAACAGAATTAGACTGCTGGGTTTAGAACACCAGTAGTCTAATTTCCGACGTGCTTCCCATCTCTAAACACGAAAACTTCGAAGTAAAAATGAGTTAAGTGTAAAAATTTTTTTTTATATTTTATATATATATATATATATATATATATATATATATATATATATATATATATATATAACGAGAGAAGAATAAAAACGCGGTTGACATATATGAATATCACGAAGGAGATATAAAAGGTGAATGAGGAATACCAACCGAAATACGGAGGGAAAAAAACAGAAAAATAGTTTTATTTGCTATTCACAAATGCAGGATGGAGCTCTGCCAGTTCCGGGACCTCGTAACTCAGCTCTGCCTTTATGTGGTGATAAGCAACACAACCCACTTTTCAATCGTCACTGAAAAAGTGCGACGAGCCGCCCACTTTAAAAATGGGCTTATGGATTTATCTGTGCCTGATTTATTGGTCATTTGGCTGGTTGGCCAGTGGGCCGGACAAATGGCTGCGTCAAAACTAAAAAAGCTTTGAGCATTTCTCTTATTTTTTTTTTTTTTTTTTTTCACTGGCTGTATTAGTTTATTACTGAAATCAGTTCAGATAGAATAGAAATTCTAATGAGAAAATGTGCTTTTCTTTAATAGGTAATTTTAACGTTTCCCTGGTGGTCTGTTCTCCACGGCCAAACTGGTAGTGATACAATTCTTGGCTAAAAAGAGGTTTACCTGATGGAATAAAGAAATGCAGTTTCAATTCCTGTTGGAGGCATAATTCTTTCTTTTGTTGGACTTCTCTATCTTTGCGTTATGAATTTTATCTTTCAACAAAACAAAAACATATGACAACGAATACGGTTCACTTAAACGAAAAAAATGGGATTTTCTACTCAGTTAAGTTCCTATATCAACACAATGTATCGAAAACAAATACAAGATGTAAAGCTATAATTATTTTAATATATAAAAACATGGAATGACAGAAAAAGGAAACAAAAAATAAAAAAATAAAAGAAAGGAAAGAAAATGGAAAGATTATTATAAGAGAAAATGTTCACCGACCACTTTACCTTACATAGGGTGTTCCAATAACTTGGACCGATTTTAAATGTGGATTAAGTTTAAGCGTTTAATGATTTTTTTTACTTTTTCTTTCAGATTTAACAACTTAAGTCTTTGGCAATTTTAACCCTGGAAAGATTAACAATCAAAAAACGTGTTAAAGTTATCGATGCCTATTACGAAAATGGACGTTCTAACAGAAATGCATTTCGCGCACTTTGTGATTTATTTGGTCAACATAATCGACCAACCGAGAGTGTAATTGGGAAAATTGTTCGTAAATTCAAACAAACAGGGTCAGTGGTAGATGTGAAAACACCATTGCGTGCTCGTTTACGCCGTTCAGCTGAAAAATGTAGCTGTAGTGCACGAGAATGTGGCCGAAAATCCAGAAACCTCTGTTCATCACCGCGCGCAGGAATTGAACCTCTCCACAACAATGTCACATCGAATTTTGACAAAAGATTCATCTCTACACGCTTACAAAATTCAATTGACACAAGAACTGAAATTTTATGACCATTTGGAGCGCCGTACATTCGTCAATTGGGTGCATGAGCAAAGACAAGCCGATAAAGATTTTTCGCAAAAAAATCCTCTTTAGTGATAAAGCCCATTTTCATCTTGGTGAATTCGTTAATAAGCTGAATTGTCGCATTTGGGCTGATGAAAATCCAAAGAAGATTGTTGAAAAGCTACTGCATCCATAAAAGGTCACTGTTTGGTCAGCATGTTTTTTTTACTAGTGGAATCATTGGGTCGTATATTTATAAATTTGAACGTCTATTTTCGTCAATGATTTCGCTGGTCGACGGCCATTTATCTGCCATATAATGTTATCAACGATCATGTTCATTATTAGTTCTAGTAAATATTTCATAGTAGAAGGATTTTGAGATATTTCTTTTCACACGTAGAATTGCTTCAGTCAATCAGTGTGGTTTATCAACTTGAAAGCGCTTTGCATTTCATTCACAGAAGATACATAATTTTAACTTTTGAATTCTTGATAATGCTGAAAGTTTCTTTTTCTTTTTACTTTCCCTCTCTGGAATATCAATAGTCAATTTTACGTGGTAGCTAGCCCACGGAGAAATGATAAAGGTTTTTTTTTTTCTTTTTTTTACGTCTTCTCGATACAGCAGCCACAATCTTTCTGATCAGTCAATATAGGGACACTCCTTACCGTTGAAGTCACATATAAAATTAAAACCGTCAAACGCTTCATATGAAATTGACAATTCGACCGTTACCTAATTTAAAAGCAGTCAAGGCCATATTTTTAATTATTAAAATTAAATTTTAGAATGGGGATATATATTAGATATCAATATTTCAAATGATTGATTTAATTCAACTTAATTATTTTTTTAATATAAATAACGAGGGCCATGTCTCACTTGACCTGGTTGTTATTAATTTTAGTGTTTATAAAATAAAATAAAATACGCGTATAGCAACTCAAACACGTAATCCATATATATATATATATATATATATATATATATATATATATATATATATATAATATCGCATGGTGTTAATAAAATAGTGCTCGATGCAAGATAACAGAGCTATAAATTATATATTAATGAATATACATTTTCCTAATTGTAGCACGACTCAATTCAACACCTGAAGATTGCGTTGCGCATGAAACTCCAGTAGTGCTACGATAATGAAGCTTTAATAAAAGTGAAACACGTTAGATTGATATACGTTTCCTATTTAATCTATATTTTATCATCCTGTCAGATTCCTATCCTATCAGCATTTCATCTTTAAATCATATATATATATATATATATATATATATATATATATATATATATATATATATATATATATGCACGATTCATTGAATATGACAGACAAGGTGCCTTGATTTAGGCTTTTTTATACAATTTCTCAGGTGATCTTATAATTGTTTCTTTTTGGAGGATAAATTATATAAAAACTGTCCAATTTTTCTTTTTACGAGCGCTTATAAAAAAAACTAAATCATACCATCTTTTCTGTCATATTCAACGAAACGTGCATGAAAGAAGGGTTTGCCTATATATATATATATATATATATATATATATATATATATATATATATATATATATATAATTTGCTATTTTCGTCCTGAATCTTTTCTTTATCCTAATACAAGAGAATACTGAGATCAACATCGAACGGCGACAATCTGTCTCATGTTGTAAGCAATGCTCATGACCTGAACAATCGAGTATTACATTCAAAAGAAACAGTCACCACTTGGTGTTGACTTCAATGTCTACTGATATATATATATATATATATATATATATATATATATATATATATATATATATATATATATATATATATATATATATATATATATATATATATATATATATATATATGTGTGTGTGTGTGTGTGTGTGTGTGTGTGTGTGTGTGTGTGTGTGTGTGTGTGTGTGTGCGTGAGTTCTTATATGAGTGTTCGAGTAAATGCCAATAAATGAACTTCTTATAATCTACCCAAATGATCAAACATAGTTTTGTGACGGATGGGAGTCTTAGTGAGGCCTATAATAAAGCACCCTTACGTAAAAAGTTTAAGTTAATATTTAGCGAATGATCACGAGCTTAGTTCACTCAGTAAATAGCCATCTCACCACTCAGTAGTGACATTTTTGTGACCAGCTTGATAAATATTAAACGCCGAAGTGATCAATTCACACACACACACACACACACACATATATATATATATATATATATATATATATATATATATTATGTGTGTGTGTGTGTGTGTGTGTGTGTGTGTGTGTGTGCGTGAGTTCTTATATGAGTGTTCGAGTAAATGCCAATAAATGAACTTTTATAATCTACCCAAATGATCAAACATAGTTTTGTGACGGATGGGAGTCTTAGTGAGGCCTATAATATTTCAGCACCCTTACGTCTAAAAAAGTTTAAGTTAATATTTTAGCGAATGATCACGAGCTTAGTTCACTCAGTAAATAGCCATCTCACCACTCAGTAGTGACATTTTGCGTGACCAGCTTGATAAATATTAAACGCCGAAGTGATCAATTCCACACACACACACACACACACACACACACACACACATATATATATATATATATATATATATATATATAACTGCCATGAAAAGACATTCTTTTTTACTACTCATGATGATAATAGATAAAAAGTAAATTCTAATCACGCTCAAAGAAGGCTAAATCGAGGTTAATTAATTAAACAGAACTAACACTAAAAAGAGATGGACAATATGTATTGGGTAAAAAATATTGCTTAGATGGAAATTAGTTGGAGGCCCAGTACGAAGTCCTTCTGTTTGAACAGAGAGGGCTTCAACGATAAAATATAAATGGCCTCCAACATTTTCAAGTGGTTATTCGAGTGGGACTTGCTAAGAATAGTAAATGAGTCTACACTGAAATTAATGGCACAGTTATGGAAGACCCAGACGTATTGGTCAGAATGTTTGTAGGAGTGTAATTGAGATTGTGGATTTTCGTTGGTACGTTTTGCTTTATTCTGACTTCCAGCCTTTCAGTCTTTCTTCCTATGTAGTGTGAGCCACATCTACATTAAAAAAAAATAAATTAAAGAACTATTATGATGTGGAGGGAGAATGTCCATCCGCATAGTTTGAAGGATGGTCTTGAGGGAAAAGACAATACTAGTGTTAGGTACAAAGTAACAATATCGAACCGTTAAGGAAACATGCCTAGCATATTTATCACTGATATTACCCAGCCAAGGAAGGCGCAGGTACACAGGACATCTTTGTACCATAGCAGGTTTGACTTTATTGAATTCAGCAATTTTATTCTTAATTATTGATTGAATAATGGCCAACGGAAAGGCATTGTTGCAGAGAGTAGTGGTAATAAAACTGAGTTCATCATTCAACTTAATCTTAGAACATCATTAATCATCATTAATCATTAAATCCGTATGGGTAAAGGTTTTAATTAAATTAATTGTACGTTTTACGGGACAAAAAGAGTCCAACTAGGTATATAAACTAGTAAATGTCCTTTAACAAAACCTAACGAAGATCTGCTAACCAATATATATATATATATATATATATATATATATATATATATATATATATATATATATATATATAATGTGGTTCGGTGCTACTGCTATTTATCTAGAGGTCCTTAATAGAATCCAAGAATTCTTGCACACCCAGTAACCCGTGGACTTTTGTTCTTGCCGGCTTTACTGCCTTATTTGGAGTGAACTGGATATATATATATATATATATATATATATATATATATATATAGAGAGAGAGAGAGAGAGAGAGAGAAAATTAATTTATTTCAATAATATGTGGAAATATTTACTCTTTGTCTGAAGAAGGCTGCCTGACCCGAAACTCGTGTTGCAAAATTATGGAAAATAAAGAATAATATATTTTTTTTAAATCCATATTATAACCAAAAACGTTTGCGGCTTTCTTTTTAAGATATATATATATATATATATATATATATATATATATATATATATATATATATATATATATATATATATATATGTTAAAAAGTCAGCTCACTCTAAGTAAGGCAATAAAACCACTAAAAACAAGAGACAAGGGGTTACTGGCTCGCTATTTATCGATCCACCCACGAGGATTGAATGTGGCACAAGGCCGGTTTAATGTGGGTATCTCCGAGCCCGTAGGCTCGGCCAAAAATATAGCCTTTGAACCCGCCTAGACGGGTTCAGGCCCTGTCTACCTCCCCGGACGAAACCTTGCCCTTCAAAGACTGTATCACGACTCAGCTAGACTCGGAGGTCTGACAAGGGGTTACTGGCTGTAGCAGAATTAGAAAATAGAGACATTAAAAAGAAACAAGAACAAAAGAAGAAGAATCAAGAAGACAGAAGATAGCGATTGATATTGTATTTACATTTTTGAAGATTAAAATTGGCTGAAAAGCGTGAAGAGGGAAGAAAACTCCAAAAGTGAGAAGTACAAGAAAAGAAACTGTTAGCATAGAAATCACGGTTACCTCTAGCCAGCTCAACTGTAAATTGATGAGATCTCGACGCCAGTCTAGCACACGGTTTAAATATTTTAAGTTTAGGTACTATAGCGAATAGGTCATCCGAACAATTACCATAAAATTATTTATAGGAAACGCACGGGGAAGCAATCTTACGGCGGTGGGAAACTGACTGGAAGACGAGACGCCATATCAGAACTAATAATATTGCTGATTCTTCTTTGGATTTTATCAAGGTGCCCTAGCTAAATAACAGAAGCACCAGACCATACGCACACACACACACACACACACACACACACACATATATATATATATATATATATATATATATATATATATATATATATATATTAAGACATTTTTTATGTTTATACGTTATTTTTATAGATACGAATATGTAAGTAAATGCCCTGTTTATAATAATCGTCCTTGCTAACCGATGCGTTCCTCTGTGGCTAAATCATTAAAGCCCGTCAGTCTATATGACGGTTCCGTATAGGATACAGGTTCGATTCCTGTCGGAGGAAGCATATTTTCTATGAAAATTTCTCGGACATTCAAGCCGGTAAATGCTGTTAATACTGTTTATTATAAACCGAGCATTTACTTAAATAATTGTATCTTATCTATAAAAAGAACCTATAAAAATGTCTTAAAATAATTGTCCATTTAATAATATATATAATCATATGCGATGTAACATTTATTTATTTTTTTTTTTTTTATATATATATATATATATATATATATATATATATATATATATATATATATATATATATATATATATATATATATATATATATATATATATATGGCATTCATCACGCGTTTAATATTTTTAATGGATGCGAGGCTGCACGGCTGTATCAGATTGCATTTCTAGACCGAAAGCAGCCGAGTCCTTTAATCTTTGCTACTGTTTATCGTCGCAGAAATTTGAATTCTTTTCGCTCATCCCTGTTGGCAAGCATGACTCTTTTCTGTGCCTCTTATTTCTGTCCCTGCCTTTTCTTTTCTTTTTGAATTTTTACAAGTTTGTATTTTTCGTGTCTTCTGTAGTGATATCAGTGTCAGCCGATATTTTCTCGTCACAAAAATTGTTTCCGGCATTTATGTGCCCTGGTCAGTTAAGGGAAGTGGCCCTCACAAGGACCATGGCAAACGATCCTGTCAAAGGAGGTCACTGAACGAAGTTAAATCACTTTTTAGACAAAGATGACAAGACAAAGAACAGCGCTCTAGTGGTGACAACCAGCCGAAAACAGAGGACCCACAGCGAGTGACGAGAGAAAGCCTTACGGCGACGTTAAATGGAAGACACGGACTTTAGATTATTCAACTCACCCCTCACCTTGCTCCATCTTTGCTTCGTTCGTCTATAGTAGTAGGTTACAACCTTTCTTAACTCCTTTCTCTGTTCTTTTATTAATTTTTCTCCTTTTTTTCCTCCTCCTGGTAGAAATAAATTCATTATCCTCTTTTTTCTTAATCTCTTTGTTCAGCTCTACTTTCTCTCTTTCATTTCTCGTCGCCTTTTCTTCATTCAATTTCCCCCAGTGACTAACTCGAGAGCTGATCGCATTTCACTGTCGTTCGTGACGTAAGCGCATGAGGAAATAACGTCATTTTCTCGATAATCAATATCCTCTAATCGTCGCTTAAGAAGTGCGTCCGTAATTCACCTGCACAAATTGAGTGCGCCGAACCGGAAGTGGCTCTGGTAGAGTTAATAGCCGAACATCGTTCAAATATGGCGACTCACATCAAGGAAGCGCTGACTGACGCTATTTGCCGAAGAACAACTACATAGGTTCTGGATGATTGCATCGTTAAAGACTTCGTTTTGTTCAGTTTTAAACCGGCAATGTAAATAACGATAAATGGATTGATGGATCCTGGAAGATCGTTAGGTCACATTTAATGATATGCAAATATTCAATATCCTACTTCGCGCGTTGAAAAAGTGACAGAATATCAGTATGTGGAGTCTTCGTTGCGAGATCAATCTCTATCTATAAAAGGCAGGATGTGTGTGTGTGTGTGTGTGTGTGTGTGTGTGTGTGTGTGTGTGTGTAACGAATGCACGGCCGCAATTTTCGACGGATTTGCACCAAAATTTACATGCAAATGCTCCAAGTTAGCAGGAAGGCCAAGACCAACTTTGCATTTCCCAACTCCCATCAATAATGGAAATAATCGATTTTTTCATGCTTCTACGGAAGTTTTCATGTAGTTTGCGGCCATTTGATACTGGCCAGAGTGAGAGCCTATAGCTGGCTGCCACGAATAGGCAGGAAGATTCTATTGGCCAGCGTGAGAGCTAACAGCTGACTGACACGAATGTTAACTAGCACGCTTGCATGCAAAAAATCGATAGCTGCATTCGTCACAGGTGGGAAAAATTTAAATCTGCATGGCGCTTTACTCCAATTGGCTCATTCGCTTGCTTAAACTCAACGTTGATTCTGATTCCGCAGAACTGGGTTGGGTGTGAAAAAGTATTTGTTGTTAACATTCTTTTTTCATTCGGTTTTTCCAGTTACGAGTCCTTTTTTAAAGCTGATCGTTTTGTGTTCATTGTGTTTAGTTCTGTTTTCGTAACAGATTTAATGTTTAGTATAGAGCTTAGAAAAAATTCGTAGTGTGAAATAGGCAAGAAGTAAGACATGTAGCAAAGGCACTCCTTTAAAGGCAAGGAAGGGCAAAAATATTTTAAGTCAAGTGATAGCGATTGCACGGGCAACGCCGGGCCATGCTGCTAGTTTCTTATATAATGTCATCTGCGTTTTTCTTAGAGTTTTGTTTTAATTCCTTGTTGCTTCAATACGGTGAGACATCACGGCGCTCAATAGATTCTGTGAATTTTTATTATGTGTGTGAATAACCTAGGCATCTTGGGAGAGAAAGAGGGACGGTTTCCGGTTGTGATTTCCAGGTTTTGAATTTGGAGTATTTGTTCTCCTAAACTGACTGACAGCCAAGGCTAGAGAGCCCAGTCTTCCTTTCTATAACTCATAGTAGACGGTAGAAGAGACAAATCCATGCCTTTCCCAAGAGAATTACATCGAAATGTATGCAACAGACTTTGAAATCAGGTTAGCGATTCTACTTTTTTTGTGGAGAACGATTACCTGAACGGATATGGATTTTTTTATAAAATAGTGGTATTATATAAGGGTTCAAACATTCAAGGTAGCATAGGTTAATAAATATAAATATATATATTAAATTAAAAATTTAATTTGACATCCTTACACTTCCCAGAATTCCTCGCATTTTTCAAAGGTATATTTTCATTCGCTTTCAGTTATTTTAGCTGAATACAGTATTAAATCGAGAAAACACGAAGGAGATATCTACCGAAGATCTATGATTGAAATAACCAAAAAATGAAGAGATTCTGTGTCTGAATTTACAGCCAGACGATTGCACATTTTAGTCGTTGTACGCTTCGGCCTTCTTCAGGCATCGGGTCGGATAAACTTCAAGAGAAGATCTTTATATAAACTACGGTGCTATATTGTTTTGTTTTGTTTTTATTGCACGTCTTGTGCTTTTTACTATTTTTCTATCCTTAGTAGTTTTATTTCCACCGCGACTGAATAGAATTCTCACTGTACAACGAAATTCACAAAACAACGCTTTTATCGATTTACATTATTTACATTTCCATATTCGGACCGTTGTCCTCATCTTTATTGCCATATTAACGACGTTTCGGTCGTTTTATGCTCCGGCCTTCTTCAGATGATTGGAATTTCGAACTGAACCCTTTATTTCGTCCACCGAGGTAGATTGTTCTAGTTCTACGTGCCATGTCTCTTCCGGATTTCTCAGTTATCTTTCTTTAACTCATCTCGCCATCGTTCTTGTTCATCACTGCAAGAGCCAGGTATTGAACTCACAACATTTTAGGTCAAGTCACTAGATCCAACCAACGCCTTTATCCACAAGGACATGTGTCCTTGAGTCCGAACAGTCCGAACAATGTAAATAATGTAAATATTTACAATACCTCATCTCAGAAATACAGACAGATCCTGAAGAAGGCCGGAGCGTACAACGGCTGAAACATCGTGAATATAGCAATAAAGATGCGACCAATAAAGATGTAGGAATAAGGGAAACCGTAGGGAAAGGACAACTCGATACGAGCACTGACCAAAATTATTCAATTTTGTCATTATTGTTGTTAATTTTTTTTTCTAGAAAAGAAAGGAATTAATTAATGATTGGGTAATTATAGATAATTTACCTTACAACCATTATTCTCATTAACCAACAAATTTAATTTGTTTTGCGTTGTTTTTCTATTTTTTTTTTTTTTTTGTTTGTTTTTTTCTCTGTCCAACTTATTTCCTTCCTATTCCGATGTACAGGGAAGAAGAAATGATAATAATGCCCTATTATATAATGATTTAATAATGATATGAAATTATGTTTAGGGATATCATAAATACATTATATATATATATATATATATATATATATATAGAGAGAGAGAGAGAGAGAGAGAGAAAGATATATATATATATATATAGAGAGAGAGATTTATACATATATATATATGTGTGTGTGTGTGTGTGTGTGTGTTCTTGCGTAAATATATCTCTATTAATGCATTTATATGTGTACACGTATGTGTGTGTACACCTATGAGCGTATCTATATATATATATATATATATATATATATATATATATATGTGTCTTTCCGTCACACTTCCATAATAACGTAGGTGAAGGAATTCAGATGTCGGCATATATATATATATATATATATATATATATATATATATATATATATATATATATATATATATATATATATATATATATATATATATATATATATATATATATATATATATACCGACATCCACACACACATATGTCTGTGTATATTCATATATATATATATATATATATATATATATATATATATATATATATATATGTATGTGTGTGTGTCTGTGGATGTGTGTGTAGGCTCAACGTGCATTATTCCGTATACCCTTTTGTAATGCTATGCTAGACCCTTTTTTTTTCCTTTAAATTCGTGCCCAACCTTCTTGTCATGGATTCAACGATATTGAAGAAATTTAGTTTTCATCCATTGCAGCCCAAAGTTGTTTTAGATTCGAACCTCCTTTTCGACCAAAACAAAATGTGCTTTTCTGGTTGCTGTTCCAGGATTCGAAAGCCACTTTCCACCATATCACAAAGCGCATTGTTCTTTGTACATTCAGGATACGAACATCCATTTGCACCATATCACAAACTGATTTATCGAATACACATCCAGTGTACGAACTTCCCTTTCCACCATGTCAAAATGTGCTTTATTGGTTACACATCTAGGATTCCTATCTACCATAACAGCATATCACATAATGCTTTATTATTTGCCCTTCTCGGATTCTAACCAGCGTTTCCACATACCAAAATGTGCTTTATCAGTTGTACATTCAGCACTCCAACGACCTTTTCCACGATATCACATATGGGATGGAGATCCAGTTCATATGAAGGGTACTTTCATGTAGAAATATTTGTGATCCGAATATAGTTATTTGTATCTATTTTTATTGCTGTTTATTAATATTTTTTTACTCATTATTTATTACATATATTGTTGTAACCTAGGGAAGGTTGCTAAATAGAATAATCAAACGAAGGTTGGTAATGAACGATAATACTTAGGACAAGAACAACACATATAAGATTCGCGGTGCGTTGAAGAAGTAGTCAACTGCTAGAAGTGAGTCAAGTGAATTCCACGATGAATCTCCAACTCCTCCCAAGCATCCATTAAACAGGAACCCCCTAACCAGAAGACCTCTTTCGAGTACCAGCATGTTCATTTGGGACTCATTCCGGGATTTTCTTCATGGCTATTTTTCTGGAGCTCCTTAATAAAATCCAAAGAAGAATCAGCAATATTATTGATCCTGATCTGGCGGCTCGGTTTCAACCACTTGCCCACCGCCGTAAGGTTGCCTCTCTGTGATTTTTTATAAATACTTTCATGGTAATTGTTGGACTGAGCTCTTCGCTACGATACTTAGACTGTATGAATTTAAGAGCAATAATAGACTGGCGGTGAGATCTCATCAATTTACAGCTGAACTAGTTAGATGTAACCGCAAATTATATATCTAAGAGTTTCTTTTCTTGCACTTCTCGTTTGCGGAACTCCCGGCTCCACGCATTTCAGCCAATTTTAATCTGCAAAAAATTCAAATGCAGTGCTAATCGCTATCTGCGGTCCTCCTGATTTCTCTTTTCTCCTTCTCTTCATTATTCATGTTTTTGTTCCTAATTCCTCCATACCCTCTAACCCCTTGCGAGATGGTGACCGTAATACCTTGGTTAGGGTGTTACCGATTAAAAAAAAGATAGATAGATAGATAGATAGACAGAAGTTATGAATATACTGAGATAGATAGAAAGTAATGAATAGACTCAGATAGATAGATAGATAGATAGATAGATAGATAGATAGATAGATAGATAATGAACAGACTGAAATAGTGTTGGGGCCACCCACCTTCTCATAAGAATGGACTGATCTCTCTACTACTAATAGGACAGTTATACACTATAGAGTTCAGGGGAGATCAGGTGACCATCACACTTCCGTCTCTCTACCGGAAGATACAGTTGGACTCTATACTCTTTCTGATTGTTACTGACTAACCTGCGTTCGCTTGACTACTAATCTCTCTGTTGTAAATACCTCTTCAGATATACCAGTATTTTTCCCTACGTATGTGTTTGTCCTTATTTCAATACACGCATGGGGATACACTCAACATCTCAACAGATAGATAGATAGATAGATAGATAGATAGATAGATAGATAGATAGATAATGAACAGACTGAGATAGATAGATGAATAACAGATAGATAGATGAATAGATAGATAGATATGAACAGACTGCGACAGATAGATAGATAGAATGAATGAGATAGATAGATAGATAGATAGATAGATAGATAGATGAATATGAACAGACTGCGACAGATATGATAGATAGATAGATAGATAGATAGATAGATAGATAGATAGATAGATAGATAGATAGATATGAACAGACTGCGACGGATAGATAGATAGATAGATAGATAGATAGATAGATGAATAGATATGAACAGACTGCGACGGATAGATAGATAGATAGATAGATAGATAGATAGATAGATAGATGTGAACAGACTGCGACGGATAGATAGATAGATAGATAGATAGATAGATAGATAGATAGATAGATATGAACAGACTTAGATAGATAGATAGATAGATAGATAGATAGATAGATAGATAGATAGATAGATAGATAGATATGAACAGACTGCGACGGATAGATAGATAGATAGATGAATGATAGATAGATAGATAGATAGATAGATAGATAGATATGAACAGACTGCGACGGATAGATAGATAGATAGATAGATAGATAGATAGATAGATAGATAGATGAATGATATGAACAGACTGCGACGGATAGATAGATAGATAGATAGATAGATAGATAGATAGATAGATAGATATGAACAGACTGCGACGGATAGATAGATAGATAGATAGATAGATAGATAGATAGATAGATAGATGAATAGATATGAACAGACTGCGACGGATGATAGATAGATAGATAGATAGATAGATAGATAGATAGATAGATAGATAGAATATGAACAGACTTAGATAGATAGATAGATAGATAGATAGATAGATAGATAGATGATGAGATAGATATGAACAGACTTAGATAGATAGATAGAGATAGATAGATAGATAGATAGATAGATAGATAGATAGATAGATGATATGAACAGACTGCGACGGATAGATAGATAGATAGATAGATAGATAGATAGATAGATAGATAGATATGAACAGACTGCGACGGATAGATAGATAGATAGATAGATAGATAGATAGATAGATAGATAGATAGATAGATAGATATGAACAGACTGCGACGGATAGATAGATAGATAGATAGATAGATAGATAGATAGATAGATAGATAGATATGAACAGACTGCGACGGATAGATAGATAGATAGATAGATAGATAGATAGATAGATAGATAGATAGATAGATAGATATGAACAGACTGCGACGGATAGATAGATAGATAGATAGATAGATAGATAGATAGATAGATAGATAGATAGATAGATATGAACAGACTTAGGTTGATAGATAGATAGATAGATAGATAGATAGATAGATAGATAGATATGAACAGACTGCGACGGATAGATAGATAGATAGATAGATAGATAGATAGATAGATATGAACAGACTTAGATATATAGATAGATAGATAGATAGATGTAATACTTCTCATTGTTGTCTTCTTTCAGCTTTATTTTTCCATCGTTATTTCATTTAAATTTTCTCATATGACATTATTGTTTATATTGTATCTTCACTCTTCGCCCTTTATTTTTTTACCCTTGTCTTTTTTTTTTTTTTTTTGCTAAAAACAAACGTCTGCTCAGTTCCCAATTTATTTTACTTCTTTTCCCTCACTTTTCTTGTCTAAGGGAGATCGTCGTCGCCGTCCACCGATGTTTCTTTTCTTGACAATTCTTCCGTCTTTTCTTTGTCGATCTTTCGCATTTTTTACTTTTTGTTTTGTTTCTTTAGTGCCTGTTTTTAGCTTTCACTTGTACTATTCAGCAGCAATTACCTCCCCTTTTCACTATTCCACTAGGTTAACAAGCCTAATTTCCCTATCAACGTCTTTCTCTTTCACCCACATTACTCACTCTCTTCTCCCTACTCTCGTCTACCCCTACTCTCTCCCTCTCTCTCCCTCTCTCTCTCTCTCTCACTCTCGCTTTCTCTAAGGTTACAATTAATCTCATAACATCGTACCTCCCTCTTCCTGGATGCGCGCGACGAAACAAAAGAACGAATTAATATGGTCGAAAATTGCAATGGAGCTTAATTAAGACATCAATTTTAATTATAACAAACAAACATCGAATAGGAAAGCATTAAATTGAAAACAATGGGGACAAATAGTCACAAACTAAGAAAACATTCTTCCATCACGTTACAAGGGATAAACAAATAATATATTATATAGCATTCAATGTACAAATAACAAAAATGTCGATATATTTTATATGCCCGGAGAGCGGATGAAACTATGACAGACAGATAGATAGATAGATAGATAGATAGATAGATAGATAGATAGATAGATAGATAGATGTGAAAAGGGAGAGATACATAGATAGATGTGAACAGATTGAGATAGATAGATAGATAGATAGATAGATAGATAGATAGATAGATAGATAGATATGGATAAATTGGGATAGATAGATAGATAGATGGATATGGATAAATTGGGATATATATATATATATATATATATATATATATATATATATATATATATATAGAGAGAGAGAGAGAGAGAGAGAGAGAGAGAGAGATGCAGACACGAATGTTACAAAATTTACACACAAACGCATGCACAAAACACCAATATGTACGGGCCTGCGTATCTATCTATCTATCTATCTATCTATATATATATATATATATATATATATATATATATATATATATATATATATGTGTGTGTGTGTGTGTGTGTGTATATATATATATATTAACAAAGACAAATGTAGTATGCCAGTTCTTTGGTCCTTGGTAAACCTTCTTCGTCATAAGGAATAATAGAAATATATCCTCAAAAGATGTTAATCATACAACATTTCTTTTGGGAAGATTAACTTTTCACCTCTGCGAAGAATGTTCCATTTTTAAACATTTAACTCAAATCCATGGTACCCCTTCCAGATCCTGATACATAATAGTCGACAATTCAACACCAGTTTGACATTCCAATTGTAAAAAAGTATTACATATTTTAGAATTCCTTCTCCTCAAAGTACGGCAACTCATTATCCGTCAAGTTCCTTTACCAATGATTACAAATGATTTATAAAAACGACTAATCCCTTATCAATCTCTGTCCGTTCTATTTGATAACTGTCATAATTCTCTCCCAGGGGTTATAATATTATGCCCCGCTTAGGCTACTCACCGTGAAGTCATTAGAAATTCTCTTTCTGACTCCGACCAACCAACCCCACAAAGCAGGATATGGTACAATGCCAACTTTTATGTGGGGCATTTCCGAGCCCGTAGTCTCTGGCAAATATTCCCCGTATACTCCATATACCCCGTATACACGAGGTCGGGCTTGTCTACCTCCCCAGACGTGACTTTGCCCGTAGGCATAGCCTCGTTTGGGTTCCTCTCCGCAGATAGAGAGTTCGACAAGTCAAAGAAAAAGGCCTAAAGGCAAACCTACCTACTCAGTAATGTGCTCGAAGCCTAAATTGCCTAGACAAAGAAAATTACGCTTAAAAATGTTAAATCCTATGAAAGTATGGCTCTGGTCGTAACCCGAGTTTCACGCTCACACGATCTTCAGACGACAATATGAATAAAGAGAGAAGGAAAACTTATAGCCGACGTGTTTCTTCTTCTAAGGGACATTATCAAGGCAAATGCAAGGATTTTATTTTATAACAAGTATTTATATACAAGAGCAAAAATGTTAAGTTTTTCCTCCTCACTTTCGGCCTTGTGTCACATCTAAGAAGCGCTTAGAAAATAGCTATCATGATTCAGCCATCAAAGCATAGTTCTCTGATTTTCTATGACCTTGTGCCAACTTAGAGATACATTTCCATTCCATCATATGGGACTGATGCAAAAAAGTTCATCATATTTTTTTAACGAGAAGCTTTTCTCATATAAATCCATAACATTCTGTTATTAAAATAGTTTCCCTGTCTTAGGTATGACAAATTTTAACGCCGATAGGACATTATGCAGTAATTTTATTATCTTTATCCTCCGGATGTTTATGCTAGCAGAAAGTTACAAGTCATCGTGACTGAGAGTTTGAGTGTACTGACCTTGTTCAACTACTGAACACTTTAGATTATGCACTGTCTTCAAGTAACCGCTCAGTATAGTTACAGTATAAACCAGAGGTTTTGTAGAAACAAAGAATATGCCTGAGCAGGTCGTCCGCAGCAGGGATTAACTATTCCCATAACAGACGGTCATATTTTACCACATCTAAACCTAAATCAATTTATTAACAACGTACATTACGACGAGAGCCTTCCCAGCAGTCTAAGTCAGTTTTTATTTGATTTTTATCTTTAACTTTTTTTTGGGGGGGTGGTTTCTTGTAAGTGTGAAAATAAACACTTGATTCTTTATATATATTCACATTTTTTATTAGCCAGGCTTTTAGGCAAATGGCCAAATTTGGCCAATATCGCATTCATATTTAATTTCTCCAGTGGAAAGCATAATAACTGGTGTCATAATGTTTCTATATCGACGGACTTGAGGTGAAAACCGATCAGTGCAACAGCGATAGCACCAGATGGATCAAAACAAGTCGGAATTTGTGTATAACTTCAATAATAATAATAATAACGCGTCAGAAGTACTTATAATTACTGGATTACTTGGAATCGTTCCGAAAATAATTGCAAAACACTGGAATTATTTCTAAGCCAATGAAAAAAAATCTAAATATTCAGACAATAGAATTATACCTGGTTGAATATTAGAAAGAGATTCTGCTGGTGATATTTATTGGGATCCACCTACCCAGGTTTTCATTGTTATCTGAGTGTCGAGATTTCGAACATTTAACAACAACGACACATTTTAAATGAAATATGAAAAAGGTTATTTTCTGAAGATATAGCAGAAGCAAAACGTCAGTTAAAATAACATTTATATATTATTTTCAGAAATATACAATAACAATAAAATATTCCATTTCGCTTGCAGAGAAGTGTATTTTATAAAATTAGTGTTCGTAGGGTTATGTGCGATGTGTGGACAAACTTTATGACAGCTTGGTGTTTCTGTCAGTGCGCGGACAAGGCCTTAATATGTGGCTGCTTGTTGGCCCTTGTCCACTGTGTGCGTGGGGGGGGGCGTGTGTGTATGCACGTGTATATCAAACTCGCCTCCGAAATTGTTTTGAACCTTGAGAAGCAGTATGCTTTTATTTTTATATTCGTAAGGGAGGTCTAAAATCTAATTTCACATAGAGGTGTGAAGTTTTTGAATACAAGGTTTTCATGAGTTAGAAAATAATTTCACACTGGTTCGCAAAAATCTTCTTTCTCGAAATTGCGGGAGTGATGAAGGGAGTTATTGTTATTTTCTAAATAGTCCAAAAATAACACGTAAGTCTAAAATTACGCCCGCCAACTATTTTAGCCGTATTTGCACTAGTATTTATTGTTTATCAAACAAACCTTCTGATGCGATTTTATTGGTAAAACATTGGTTGCTTGCTAAGTTATAACGTTCTCAGTCACTTCGGTAATTTATAGTAGAGCCTGAAAGGAATGTGTGTAAGGTGTGGTTGCTTCACCACACCATAGGGGTTCCATCAGTGACCATAGATTATGCAGCAGGTTTTTGGCCAAGCACAATATCCCACAGGTTCGACAACTACCGTATTCCCCAGATCTCACTCCTTGCAACTTTTTCCTCTTCAAAAATCCTACTTGAAAGGAAGCAAGATTTTAAGACGTCGATGAAATCCAAGAGAGACATCAGCTACCTATTCCCGAAAAATAGTTCCAAAAATGATTTCATCAATGGAAACGAGGCTTGATAAAGTATATGGTTTCAGAAGGGAGCTATTTGAAAGAAATTAAATACTGAACTGAGATGTGTTTTCAGTTCCAGTACTTATTATCAGTCTTTGTATATGTATTTGTACGTTCAGACACTGATATCTTGGGAGCATAAAGTGACAGCGGGTCTTAGATCTTTCGATAGCTTTCCCAATATACATTCGAACGCAAGTACTTCCATGGTGTTGATAATAATAGTCCCGTTTAAAATTTGAACATTTCTGTGTTTCTTGTTAATATTTAAACGAATATATATTTTCAACCAATAAATTACCATCAATATATTCAATTTAAATATAGTAGGAGTCATGAAAATGATTTCAATGGGAAAACTTATATCATTTTTTTGTTACCCAAAGGTCATTGCCAGAGAGAAGAGAAGTGAAGTAGTGTCTATTTTAATTTCTTTCGAATTGTATGAATGTGCAATTGCGTGTGTGCATGTATGTTTTAATTCAAGGACAAACCTAAAAATATATCCATATTTAAATAAAAAAGTTTTTAAAATAATTATATCTATAACTGCAAAATTTATGGAAAAACTCAATAAAATCTTTAAAGATTAAATCTGTTTTGTCTCAAATTTGATGTTTTTATTATTCAGCACATGGCGGACTTGTTCGGATTGCAGTGGGAAGGGAATGTTTTACACGAATATCTTATTTCAAATGTAGTCGAATTGAGTGTGTATGTTCAATCATTTCACCCCCAAACAAGGCAATGTAGCCACTAAACACACAGGGGGTTAGTGAGTGTGAAAGAATATGAGAAAAATCATTATTAAGGAGATAAAACAATTAAAGAACAGAAATTAAGAAGGCAGACGATAACGATTGACATTGCATTTCAATTTTTGAAGATCAAACTTGATTGGTAAGTCAGAAGCCGGAAGAGTTCCACAAGTGACAAGTGCTAGAAAAGAAACTGTTATCAAAGAACTGGTCATTTCAACTGTAAAATGACGAGATCTTGCCACCAATCTGTTATTGGGATTAAATTCATAAAGTCTAAGTAACATAAAGTAGAGTTTATCAAAACATTTACCATTAAAGCGTTTATATAAAAGGCACAGGGAAGCTACATGACAGTGGTAGAAAAGTGAATGAAGTTGAGATGACAGGTCAGGACCAATAACATCACAGATCATTCTTTAGATTTTATCACGGATCTCTAAATGTATCGAAGGAGCACCAGACCATATGCAGCAGCTATATTCGAAGCATGGACGAATGGTTGACTTGTAAATATGTAAGAGTGATATCGAGTTGGGAACTGATGTTATCAGGAAGATCGTTGATGAAAATTAGAAAAAAATGTAGGTTCAAGGATAGAGCTCTGGAGAACACCTGCATTAATGGAAAAAGATCAAAGAGAATGGCCGTGAAAATAACTTTCATTTCGTAATTTGATAAGATTGAATTAGTTCAAAACTTTGTCCTGAAATAATATAGACTTTCAACTTTTGATTAAGACCGGTATGCCAAACCCTTGTCTTTGAGATATCTTAAGCAACAGCCCAAATTTCATTATTCCTATCTAAATTCATAGACTCTTTGAACTAGAGAAGCGAGAGACATATTGCTTACCTGAAAGAAAAATGTAGGTCATTTTTTTTTTTTTTAGATCAGCTGCAAATTTTTATTTTATTTTTTTATTGCTTTATTGTTCAGTCCAGGGTAGAGGTTGTCCAGACTGAGTGAGAGTGTAATGTATTAGTACAATGATTTATTTTTAACTCAGTCAAATTGTGTGTGTTTCGTGTACATTAAATGGCACAAGCACACAACAGTTACTCAAGTGCAACACAGAATACATCCGCGAATACATAATATACACGCACATAAAGTGCCACGCAGAGAGTGTGTGACGGACAGACAATCATCTCTTCTTTAAAATAGAGATTTACCTTAGGCATGTAATAGTCCTGATTTCTCAGTAAAATTTACATTGATTGCTGACCACTTTTCTTCTCTATGTTCGACAGTGTTCATAGGAACAAACTTACAATATTTACATTATAAATATATGTTCTGTCTACTGGATGTGCGGGTAGCGTAACGGGTAGCGGATCGAAATGAGAAGTTGGAGACCAGGTTCGAATTCCAGTAGAGTTCCTTAATTTCACTTAAGCACAAATATAATAAGAAAAGATATGAAACCTTCTATTCTTCCCGCTATGGATTAAATAGTAGGATTTATATCTAGAAAAAAAAACATTTTTATCCTAAACAAAAATTGTCAATATTCACTCAACAAAAAAATCTCACAATCCAAAATATTTGTTATTATTATAAATGTTATTTATTTATTTATTTTGTTACTTAATTCACCCCAAGATGCCACTAAGATGCAAATGTCTTCTGGGAGTGAAAAGGCTTTAGATAGTACAAGAAACCCAATCCTCAACAGGAAATAGGATAAACCTCCGCACCTTTTCTAAACCCCTGAGGAGGAGTTTGAACCGGACGATTAGAGGGTACTTCTATTTGAGTTGATATGTTTTTTTTTTTGTTTTGTTTTTTTTTTTTTTTTTTTTGGCGGGGGGTGTTTTATTTTTAACACTGAAATTAAAAACAATAACAATCACTCTAAATTGGGAAGTCCTACTAAATAACGATTTTCTCCCCGACAAGAATCGAGACTGTATTCACCTTTCCATCATGGAATCTGCTGCTATAGAGAAAACGTACCTTTACCAAAATATGTTTCGGCTTTTAAAAAAAATACAAGGTTGATAAGCTGTAAAAAAATAATTCAGAGATATTGTATTCAATTCCTGACCACCTACAATCCCTTTCTGCAGTATTTTCAATGTAAATCTATTAGAAACCCATTTCTGAATATGACCTGTCGTCTCTACTGCAACAAATCTTAGCAGAGCTTAATTAATTTTCCAGGAACAGAACGCAAAATCTGAGGCGATTACATGTAGTATAATACCGATGTATACAAAACCTCAGTCACGATGATATGTGACCTTGTGCTAACACAACAATCGATTGGTATCGAACAGTTCAGTCTATCTAATTTCATTCACAAAAATTTGGGTCAACACATATCAACATGGCTGAAGTAGACTTCAGCCATGTAGGACTTCCCGAAATAGTGCTTTTGAACTCACGAAGCATAACGTAAACAAAGACATTTTTATTTGATGAAATGGGTTAAATCCGACATATTTTAATTTGTTTTGTTTAAATTTATTATTAATTTGTTTTGTTTAAATTTGTTTTTGATTATGTATTGATTATCCCTCTAAAATAACGTTTAGACAAAACAAATTAAAATATGTCGGATTTAATGATATAATGACGGTTCCCCATAGCGGATGCAAGTTCGAATCTTGCCGGAGGACGCATATTTTCTGACAAAATTTATCGAATATTCAGCCGGTAAATGTAATTAAATAAAGGTACTGTTTAATTAAATTTACTCGAAGATGAGTATCCATCTAAAATAATGTTTAAATAAAACAAATTAATATATATTAATTTGTTTTATTTAAATATTATATATATATATATATATATATATATATATATATATATATATATATATATAAGGAGAGAAGAGAATGAAAGAGATAAATAGATAGATAGATAGATGAAAAAAAGACATTGCTAGTTAGATAGGTAGATAGATATGAATAGACTATATATATATATATATATATATATATATATATATATATAGAACAAAAAAATATTAATAAATTAAAATTTCCAGACAAACTGGATTATATTTTTCTTTTATTATTTCAATTAGTTTCCTCGACTAGTTTCGGCCAGCATAGCCATCATCAGGAGACAAAATCCCTGCTTATTAGTATCAATGAACTACAGGAGTGACTGACTGTCTATGAAAAAAGAAAACTCTATCTGTAGTTTTCATTTGTTTTTGTTTTATATCGTTAATTTTGGACAGCCCTTGTATTAGTTAAACCGCCTCTTTCAAGTTGTTTTTAAGATAAAGGCTGGGAGTCTCAGAATTCTCTCCTTAGTCATTTTGACAGTTTTATTGGTTGTTGGGAAGTGGTAGTGTGTGTTAAATGTGTTTTATGTATTTTATCTTTTTTGTTCTTTGGGAGTATGTATGATGTGTGTATGTGTATATACTACTATGAGTGTGTGCATAAGTGTGAGACCTCAACACTCCTACAAGCATGTCTGTCGTGTGTGGGTGAGAAATGCTGGTAGGACTTGATTTATGGCGTCATATATTAATTATATCTATGTTGTTAAATTTGTGGCTAAGCACGTCTGGATGAAGTGTTTTGAGGCGCAAAATCCATTTGTCTTCATGTTCCTCTAGTATTTTTCTAAGGTTATCTTTTCAGTATATTTCCATTTTTTCAATTATAGTGGATTTTGCATGGCTTTTAAGGCGGGAATGTTTTCTAGGCGGGAATGTTGTTCGACAGGTAATAATATTTCATGGGGAGCCGACTTGATCCGATTGCGATAATTATTAATTCTGTAATGAAATGGCCATTCAGATTATCCCACATATTGTTTCAGGCATAATGTGCATTCTAATAGGTAAAATATGTTATGACTTTTACAGTTAAAGTCGTGGTAGATTTTAAAAGTAGATTTAGTAACTGAGCTAATGAACGAATTGGTGTGTCTAATGTGGTTACAACATAGGCTCCTTTTGTTATACAAGGAAAATCCTGTTGTTTTTATTTCTGGTCTATTATGGGTTACCTTATCATCTGAAATTTAGTCACTACCTATCCTTTCCTTAAGGTTCTGAGGTCTTCGATATGCTAGAAGGCCGGGTTCCTCAAACACAGTTTTTAGATCTAGTTTGAGATGTATTTCCCAGCGACTTTTGATTATCCGAAATAAAGAAGGAAGAGTGGTGTTGAAAGTGGTTACTAGAGGGATGCGTCTGGGTTTATTTTTAATTTTATGCATTAGGGTGTCTTCTCTAGGTGTGGAAATTGCTTTATTTATTTCTTCCTTGATTATGTGATGCTTATAGCGACCTGTTGTGAATTGATGCTCGATATTTTAGTGTGTTTATTTAATTCTTCATTGGAAAGAGCATATCCTGAGTCTAAGTGCTTGTGAATAGGGAAGGTTCTCCTTGAGGTGTTCAAGGTGGGAAGACTTAAAGTGTACGTAATTGTGGGTGTCGGTGATCTTAGAGTGTATTGTCGTTTGTTTTCTGTTTTTGTCGATGTAAATGCGGATGTTACCAGTCTTGTTGATTTTTCGTGGTCGAACTTAATGGAAGTGTTTAGGGTCATAAGGAATTTAGTGAGTTTCTCATCGCTTCCTGTGTGTATGTAAGAAGATATCATTGATATATTTTGCATAGAATATGCAGTCGCTGCCGATGAAGGAATAAATATGGGTCTCTTAAATTTTCCCACGAAGATTGTGGCATGAAGGTGTTATAGGTCGAAGGAAATTTCCTTAAGGAAATTATAGGTAGTGACTAAATTTCAGAATATAAGGAAACCCATAATGTCAAAATCTAAAATATTTGGTTAGTATTCATTGTTACTAACGGCATAGATAGAACTGCAACGGTACCCATGGGACATCTTCTTACTTGTAAGTAGTGTTTTCCATTGAGCATTCAATCTAAGAATATGTTCCATAATTTTTATGATTATTTCTCTAACCGAGGTTGGGGTCTTGTTTTGTTCTTTTATTAAGTGTTTCTTTAAAGGAGGTTTGTCCTTCGATATGATGTTTGAATAAATTGATCTTACGTCCAAGGTTACTAGAGTAGCATTTTCTGGCACGGTTTAATTCTGTTTAGTAGGTCTGTTGTGTCTCCATTGTAGGATTTTACTGCCTTAGGTAGGGGCTGTGTATAATGATCTCCGTATTTGAATATTTTGGACGTGTGTCAATTAAATGATGAAATGACCGACCTCCCTACGTTGTTGCTTTGTGTACTTTGGGAAGGAATTAGAAGCGGGCAGGTGTGATGTTTGTGGGTGTAAATGTTGTGCATGTCTCCTTGTCAAATAGTTGGTTTTGAAGCATTATGTTTAGCGAACTTATTTTTTTATTTATTTATTTTTGTTATTCAGAAAGAAGGTCTGTGGTAGGTTTCTGTAGGTTATTTTGTCGGGTAGCTGATTGTTGGCCTGTTTAAGGTATTCTTTGATTCCCAGATCTCTGTGACACCACCTTTGTCAACCTCTAGATCATCTCTATGTGTCAAAGTGTCAAGGTCCGCCCGTTCCCCTTTACTGATATTGTTATGTGGTAGCATACGTACTGATGTTTACTTTCTCATTTCTTACCACCATTTCAAATGTCTGTATAGTGATGTCCATTTTTGTGGGATGATTGTATAGTCCTCTTTTAATGTTTCGAGTATGGAAAGTGTGTAGATATTAACTCCGTAGTGGGGTCTAGCCGCATTCTTCTAAAGAAGTACTTCAAGTCCTTATAGATAGATAGATAGATAGATATGAACTTACTGTCATATATAGATTATATTATAATTCTGATTTTTCCTATATTTGTTAATAAGTTGACTAACACGTGTGTTACGCTTTGACGTTAACTCAGATAAATAATGGATTCCATTTATTTCATATTTCTTTATGTACCCTGTCTCTTCAGGAAGTGGATGATTATGCCTTTCCCCAACTTGCTATCCTTTGTGTTTTTTTTTTGTTTTTTTTGCTGTTTTTTTCCCATGTTTTCCGCGCCTGCATCCGTCAACCATTTACACAAATTGATGACGTTGGTTATTCGCTGAAACCTCTTGTCTTTTGATTGGTTGGTTGATTTTGTTTACCGGCATTTCAAACCCTATGGGTTATTTAATGCAGAAATCTATATATTTGGTTGATTCTGTTAATCGGCATATCAATACCTATGTGGGTTATTTAATGCTGGTATCTAGATTTTTTGATATTGGTTGGTTAATATTGTTTAGCGGCATATGGTTTATTTAATATTGTTTAGCTCTATGGGTTATTTAATGCCGAAACCTAAATATTTGGATTTTGGTTGGTTGATATTGTTTAGCGGCATGTGGACACCTCTATGGGTTATTTATACCGAAATCTAAATATTTGGATTTTGGTTGTTTAGTTGGTTTTTTTTTTTTTTTTTTGGCGGCATGTCAACACCTCTATGGGTTATTTAATGCCGAAATCCAAATATTTGGATTTTAGTTTGTTGGTATTGTTTAGCGGCATATCAACACCTCTATGGGTTATTTAATGCCAAAATCTAAATATTTGAATGTTGGTTGTTTAGTTGGTATTGATTGGCGGCATGTCAACACCTCTATGGGTTATTTAATGCCGAAATCTAAATATTTGGATTTTGATTGGTTGATTTTGCTTAGCGGCATATCAAAACCTCTATTGGTCTTTAGTACCGAAAGCTAAATATTTGGATTTCGGTTAGTTCGATTATGTTTAGCGGCATATCAACACCTCTATGGGTTATTTAATGCTAAAATTTAAATATTTGAATTTAGTTTGTTTTGTTGGTATTGTTTGGCACCATATCAATAGCTCTATGGGTTATTTAATGCCAAAACATAATATTTGGATTTTTTTCAGTTCATATTGTTTAGCGGCTTATCAACACCTATATGGGTTGTTTAATGGCAAAATCTAAATATTTGGATTTTGGTTGTTTGAAATTGTTTAGCGGCATATCAACAACTCTACGCGCTATTTAATGCCGAAATGTAAATATCTGGATCTTGATTGGTTGAAGTTGTTCAACGGCACATCAACACCTCTATGGGTTATTTCATGCTGAAATCTAAATATTTGGACTTAGGTTGGTTCATATTGTTTATCGTCGTATCAGTCTCTATGTGTTATCTAAATATTTGTCTGGTTAATATTGATAGCGGTATATCAACACGTCTATGGGTTTTTTTAATGCCGAAATCTAAATATTTGGATTTTGGTTAATTGATGTTATTTAGCGGCATATGAACACCTCCACGTGTTATTTATTGCCAACATCTGAATATCTGGATTTTGTTTAGTTGATATTGTTTAGCAGCTTACTCTGAATATTTTTATCACAATTTTGCTTTCAAGTATATATATACTATAAATAGGTAATTTAATTATAAATAGATATTGTTGGTATTGTTATATAAAAATTTATTTTTGTACTTCCATAATACTTTGTTTTTGTTTGGGTATTCACTATTTGTCCACCGTTTGAACCCTAACAAGTGCTATCACCCTAGGCCAGAGGGAAGTTGGGACCAATCGCAATTAAGAGGTAGTTTCACGCTGGTGAAAACATCCAATTTGTTGATGAAAGTCTTGTCTTGCAGTCGGATGTCGTTTGTCGCCATTCCCAGCACTACCACTTGTCTTTAATATGTCTTGCCTGTAAAATACTCCAAAGCCTCTTTCTTTGTATCTATGTATCTCAAAAATTTCAACTCTCTATTTCTTTAACGAATGGTAATGATCTTTTTGTTTCCATTTCCAAAAAACGTCCCCTTTTATCTCATGCTCCGCCATAGTACATTCTCAGCATCCTCTTGTAGAACAATCATTAAATTAATCTCAGTACTCCATAAATCTTCGAGGTAGAATTTTATTCCTTTCATCGCCTTGTCGGGTTTTGTGATGTCTGCCTCCTATCTGTGTAAACAAGCCACTATTTCAAACTGTAAATAATAGGATTTTTTCCTTTTACTCATTTGAAATATACAAATGTCTCCGTTTCAACTAATTTACATACGTCTAACAACTACGATCTGATATTATGTATAGTTGAAACATAAGTTAGCTGATTAAAGAATATTTTGACAAGTAAAGTTACAAGGCCATCTCAAACTTATTTGCGGAAACTGACCGGCCTTCTGTGCGCATGCGTTAAAATTAATGTGGAGAGCAAATGGCGCGCTTTTCACCGCCGTGGGAATAAGAGAAATGTGCATTATTCATAAAGATGGCTGACGAAAGTGACTTTCTAATACTGGCGCCATCGTGTGGTTAAATAAAACAACAAGAAAAAAAAATTCCCAGACACAAAAATATATATAAAAAAAACAAATAAATAAATAGAGGGTGTAAAATAAAGATAAATAAATAAAAATAAAAATAAAAATACACATGAATTTGTGTGAATATTTTTCATTTTGTTTTCTTGTTTTGATATTTGTCCCGTTTTCAATCTGTTTTTCAATTTCATTCTGTGGCCTGACGAAAACATAACCAGAGAAATCTTGCCAATGAACTGCAAAAACTAAAGTATAAAACTATCATGGGCATCATGATCATCTTCTGTCCTATGACTAAGTCTGGTCTTAGTGTCGGGGTGCAGCTGAGAACCTGACCAGCTCCCTGGTTCAATATGGGTTGAAAGTCGGACAGTTATTGGTTCATGCATAAGCATGTCATGGGCAAGTAGGTCTGGTCATACAACAGCTAATGTCCTCCAACTTGTAGACCCGCACTTGTCATGGATACGTGGCGGACGATTCCATCGAAGGAAACCTCTGCGGTAGCCGTTGTATTCAGTCGAGGAAACACTCTGCCTAGCTATATTATCTCATCACACCACTGCCTCTGTACATAGCTATGAAGTCCAGTCTACTCCACTGTGCTTGATGGCCGTTGTCAAAGTTCATCCACCCTTTGAAAAATTTTGGTTTTAAATTCTTCTAAGTGACTAGCGATTCTTCTGTTGAGGGAACCATTTTAGTCGCTCTTTGACCTGGCTATGCAACAGGTAATAGAGAATTGCATGGTACCAGCAGCACTCTTGGGGTAATTTGACTTAAAACAGTTATAGGTAAAATAGAGGTTAACTCTGTACAAGGCTGAAGAGCCACCAGAGGTAGAGTGATACAGATTAAGAGGTACAGTTTATGGGGATATGTGTTAAGATTGTAGTTATCGGTTTATGTAGTTATCCCAGCGGCTTTCGTGGAAAAAAGGATGCTCAAGTGGAACTAACATCTCACCAATGGAATACAAAGGGAATAATGTACGTCGCATGGTGGGTCCTAGCCGTTAAGGCTAGAAATGTTGGAACTAAAGATTGTAGTTCGTCTGAACACTTTCCATGGAAATAGCGATAGAGTGGCGAGGGTCTTACAACATTTCCCCTGTGGGAAAGGCGTTGTAGGGTGGAAAATAATTCCTCACCCACAAGTTCGCGGAGACACTTTTCGAGTGAAAAATGAAAACTGGTCAGCGCCTGTCCACATACCGTAACAGTATTCCATTTTCGTCCTAATCTGGTTCTTGTAAGGGTAGAGGATTGCAAGAGGAGTAAGATTTGGGCGAAACAGAAATCCAAAGAATTTAAAGAATGAAAAATAGAACTAAAATATTTAATAGAAATTTGGGTAATAATGGCTCTCCACAACTTCCTGTTTTTGTTGCTGTAAGCAATACTTTTCTTCTTTTTTGTCCTTATTCCTCTGTTTGAAAATTGCTCTATACAATTATTCACCTTTTCCTTTTGCTATTGATCTTAGGTGAGTGTTAAATTTCCCACATCCTCTTTTCTCATCATGTATCCCAGAAATTTCAGCGATGATCCTTTAATTCTTCAGTTCCCATATTCTCTGACAGCTCTCAATGCTAAAGAATTAGCAGATCTAATTTAAATTCAGGTCGAGGATGTTGCATGTACTTTGATTCTGAGAAAGACGTGAATTCATCGCTTCTAAATCCTACCTATCGAAGCGGCGTGTTAGATAGTAGATAATTGTTGGCTTTGTATGTTTTGTAGAGAAGCCACTTTAGAAAAAGTACGAACTTTAATTCAAATAACTGGTTAACACGTCATGAACAGCGGAGTAGGCTAAGGTCCATGACTCCCGACGTATTATAAACTTTGGGTAAGGACTATTGTGTTGTGAGTAAATGTCAGATAGACAGACAGGGATGTTTACTCGTTCTCCAACGAGGACGAGATGTGACACGGTCTTTTTAAAGTGGGGACTCGAGCGCGTACACCCGGGCAAGGGACAAAACTTGCCCACAGCCTTCGCAACCGTCGCTTGTGTTGGCCTCGATGCGAGCACCGATCTCTCCCTCTGACAGAGAAGCCCCTGAGCGCACCCTGCCCAAAGACAGAGACGCAACTGACAGATGATTAGCCATCTTATCCATAAGGCCGAGACACGATAGAGAGGCAGACACACATACACACACACAGATAGATAGATAGATAGATAGATAGATAGATAGATAGATAGATAGAAATTGTTAGAATATTTATTTCATAAACAGATACTGAATAAATATCACTTTTTTAAAAAAATATACAACTGTTTCGAATATATATAGGATTATTACAGATATAATAATTTGTCACTGATTGATGTTATATTCAGCACCTCATATATATATATATATATATATATATATATATATATATATATATATATATACTGAAAAATATCACTTTTTACTTGTATACATCTGTTAATTTATATATAGGATTAATACAGATATAACTTTTCACTTAGCTGATTGATGTTATATTCAGCACATAGATAGATAGATAGATAGATATTTGCTGAAAATAATTAAATAAATTAAATGTATTATTTATTAAGCAATTTAAAACAAACCAATAATTGGTAAACTTGAATGTCATGAATCGTTGTGAAATTTGCAATAATGACGAAGTTATATAAGCAAATCACTAACCTATAAATTTATGGACACTTACATGTATAAGTTAGTATGTATATAGCGTGTATATATAGTGATTATAGTTTTCCGACCATGAGGCCCGGGTTCGAATTTCATTATGTTCCATCCCAGCGAGTGTCATCATTGGAAAGTTTATGCAAACCATAACATGGGCTGATCCAAGCCTTGTGAGTGATATTGGGTATACAAAACTATTCGAAATCCTCCAATGGATGTCTTAGTACTGATGTCACAAGTCACTGTCCAAGGATTTGAGCCGATTGGCCTTCTTCAAACTGTTGATCAAGAAACTGTTGTTTATGTTCTCTCCCAGAGATTAAATAAAGCACCCGCTGTATAGTTCCATAATAAACCACAGGTGGGATCTGTGAAATATTATAGAATATTAAAGATCCCTTATTAACATGTAAAATAATAAATTAATTTATTTTAGGTACAAGCTATAACGTTAGTTTATTTCAAGAGCGTATACCGTTTAGGCTTATATAAATAACTAGCCGAATTAGCCGCGCCTTGCTATGAGTCACACTTATTTTTGTGTGAGAAAATGTTGATTGATTTTAAAATCATTGTTAAATTTGAGGAGAAAAATTTTACATTTCAATATTACTCAATAATCTCGTCGAGGTGACCTCCATCTTCTGGCTTTCTCCTTCTATATTTTAGATAGGAGTCATTCCTTTGTTCAAATTTAAATTTAATTTAATTCAAGGGGAAAAATATGTGGGGCTTTGTACAAAAACATCTTGATCTGACCCCTTTGATGTGTATTTGATGGAATACTTGATTGAATGAATTGGTGAGATTTCAACATTGATATGACATATGTATTGTAAGACACTACCCACTCATTGGTGATTTCTTGCACAACTTGATATCCTTATTGTCTCATTCTGATCTTGCCAATTTGACCTCCATCTTCTGGCTTTCTCCTATATTTTGGGTAGAAGTTATTCCCTTGCTCAAATTTAAATCAATCGGAAAACATAATTTGTAACCCCCCCCCCGCCCGGAACACCCTTTATTCAAAATGAAATATACTTATCCAAGTACCCTATAATTCATTTCCTTGTTTTAAATTTAATTTAAATCAAAGGGAATAAAATTTTAAGTGGAGGTTTGTAATTATCCCCACCTCCGGGGACCCCTTTTGATCAAAATGATCTTGCCGATGTGACCTCCATCTACTTGCTTTATCCATCTCTGTTTTAGGTAGGATTTATTCGCTTGTTCAAAATTGGGAAACAAAAAAAAAAAAACAACCGCCTCCAGAAACCCTCTTCATCGAGTGTCTCTTGAGCCTTGTATATGGCGAATATCAGTAAACAAAAATAAAGCAAGAATGCATGACTAACATGGCTGAATTTAATAGAAAATCCATCCCCACGGCTTGCTGGAATATTTTACCGAGTCACCATCTCTAGAGTGGTTGCCAACCAAGGCTATAGAACTCAGTCTGTACTGCTATTTTACCCATACCTGTGGGCGCAATGAAGAGATGGATTCATAACTTTCCCAAGGTACGAACTCAAAATTCGATCTCGGCTCTCCAAGTTCTCATCCCGAGCTGAAATCAATTACACCACACGCACATCCTCCAGAAACATATTGTGGGTATAAATAATGTCAGACATTGCCCTGTCAGCCGACCACAGAATACATCAAATGCATAAGATTAAAATCCCTCTCTCCTTCAAAAGAGATAAAATCCCCAAGTGTAGATTGAGGACTAAAGTGTATTGCCAACATATGGTTACATACAGACTAATGTATAAAACTCATCAACATATATCTATAACCTCGAGTAAAGCCAACCAAAATTCACCTATGAAATCGAACCAATGTTTACCTATATACTCAGCTATAAATCCAGGTTATATATAGCCTTATGTATTAGCCTAACCAATATTTATTATAGACTCAAGTATAAACCTACTCAATATTAACCTATAGATTCAAGCCTAAAGTAAGAAATTTTTACGTATAGTCACTAGTAACCCCGGTAACATATACTTATAGCGAGATGGTTAAATTCAACAAATATTTACAAGTTAAAGGCGACTAATGTTTCTAAGAAAAAGTAAGTACAAACCTAACTAGTATTTACCGATATGACTCTGGTGTAAACAGCATACCTATAAACAGAAATATAAAGTACCAACTGTTTACCAATAGCCTCAAGTATAAGCCCGAGTAATGTAAACCCCGACCAGATAAACCTAAACATTATTCACATATAAAGTCATGCCTGAACCCGAATAATACTTACCTGTATATTTAAGTACAATACTGACTAATGTCTACCTATGGACTTAAGTAGAAACCCTACTAATGTTCACTTACAGAAATATAATAAAAAGGATTTCGAGACTAATTAATAAAACAAGAATTGTTGCGTCGTAAAATTCACCAATCAATAACTGTCTGATATTCGGCCTGATTTCGGAAGAGAAGATTTCGCCAGTGAACTCTTTCACTTTTGTAATTTTTTGCAAATCCTTGTTCAGAGTAACGGCTAGAGAGAGTGGCCTTGCTGACCATTATTACTGAATGGAGAGTTCGATCCTTACTGGGTGCTCCCTACGAATATTCGTTAAATAATTCAACAAGTGTTGACGTCGTTAACATCAATACGCCTCACCAAAACGGTAATTACTTTACTTGATAATTCTTTTTCGTCATTTCACCCCAAGCAAGACAATAAAGCCACTAAGGGTTACTGAGTGTGATAAAATATAAAAAAAATTAGAACATTATTAAGGAGAGAGAGCAATAAAAAAAGAGGAATTAGGAAGACAGAAGATAACGATTGACATTGTATTTTTTGGCTTGAAAGTTAGAATCCGAAAAAGAGTTCCACAAGCGAAGTGTGAGAGAAGAAACTGTTAGTGAAGAACTTACGGTTCGATCTAGCCTACTCAACTGTAAAATGAAGCCCTTGCTGACAATCTGGTAATTACTGCCGCAAATAAAAATCCCCTTATATTTTTACTTCACAAGTCTAAAGAACTTTTCATCTACCCACCATTTGCAAAACAGTCAACCGACTCAAAAAAAATGAGCTTAAAATATTTAAAACCATTGTTTTCGCAAAACAATAAAAAAAATAAAATTCCATCTCATGGACAAATAATTTTTTTTTTTTTTTTTTTTTTTTGCAGATTACCATCTTTAAAAGGAATTAATCTCACTATTTGATCAAATCGTATTAGCGGAGGCTAATGACGTCGTTTGAGCGTCAAAAATGCTACAAGTTCATTACTAAAACATTTCTCAGTGGCGAGTTATCGTCCTTGAATTGGCGTGGGAATTCAGGGTGTCATGGTGGTCCGAGAGGACATGATGTTCTCAACGCAGAAATTACATAATTGATATTGTCGTCAAATATTTATTCTCAATTTCAGGATAATTTTCAGTAAAAGGAATTATAACGATGAGAGTAATGATACCAAAACGGAACTAATAAACAATTACAAAAACAAAAAATCATGAAATTATTTATAACTTTGATAATTATTAAAGAAATAAAAACATTTCTTTAATCAGCATTAAACATTTTGAATATCATTGTGCACTAATTTGGGGTTAGATATTTCTAAACAACCCTTGATTCCTTTTCTTTTTCCCAAACACTCCTCTTTACTCTTACTCTCACTCTCTGTAACCCCTTGCGTACTAGTGGCATTCCCGCCTTGCCTGGGGTGATTTACTTAAAAAAAAAAGAAGATATTTCTGACTTGACGACCGGGTCTTGTTACAACGTTCTTGTTGTTAAGTGAACTGTTCGCTAAGTGAGAAGTGCAACTGATAGCTATTCTAGTCATGCTACACATGTAATGTATTTGTGTCAGCCAGCTTAAGTTAGTTTTAATGTCACTTTTACACCATTTGTAACATTTCTAATTGATTTCTAAATGTTTGTCTATATTTCTGTGATGAAGTATTGTAACTATTTACACTATTTACGTTGTTCAAACTGTTGCCCTCATCTTTATTGTTATATTTACGACGTTTCGGCCGTTGTACGCTCCGGCCTTCTTCAGGTAATGTATGTTGGAATTTCGAACTGAAATCTTTACTTTGTCCAAGCATTCATAAAGGGTTCGGTTCGAAATTCGTATATCACTAGACGTAGCATTGGTTGCTCAGTCACTGAATGTCGAATGTTTCCTTTCAAGTGATTGGTTAATATTTCCATTCTCATGTTCTTACTAGCACCATGTAACTTAGTACTACATAAAGCATGGTCATGCCATGGGCGAATACTCCAGTTATTCCAAAAGATTTTTCAGGTGAGTGGCTAGACAACCAGCAGGATAAAGTAGACTAGGTTTCATGCCTGTGTATGCAGCCAATATGATGTAATGGAATAACCTGTCACACACATGAGTGACTACACTATAGGTAGTAACTTCCTATAAGTATCCGTAAGCCAACGGACTACGGGAGACCAGCTGCGACCAGTTCCAGCAAGACAGTCGAACTCTCGGCCTTCGAGAAGAACCCGGACGAGGCTCCACCGAAGGGCAGAGTCTAGTTCGGGAAGGTAAACTGCCCCTGAACCCGTTTATACGAGTTCAAAAAGGGAATATTTTTGGCCGAGCCTACTGGCTCGGAGAACCCACGTTAAACTGGCCTTGTGCAACATACAACCCTCGTGGAGGGTAGCTGAATATACTAGCTGCGACCTGTTCCAGCTAGACGGTCGAACTCTTTGACTCTGAGCAGAGAGGAACCCGGACGAGTCTCTGCCCAAGGGCAGAGTTTCGTCCGGGGAGGTTGACCACTCCGATCCCGTTTATGCAGGTTCTACGGGCATTTTTTGGCCGAGCCTACGGGCTCAGAAGACCCACGTTAAACCCGGCCTTGTGCCATATCTACCCTTGTTAGGATGTGGGGGGGTCTAGTAAATACCGTCCAGCTGGGATCTGTTCCAGCTAGACGTTCGAAATCTCTGCCTTTGGACAGAGAGGAACCCGGTCCGAGGCTATGCCGAAGGGCAGAGTTTCGTCCGGGGAGGTAGACAGACCCGAACCCATTTATGCGGGTTCTACCTGGAATTTTTGGCAAAGGCTACGGCCTCGGATGGCCCACGTTAAACTCGGCCTTGTGCCCCATCTACCCTCGTGGGGGGGAGGAACTAGTAAATATTGACTTGCTGGGATATATTATTCAAATCTTGGCTGTTGTCGAACCCTCCGTCTTCGAGCAGAGAGGAACCCGGACGAAGCTAGAGAATATTGTCCGGGGAGGTAGACAGACCCGAACCCGTTTATGCGAGGTTACGGGCTCGGATTGCCCCACATTAAACTCGGACTTGTACCACATCCTTCCTTGTGGAGAGGCAGGTAAATACCGACTTGCTGGGATCTGTTGAGTACGACTCAGACTTACGCGAGAGCTACCAACCTACCAATCACTACTGGATTGACTTGCGACGACCGTGCGCATAACTGTACCGAATTTCTTATTGTACTGGTTATTACAATAAACTTTTACTTATTTATCCACCGTGTTTGTCAAGTATATATTCCTATTAGCTCGGAATATAACACAATATATCACGGTATTGCTTAGAAGAGATATTCCTAGACTGAAGTGGATGGCGTAATGGATAGTGGCTTGACATTGTTAATTGCCGTGATTGTTTTGGCGGGAACCAGTCGAGGCAAAGGAAAACCTTGAATTTCAACCCATCATTGGCTAAGTTGATTTTTTTTAAATAACCTGTAAATCAAAATAAGTCGGAGAGAGTCAAAATTCAAATGGGATGATCATGGGCATGTAAGTTTAAAATTTCTTTTACCAAAATTCTGGAAATTGTTAATTTTGATTATATCTGAGAATGTTTCTTTTTATTAAGAAACCAAGAATCTTAACATTTTCTCTTCCAACCAACATCTCTGCTGTCTTGTCTTTAATAGAAATAAATCCCATTTATCCATTCGTAGAATGCAAATTTCAAATTTTTAAATTGCTTTACTTCTCTAGATTATTCAAGTGGAATATTCTAGAATGTTTCAATAATTTTATCAGTAGTTATTTTTAGCCTAAAACCACAAACATAATATTCTGTAATTGAATATTCGTGCAAGATAGTTTTCCTCATGGCACGAGATAAAAAATTGACAATTTCACAAAAAGAAATTATTGTTAAACTCTGGAAATAAGGTAAAAGTTACAGGAAAATCTCAGATAACCCAAATAGTCCATTTACTACCATTTTTTCATTCCTTGCAAGGTATAAAAAAAAAACTCAAAACTGTTGAAAACCAAAGAAGAACAGGTGATCCACGGAAGATTTCTGCAAGATCTGAGGAAATTAATGCGTCAAATAAAACAAAATCCAATGGTTACTTATCAAGAGTTGCAAGATGATTTGTTTTCATCAGGATTTTGTGTCTCTAACCGGACAATAAGCAATGAAATTCATAGGAACAATCTAAAGTCATGCTCCCCTCGGAAAATTCCTCTGCTATTGAAAAGACATAGAGATGCAAGGCTGAAATTCGTTCGTAAACATAAGGATAAGGAAAAATCGTACTGGGAAAGAGTATTATGGATATGAACAGACGAAACAAAAACTGAATTTTTGGACGTAATTCATGAAATTTAGAGGTGGCAGCATCATGGTTTGGGGATGTTTTCTGCAAAAGGTACTGGCAACATATCAGTAATGGATGGTAGAAGGAATGCCACAGCATATCAAAATATTTTGGTAACAAATTTTAAACTTTCTCCTGATTGAATCTTCTAACAAGATAATGATGCTAAGCAAACTGCAAAATGTACGAAGAAATGGCTTGCTAAAAATAATGTAATTATCCAGAAATGGCTAAGGAAGTCCTAGATTTAAACTCAATCGAGAATTTGTGGTGTTATTTGAAAATTCGAATTCAACTGAGAGCTCTAACAAAAATCGCCAATCTGAAGACCATATGCGAAGAAGAATGGAACAAAATACCAAATAAAGGTTACAAATCATTAATTGAGAAATAGAAGAGGTTCCTTGGTGTAGAAGTGAATAATGGCAATTCTACAAAGTATTAAATGAAGATTATGCATTCTTTATTGGATTGCACCAAAAGGTTTTTTTTTTCACCCATTTATCGGATTCATTACTATTTTTTCCGTTTTCTATGCATACTTAGTTATTATATGAAAAGCATGTTTATTCATTAGTTGGAAATAAAATAAATAAAAAATTTGTATGTGTACGAATATATGTTTCAACATCATCATTTGATAAGACACCAAAACAAAAGTTGAAACAAAATTGAAACTTTTTTAGTGATCGTATAACATGTATATGTTATAAACTTTTTGTATATATATATATATATATATATATATATATATATATATATATATATATATATATATATATATACACACATACACACACACACACACACATACACACACACATATATATATATATGAGTATTCATAACTACCTATCTATCTATCTATCTATCTGTCCAGTTCTATCTCTCTCATATATATATATATATATATATATATATATATATATATATATATATATATATATATATATATATCAGTCTATTCACATCTATCTGTCTGTCTTAAATTTGTCCTTTCTATCTATCAATGTATCTCAATCCCAATATATCTATCTATCTAGCTAGCTAGCTAGCAAAGAGTTTTCAAATCTATCTATCTCAGCCTGCTCTTATCTATCTATCTATCTATCTATCTATCTATCTATCTATCTATCACTGTATTTTAATATCTATCTCAGTCTGCACCTAACATCTATCTATCTATCTATCTATCTATCTATCTATCTATCACTGTATTTTAATATCTATCTCAGTCTGCACCTAACATCTATCTATCTATCTATCTATCTATCTCAGTCTGTTCATATCTAACATAATGTGATACTAACAGAATGTCAGAGATTTAGTCTTATATAGACGCATGAAAACTGAGATAGATAGATAGATAGATAGATAGATAGATATTAACCGACTTAACATGGACCTAAACAGACGGATATAGATAGATTAGTAGGTATGTACGTAGGTAGGTAGGGTGGTATGTTTTAACCTGCTAGCCTACTTATGATGAAAATAAACTCTTACTACATTTCCATGGAACAACCAACATTATTGCCTTTCTGTTTTTCTGAAATGGACCTGTTCCTCTCGCTTTCATACAAACTCAGAATTCATTAATCTATAGATTCATAATCAAGCAAAATCTATTCCTCAATTATCGCCATTATTACCTGCTCTCGGCCGCGTCATTGATGTTATTGTTTGGTGTGTGTACGGTTGTGGGATTGCTATTGAAGGTGTTAATTAAGTTGTTGACAATCAGTTAGACTCGGATGGTTCCATCAATAGTTAGGACTGGGGGAGATGGTCTGTTATGGCTGGGTTCAGGTGCGGATGAAAAAAAAATTAGGGCAGCCAGGTTTGGGGGAAGTGTGAGAAAGAGCATGTGAAAGAAGGATAAAAAGATTTTCGCAATGAGAGTGAAAAAATCAATTGAATTATGGTGAAAACAAACAAATAAAAGAAATAAACAACTGTAAAAAAAAGAGAGAGAAAGAAACAATAAAGAAATAATGGAAAAATGAAAAAGGAAAGAAAAGAAAGAGAAAGACAGAAAGGTTGGATGAATAAGAAAGAAAAGGAAGAACTTTGAGAGAAAAAAAGATAGTGAAAAAGAAAGAAATAACGGAAGAAACAAAACACAAACGACATTAAAAGAATAAATGAATGAAAAGAAGCATTGAGAGGAAGCAATTTAATGAAGACAATAATCAAAAGAAAGAAAGAAAGAAAGAAAGAAAGAAAGAAAGAAAGAAAGAAAGAAAGAAAGAGAAAACGAAAGAAGAAAGGAAATACAAAATTAAGAAAGAAAGAATGAAAGCAATTTAATAAAGGCAATGACAAAAGGGTTTAGAAAGAAAGAAAGAAAGCTCCGAAAGAAAACACCAATGATAAAAGGTTTAAAAAAGAAAGAAAGAACGCATAGAGAGAAAGCAATTTAATAAAGCCAATAACAAAAGATTTAAGAAAGAAAGAAAGAAAGAAAGAAAGAAAGTACAAAATTAAAAAGAACGAATGAAAAATGCAAATTTAAGAAAGAAAGAAATGGTGAACAGCGAGAAAATGAAAGAGAAAGCAAAGGAATACAAACAATAATAAAAGTGTTGAGAAAGAAAGAAAGAAAGAAAGAAAGAAAGAAAAAAGAAAGAAAGAAAGCGCCGAGAGAAAAAACCCAATGATAAAAGGTTTAAAAAAAGAAAGAGAGCCTAGAGAGAAAGCAATTTAATAAAGCCAATAACAAAAGATTTAAGAAAGAAAGAAAGAAAGAAAGAAAAAACGAAAGAAGAAAGAAAATACAAAATTAAGAAAGAAAGAATGAAAGCACTGAGAAAAAGCAATTTAATAAAACCAATAATAAAATGGTTGAAAAAGAAAGAAAGAAAGAAAGAAAGAAAAAAGCATAGAAAGAAAGCAATTTAATAAAGCCAATAACAAAAGAAAGAAAGAAAGAAAGAAAGAAAGAAAGAAAGAAAGAAAGAAAGTACAAAATTAAAAAGAACGAATGAAAAATGCAAATTTAAGAAAGAAAGAAATGGTGAACAGCGAGAAAATGAAAGAGAAAGCAAAGGAATACAAACAATAATAAAAGTGTTGAGAAAGAAAGAAAGAAAGAAAGAAAGAAAGAAAGAAAGAAAGAAAGAAAAAAGAAAGAAAGAAAGAAAGAATATAAATGTGTCAGATATTTCAACAGAAGGATTGGACGTTGGATGTTTTGAAAAAGGAAGCGAAGAATATTTCCAGGTATGTCCATCGGAAAAATTGGCATCGATAGTCTCTTGTGGGCCGTTCATGGAAGCATGGCCGGGAAGTAAGCAAGCAAGGAGGGTAGCAATACCAAGCCAGGGTCTGGGGTTTATTAGTGGGGGATCGGGAATCGAGCGGAGAGATCAATAGCGGTGGGTAGCAGTCCCCAGGTCTACCAGTCCAAACAGGAACAGAAGCAAGCAGCCCGCTCCTTCGCAGATTTGGAGTGATTCCAGTGCTAATTCCTACATCTCCACCAGCCTGATTTCCCGGAGGACTCTCTGATTGGGTCCGTCTGATCGATACCAGGAAGACATCCATGAAGTATCGATCTGGCATAGGTGTTCTGATAAATGGTAATGGTTGAATAAGAAAGTCGGAAGTAATGGAGGGCCATAAATATAAATACTGGGGAGAATATGGTGATTATTGTTTTGTTTTGTTTTTTTTGTTTTTTTTTTAGGGGAATTTACATGCTCACGCAAAAATGCAGGTTGTTGCCGATGAAGTGTCGAGTAACAGGAAAACTTCCCATATCTCCAGCACTTTCCTCAGTATTCTTGCCGATTCTAACAGAGTATCTTACCTTCTTTCAATATCTAATTCTCTACTATTATTATTATTATTATTATTATTATTATTATTACACAACGACCAATTAGTTGAGATAGACAGTACCGTAAACTGCATCTCACGGACGATGTCCGACACTTTCTTTAGAAGTTATCTCCACTGTATGCTTAAGTGAAACAATCAAGTATGCCATCCCACAAAATTGTCTTTATTAATTAATGAAAATGTGAGGGTCTCATCAGTAGGCCTAGTATAGAAACAAGATATGGGAGCCATTGATAGAGAAAGAGAAATGATAGCAATGCTTCATCAGCAGCAGTAGCAACAAACAGTCAACAGGCGGTGAATGCAGCCAAACTTAATAACAGCACAAGTGTCAGAAACAGACAAGAAAGAACAATTTTATTCCTCCAAGTTATAGGTTTTAGGGGAATAACCTAATGGTTCGTCTATTTGCTGACAGTAATTCAGTGTCCAGTCCCTGAGACGAGTAGACTTGCAGAAACAGGACATTAAATAACTGTCCATTAATAGCAGTGCGGCTATAAAAAAACAATGCAAAGTATTTCTTCATGTGTTTGCGCCGTAGATTAAATAAAAGGCTAACTTCAAAAAAGCGTCAAAGGCAATAATGGTATCCTATATTTCCAGGAACCGGTTTTATAAAGATAGGTAATCTTTAGGAACCTATTCTGCTTATTTTCTTTTCAATCTGAGAATGGAAACAAATCCCTTTACAGTATCAAAAAGAATTAAACTATTTTGATCATTTAATAGAAAACATTTATTTATTAAGATATTTCCAGATTGGAAATCCTATTTATCCTATTTATGTTCAGAATTATAATGCTTTTTGAGGCTAGTCTCATCAGTTGTGTTATGATTTCTTAGCCAATTGAACTGAATCGATGCAGTCCCAAAATTTCAATGGCACTCCTCTCAAATTTATAACAAGAAGATTTGCTACATTTCTAACTTCAAGAAGATTTCTTTCGTCAGAATAAACTATGTTCATCACAGAAAAACCCACATTCTGCAGAACTTACAGCAATGCTATTAGTTATATTTTCAGATCTTTAGATAATTTTGGGTACAACATGTTTATGTTTACGCCTATTATGAGCGTCGCGTAACTAACATTTAACATAGACCATCGGTTATTAATATTTAATATTATTTTTGGATAATCTAACAAGCGGTTCGTAAGTCTTGATAATTTTAAAAATCGGTCCGTGTCAGTTCACGAGGACCGGTAGGGTGCCACCACTATGATAAAGGTAAGAAAAAGATGATGACTTCTGTATGAAACTAATAAAGAGGAATAAGTGTTCAGCCCAAGAATTCAGACATTATAATTTATTATTCATATCGAACGAAATATGGAATTCTGGCAGTTTACCCATAATTTTCATCAATATGGACATCTTAATCGAAAATTGGAAACATGCAGAAAAAAATAAACAGACGACATTAGTTATTCATTTTTATTTAGTATTTATGTTCGTCTACATATTTTATTAAATGAATCTTTGCCAACCATTCATATTAACTTTTTACTAAATATATTTTCTTCTTCATTTTTTCAGTAAAATATTGTTAACAATTGAGATTAATTAATGACTAGTGTTTACTTTCATATGATCATGTAGATTGTCACGCCATGCTTAGAAATGCATTTACAGCCTGAATATTGATATGAGAAAACTCGCCGAGAATGGACATTTAATAAAAGAATCTTAAACGAAGAACATATATTTGTCTTCAATTAATTATATTTCAATGAATAATATAGAGATGTTGTGTCTACGTATTTTTATACTAATCCTTTCCAGTTGTCTAATCAGTTTCTTGGACTTAAGATGAAATTCATCAAGGAAGAATGGAAAAAGGCATTAGACTCAAGGGGTATGGCTTACATGGAAAAACATGTAATTTCTTTGGAATTAAAATAAAATGTTTGTGACACAATTCCTTTTACTTTTTCGACAGAATTCTTATCTATCTAAAGATTTAGCGGATTTATTTTTAATAAGTGATATATATATATATATATATATATATAAAAGTGAACATTGAAGTCAACACTCAGAGGCGACAGGCTGTTTCATGCTGGATGCAATCGTCAGGATGGCCTTTCGCCTCTGAGTGTTGACTTCAATGTTCACTTTTATATTTATACTTACATACGCTCTATCTCTGGTATTGAACATTTTATCCCATAAATATAGCACACCTTAAAACTATATTTCTCCATATATATATATATATATATATATATATATATATATATATATATATTCGACAACTTCTACGTTGGGTTCGACATGTTGTGCTGCTGTGAGGCCATCGCCTCCCGAAAACTGTATTCTTCGGAGAGCTCGAAGCAGGCAGCCACCCCGTAGAAGCCAAAAAAACGATTCCGATTCCGAGACTATCTTAAGCGTGCTCTTATCTCTTGCAACATTGACCCGACACAATTAGAGAACCTCGCAAGGGATCGGACCGGCTGGCGATCTCTGTGCGTAGCCGGAGTAGCGCACTTCTAGGGGGAGAGATGAGGAGTGCTCGAGGGGAGGCGACGCCAGCGTATCTGCAACTTGCCAATCCCTGCGACCTACGCTCGAGAACCTGTCGCTGTCGGATCAGGCTGATATCTCATTTGGCAGTCCACAGAGGACGGAGGGAGATGGAAGGATAGCGTTGTCGTCATCAATGACGGATAGTCTTAAGCAACTTTAAGTATATATATATATATATATATATATATGACTATATTTCTGTGATGAGGTATTATGTACGCTATTTAGATTTGTTGTCATATTTGTCACAACGTTTCGGCCGTTGTACGCTCCTGCCTTCTTCAATTGGTTGGAATGTCGAACTGAACACTTTATTTCAATACGTGCCATATCTGATGGATGTCAGTTATCAGTTATCTCCTATTAATTCGCCTCTCCAAGTTCTCCACTACCTTAACCAGGTATTGAACTCACAACACTTTGGGTCCTGTTACTGGATCTAACCAATGCCTTTATCCACTGTGCCATGTGTGCTTAATGCTTAATATGTTCATATATATATATATATATATATATATATATATATATATATATATATATATATATATATATATATATATATATATATATATATATATATATATATATATATATATATATATATATATATATATATATATATATATATATATATATATATATATATATATATATATATATATATATATATATATATAATTTCAAAATTAACATCAGCCTTTTATTTGAACAAACTGAGTTAACAGTTCATAATAACTTATGCGAAATACCCTTTGTAAAGGTATGAATCAATAGGGAGCTGAGTTCCAATACTAGTCATGTTCACTACATTCACTTATGCGAAATACCCTTTGTAAAGGTATGAATCAATAGGAAGCCCAGTTCTAATTCTAGTCATGTTCACTACATTCACTTATGCGAAATACCCTTTGTAAAGTTATGAATCAATAGGGAGCCGAGTTCCAATTCTAGTCATGTTCACTACATTCACTTATGCGAAATACCCTTTGTAAAGGTATGAATCAATAGGAAGCCCAGTTCTAATTCTAGTCATGTTCTCTACATTCACTTATGCGAAATACCCTTTGTATAGGTATGAATCAATAGGAAGCCCAGTTCCAATTCTAGTCATGTTCACTACATTCACTTATGCGAAATACCCTTTTTAAAGGTATGAATCAATAGGGAGTCGAGTTCTAATTCTAGTCATGTTCAATACATTCACTTATGCGAAATACCCTTTGTAAAGGTATGAATCAATAGGGAGCCGAGTTCCAATTCTAGTCATGTTCACTACATTCACTTATGCGAAATACACTTTGTAAAGTTATGAATAAACAGGGAGCCGAGTTCTAATTCTAGTCATGTTCACTACATTCACTTATGCGAAATACACTTTGTAAAGGTATGAATCAATAGGGAGCCGAGTTCCAATTCTAGTCAATTCTAGTTCACTACATTCACTTATGCGAAATACCCTTTGTAAAGGTATGAATCAATAGGGAGCCGAGTTCCAATTCTAGTCATGTTCACTACATTCACTTATGCGAAATACCCTTTTTAAAGGTATGAATTAATAAGGAGTCGAGTTCTAATTCTAGTCATGTTCACTACATTCACTTATGCGAAATACCCTTTGTAAAGGTATGAATCAATAGGGAGCCGAGTTCTAATTCTAGTCATGTTCACTACATTCACTTATGCGAAATACCCTTTGTAAAGAGATGAATCAACTGATGTAAAGGCTCTTATATGTAATGGCAATCGAGTAAATCATTTTTTTAATATTATATTCCACACTCCCAGAATAACCTTATAATAAACATATGCTTTTTGTTATGTTCAACTGTTGAAAAATATTCGCATTTTGTGGCTCACAGAAAAGACAGAAGTAATCTTTTGATGATAATGGAGTAAAACGAGTTGCAAAATGGTCATATCGTAAACAGTTATAACGTTTGGAATCTGAAAGACAAGTTAAACTCGGTTTTAAAAGAAATTTACGTTGCCTTAAATCCCATAGAAAGATAACGTTTTTCTACTTGCCTCAGAGTGTTTTCAGAAAAAGAAAAAATACATACAATGCACTTCTCAATAATTTTGGAATAAGTTCGGATAAGAATGACGCTGACATCTACACAAAATTTTAAATATTAAGAATCTTCAAATTGATAAACTACATAATGAACCTCTTTTTTACTTTTTTTTTACTAAGAATTTTAAAAATATTACCATTATCCAGACGGAGGCTTACACAGGAGTGTTCCCTTTATATTTGAATTTAATGTAACTAAAAACATTTCGCTTTTAAACTTGCCTTGATAAAATCAGATTGACGAAACACATAGCCAATGACTAAGAAATATATTTTCCAATTGTCTTCTTTTTTTATCCACATTGTCTTATCATCCGAATTATTCTGAGAAATTTAACAATCAAGTAATTTGCCACAAAAGCACATTCACTCATTCAGATTTTCTCGAAAGCTATAATTGCTGTTTTGTATCCAAAACGTAAGCAAGGCAATTCTAAGAGATTCTATTTGTATAAGACGACACATTTTTATTACTTCAAACGTTATTTTTATGTGGATACCCGTACTTCAGTAGACGTTCGGTTGTTGAAACAGTCGACGAAATAAACAAAGACTATAAACTGGAACTGGAAAGAGAATTGTGATGGTTACATTCCCCGGATCCTCTGATGTAAAATTTGCTTTCGATTTCACATTGATTCAGTTTTTAACTGTTTTTGAAGTGTTTGCGAGACATTCTGATATTGACTTCAGAATAATTTATCTCGCAGTGGTACTGAAACCTTTCACTAAAATGCTGAAAATGTGACGCCGAAATCTGAAGGCAAATTGGAAGAGCGAAACATACCTTCAAAAAAAAAAAAAAAAAAGCAAAGTATGGAAAATGTTATTTAGAAATCTACAATCTTGTTGGTAACCAATCTCGACGAAGGAAAACTCCAAACCTGAGAATTGCTATCTGGGACCTTGTGGCACATTATGTGCACCTCTTCTCTTTATTCAATTTTTCTGAAAAGTAATCTACAATCTGAAAACCATATCACGGGTATCGCTCAAGTCTTATGACTTAAATTGGGTAGAGTGAACTATTTGGGAGCCGCCGATGGTCGTGACCAAGGACTTGAGCACGCTGGCCTCGTTCAGACTGTTGATCACCCCAACTAATGCGCTTTCTCTCATAAACTGTAATTAATGTCCGATCAGCATAGTTGCAGTATAAACCGGAGGTGGGCTCTGAAGGTGTTGAACAAACAGAAATATGCCTGAGCAGGTGTCTGCAACAGGGATTTTCTATCCACCCTAGTAGTTAGGTATACTAGGATATGGGCGACCAGCCATCATATATGTTTGTGTGGTGGGGTTGCAGTATAACTGTAGTTTTCTCTTCTTGCAATGTTTTGACGCTATATGTAATCTGATAAAGCAAATGGTAGTTTGAGGAACTCTGGCCAAGAAGTTTGTGATCTCTTCATTTTTTTCCGACCAACACCAACCTCTCTGGCTGAATTTGCATGATTTCTTTCTGGTAGAGAGTAATGGCTGTTGCCATCTGAGAAAGATTGTTGTCTTGAACAATTAACAGGAAGCATTTACAGCAAAATAGAGATTAATTACTGTAGACGAGAGAATAAATGTGACACTGAAAAAGACAGACGATAGCGTCAGAAATCGATGACTTGTTTAACCAAAATTCGAACAAGACAGAGGAACTCATAAAAAATCTAAGGTTTTTTTTTTCCTTTTTATTATTCTCGAAACTCCGTACTTAAATTAAAAATACTTTTTTTATTCATATTCTTTTTTTTTACTTTTAAGTGTTCGGGTATCGTAATGCAATTAGAGCAAACACATACACTTATTCAAACAAAAATACGATAAACATAAGACAAGTAATTCGCTAATGCTTGGGAAAGGCATGAACCCGACTCTTCTATTCTCCAGCTATGTTAAATAGGTGAGTAGAAGGCTACAGGAAATCAATCCAATTCTCCTTCGATGTGCAGCTTCCCTTCAGGACATAGGCCAGTGGATTTCAATCGCTTTGCAGTGGCACACTATTGTGTCACGCGAATCTCTTAATTGTGCCGCAAAATGCAAGAGAACGGATATTATATAGGATGTTTTCTAAGAAAGATTATAAAGAAATATACAACTATAGTCGACCAGAACCAAAAAATACATTATCTCTATCTATAAAAGGCAGGATGTGTGTGTGTGTGTGTGTGTGTGTGTGTGTGTGTGTGTGTGTGTAACGAATGCACGGCCGCAATCTTCGATGGATTTGCACCAAAATTTACATGCACATGCTCCAAGTTAGCGGGAAAGCCAAGACCGACTTTGCATTTCCCAACTCCCATCGATAGTGAAAATAATCGATTTTTCATGCTTCTGCGGTAGTTTGCGGACACTTTCTACTGGCCAGAGTGAGAGCCTATAGCTAGCTGCCATGAATAGGCAGGAAGATTCTATTGGCCAGCGTGAGAGCCAACAGCTGACTGACATGAATGTTAACTAGCATGCAAAAAAATCGATAGCTGCATTCGTCACAAGTGGGAAAAATTTAAATCTGCATGGCGCTTTACTCCAATTGGCTCATTCGCTTGCTTAAACTCAACGTTGATTCTGATTCTGGGTTGGGTGTGAAAAAGTATTTGTTGTTAACATTCTTTTTTCATTCGGTTTTTCCAGTTACGAGTCCTTTTTTAAAGCTGATCGTTTTGTGTTCATTTTGTTTAGTTCTGTTTTCGTATCTGGCCATAGCTTAATTAGGACCCATTTAAACATGGAGATTGTTGTAGCATACCTACGGATGACAATGGCTATGTCCCCATTCACATAAATACAGTAGTAAATACTGTATGTTGGTCGGCAGTTGAAGAGTCATTGTGGAATTCCCTCGACTCACTTCTAGCAGTTGACTACTCAATTCATTAAGCTAGAGATAAACCTACTAAACCCCATCCGCAACATACTTGTAGAAAGTACAAGCCTCATCAAAATGTAAAAAAGACTAAAAATAATGGAAGCATTAATAATAAAAAACAAAAAATAATAAAACCTTCCGCTCTCTCTAGAAAAATAAAAAATCTACAAATTCGATTAAAAATAAAAAAACGTCCTTGATAATGGCTAATAGAATAGCCGAAAGCGCTCCGATATATAAGACATTTGGACAATCTTTACACAATTTATGTCCAGAAAAGTAAACACCTTATAAGAAAATATTCAGATTCATTGACTGTGCAGTCAGTGTTACAATCAGTTTTAAGATATTTCTATTAAAACATTTTTTCATAAAAATTGTTTTCTCAAGGTAACTGTTATCGTTCTTTCTAATATTGATTGGCGGTCTTCCTTCCTAAATTTTTGTTTGAAGCAGAGTGAAATCATGATTATGTCATAATTTTCTCTTCTAGTTATATGTCCTATCCATTTTAATCGTTGCTGAAAGTCTTAGGTGGTTTCTGTTATTTGACACAGTTTTTGATTATGCAGCGCCAATCTACGAGGTTCCAAGAAGGATGGTCCATGCTAAAAGCTATAGGCTAGAAGCCATTTCTAAATCATTGGTTTGAGAAAGGTTATAGACAGTTGACAATTTAGATAGGTTCATCTTGAGCCATGAGTTTTTGAACACCTGGTAAAGAATGTTAATTATTTCTTCAAGATTTTATCTCAACTATGGATACTTATGTCATAAGCATAGACTTCATCAACATTACATTGGCCTCGAATGGGGAAACAGTAATGCTGTTTTCTATAAGTAGATTCGTTTAGGAAGTAATATGGAATGCTGAAATGATCAATTCCCATCTCATCACATCTTTGCTTGTATATGTTTGATAAGTACACTTGAGCTGGGAATGGGCTTAATCAGGCTGTCTTCCTCTGGACACACCTTTGATGCTATGATTAGAAAAGTTATGAATCTAATTATTCCCAGTTATGGGTTAAACACCATGGCTGACTGACCTCTCTTACCAGTGTAAGGTAAGCAAACTAGAAATTCAGAAACAGCCTGAGAGAAGGATGGGCTTAATCAGGTTATCTTACCCTAGGCAGATCTATAGTCCTATGACTGGGAAAGTTATTACTCTAATTCTTCTCCCTACCTATGGGTTAAATACCATGGCTGCCTGACCTTTCTTACTAATGTAAGGTAAGCAGGAATTCAGAAACAGCCTGAGTTGTGGAGGGTCATCATATTATCTTCCTCTAGGCACACCTTTGACGCTATGACTGGAAAAGTTATGATTCAAATTCTTCTCCCCAGCTATGGGTTAAATAGTATGGATGACTGAGCGCTCTTACAAATGAAAGGTAAGCAAACTGGGAATCCAGAAACAGCCTGAGTTTGGATTGGGCATCATCATGTTATCTTTCTCCAGGCACCCATTTGATGCTATGACTGGGAAAGCTATGATTTTAATTATTCTCCCCAGCTATGGATTAAATAACATGACTGAGCTCTCTTACCAATCTAGGATAAACAAATTGGGAATTCAGAAACAGTCTGATTGAGGGATGGACTTCATCAGGTTATCTTACTCTAAACAGATCTCTTCTCTTATGACTAGGAAAGTTGTAAATCAAATTCTTCTCCCAGCTATGGCTTTAACAGAATGGCTGACTGAACTCTCTTATCAAAGTAAGATATGCTAACTAGGAATTCAGAAAGAGCCTGAATTAGGGATGGACTTCGTCGGGTTACCCTGCCTGAGCCACACTTCTTGCTGCTATTAGTGAGAAAGGTATGACTCTAATTCTTCTCCCCAGCTATGGGTTAAATAGAATGACTCTCTTATCAATGTAAGATAGGTAAACTGGGAATTCAAAAACAACGTGAATGAGGGATTGGCTTCATTATCTTGCACCTCTTCTGCATTACTAATGGTTTTACGGGGCTTGTGACGTGATGATTTATCAAAAATAAAGCAAAATTATTTATTTCCTACTGTCATTCCATAAGGTATGTTAAACTGAAATCTCCCTATTTAGACATTCTGGTAAAAATAGAAGCCAGCATTCTCAACAGAATCAGGTCATTGCTCAAATATATATTTTAGCCTATCGGTACCGGCAAATAATTTTTGATTTGTTTGAAGTACTGCATTTTATCATTTTGTCAAGAAATTGGAATGAGTCAAATTGAAAGAAGACCAAATCATATCAACACTTGTAGAATTGACGCAGGGTTTGATTGCAAACTGTTGGAAGTAAATGAAAAAAAAAACATGAATCATTTGCTCTTTTGATTTGGTTGTGATTTAATCGGTACTTATTCACATCGATACTTTGATCTTCAATGTTGTATTGCTGGTGTGTCGAGGAATTTGAAAAGCCCTTGCTTAGGGGACAGCTATTTCAGGAACAATTCACTGAGGTCAAACAAGGTCATTTAATATGGTCAACCCACAAAATCAGGTGCACTTCTATCGTCTGTTTGCGCTTATTGGCAGCTGCCAAGAAACGGGGCAGCAAAATATATATAAGAAATCATTTCATATATATATATATATATATATATGTGTGTGTGTGTGTGTGTGTGTGCATGTGCGTGTGTATACTTTTCATATAAATATATATATATTTATATATATGTAGAGAGAGAGAGAGAGAGAGAGAGAGAGAGAAAGGATCAGAAAGAAATGAACACAGAAAATAAGTATGAGGACAAATCAATAATTGCGTATATTTGCTTTCCATGAACATATATGTGTATTATTAATGTATCTCTTTACACACACATATATATATATATATATATATATATATATATATATATATATGCAATATATATATATAGAGAGAGAGAGAGAGAAAAGGGTCTGTATGAATAAAAACATAAAATTAAATACGTATGTGGACAAATGGATAGATATATTTGTGTACTTTATATATTCTAAATGTTCACACACATGTACACATGTATATATATATATATATATATATATATATATATATATATAAGCATAATTCGGTTTCATCTGCATCCATCAAACCTAATATTCTCAATTAACATTATTGCATACCTGAACAACTAAAGTCCTCTTCTACGGCCATAATGGTAATATTTACACACAAACTAAAGGTGTTAGTATGGGAAATCCTGGGCTTTTCTAACTACTACATGTCTCATGTAGAAAACAATTTATTTAAATATGTTACTGAACCCAAAATATATGTCCGTTATATAGACGATATATATATATATATATATATATATATATATATATATATATATATATATATATCGAAGTGGGTTTCGTCTACTTCATATTTCAGACGAGTACATTCACATCACACCGTTGCTTTTATAAACGTGTAATTCTTTTTAATCTCGTCCTCGTCACTGAAGCATGTATAAAATCGTAGGGCAGACTGGATTTTAGCCTTGATAGAGCAATAAGCGGAGGACTGTTATTTCGAAAGCACAACAAGTATGCTATGTCATGCATGCCACAAGGAACATCTACAGTCTACTGAGAAAATGGGATACCTATATGTGATACATATATATATATGTGTGTGTGTGTGTGCATTACTAAAATTTGCTATGTAAGTGAAGATATATATTTATAGCTCAAAATCGGAAATAGAGCGTTTATAGATATAGTCAGTGTGGACATAGGAATGAACACTGTATGGTGACTGTCATGCCAAATCTCAAGATCACATTGAAACGTCGAAATTGTCAGTCACGATGCGATGTCAGCTCCCATTTCTCCACACTGGCTATATCTAGAGATTAGTATTTAGGTGTGGAATGATAGGTGTCAGTGTGAGTGCGTGTTTGTAAAAGAGAGTGAGAGAAAATAGAAATGACACCATTGAGTGAATTTGCATACTGTGTGACCGTCCGTGCCATATACAATGAACTTATCGAGAATTCCGCTAATTTTCAACGCAGACGGGTCTAGCTCTATCTTCAAAAAATAGGCAAGATGCATAGAATACCCAGGTAACAATTGGTAGAGTTTCGAAAAAGAGGCTCTTCGCTACGAAGTGGAACAGATGAGTGGTTAACAATAGTAATATATTTATTTCTGTTAAAACAGAAAATGTGGCACAAGGCCAAAAAGGGGAATAAGGTAGACTGATCATCAATCTGTTTTATCTCAAACATAACTAGCCACAATCACTGATATTCCTTTCACCAAAACTCTACATTCTTACTTAACATTATTACTACAATCACTATAATACCTCAGAGTCTCTATGAAGTCCTTACTAATCCCCATAAGTACAATTTGTCTGTAGAGGTGGGGAATAAATAAAATTTCTTAAAAATTAAATCCCAATAAATTATTTACAATGATTAAAATTCTATGTACAAGAAACTAAACAAAATAATGTTAGAAATAAAAACAATCACAATACATAATTGTAGCAGAAATATCAGTTCACTGAACGAAATTAATGCGGGACTTAACCTCTTCCCTGCCAATGATTTTGGGGAAAACGTTTCATTTTCAGACGATTTTTTTATTTGTTATACAGGATGTAAGGCTTCCATACCGCAGTATCCATCAGACGGAAGAAGACTTTCTTGACTGCTTCAGGAAGACTGAGGAATTGCGACTCGTTTCAAGCTTGTTTCAAGGGCATAAAAAGATAATCAAGATCGACGTATAAACAACGCCTGTAGCTGGTTTTTGAACGTTATGTTCTGGATGTGTTTTTTCGTCCATGTCTAAAAGAGCTACTTTCGGTAAAAACGTATATACACGTCTACGCCTGGGAAAGATTTAAAGAAATTAAAACCAATCATTCGACCAACCACACACACAAAAACACATATTCAGACACAACAACAAATAGGTAAAATATACTAGAAAAACGAATGGTGTCCCGCATCCACCTAAGAACTAAGAAGTGAGGAACTAAAGAAAGTGGAGACGTGGTCCCCAATAGTAGCCGTTTCGTCTATTAACAGGTCTTCTTTTTAAGTCCAAAGTGCAATCACATTTTAACCAGGTAGGAGGAAAATCTCCAAAGCAATCAACAGAAGTGCTTCCACCCGCTATGTAAAAATTTCATCGATGGTAACTTTTATTTTCCACAAACTATCGGGTAAGATTTTTTTTTTCTTTTTTTTTTTTTGTGGAGGTGCTAATTTCCAATTTCATTTTCTAACCATGGACAACATTAAGAAGAATGTGTGTTTCCTACAGAGGACTTTGTATATGCATTGGAAAAAGAAGAGACATTGATTTAATTACCGTAATTATTTCTGTATAACACGAACCCTGAGGAAAAAAAGATCTACTGCGAGTAAAAGTGGGTTCGCTGTGACGTGCCAGACATTGTAACGAGAAGAATTTCTCGACAGAATCCTTCTTGCGTATTTATACATCTACCATTAAATATAGCTGCCATATTTGGTCTGGTGCTCCTGCTACATATCTCGATATTCTTGACAAAATTCAAAAAAGGGTCTGCAATGTAATCGATCCTGACCGGGCAGCTCGACTTCAGTCACTTTATCACCAACGTGACGTGGCTTCTCTCTGTCTTTTCTACAAATATTTTCATCGCAATTGTTCTGATGAGCTTTTCTCCTTATTGACTCGATTGCATTAATTTAAGCGTTCTACTAGATTGGCAACTAGGTCTCACCGTTTTATTGCTTAACCAGCGAGAGGCAACCATCAATTCTATTCTAATAGCTTATTTTCTCTCACTTCCCTCCTGTGTGGAACCCCTTTCAATTTCTTGCTTCCTTGTGACATACAATCTATAAAAATTTAAATGCAACATCAATCGCCATCTTCTTGAATCCTGTTCTACTCACTTCTACTCACAAAAGTGTTCTCATTCCCTTTCACTCTCTGTAACCCTTTCGTCCTAGAGGCATTATCGCCTTGTTTGGGATGAAGTGATTAAAATGAAATGTGTCATATCTATTGATGTTTTAGATTATGAAGCAGCTAAATTTAACTTAAATTTAATATATGTTCAAATGTATCGACTAAAAATAAGTTAGCATATTCTGCCATTGTTTAATTCTAACTTAAAATATACTGTATAAGAATCAGTAAAAACGTTTATATATATATATATATATATATATATATATATATATATATATATATATATATATATATTCATAAATATATTGGCTCAAAGATTTTTTTTCTTATTTTACATACGTAGCACAAAGGACTTATACAGTAACGCGGAATTATACAACGAGTTAAGGGGTGCAAACCGTCCAGCGCATCAAGACCTGTTTCCAGCTGCGCATGCGCACAATCTCTCTTTCTTTCGTTCTATTTTTAGTCCAATTCGATCTGGAAGTAGTCTATTGAGGCTTTTGATGTCAGCGTTCTTGTTTGCTCGCCTGTCGATTCTATCGATCGACTGAGAGCATCGATCCACAGTGGAATGGATCGATTACATGTTGCAGGCCACGTGACGATCCCGATCCATGATTGTTTTGGTGGATACTAAATGACAAACCGATAGGTGCGCCATAATTCTTTGTTGCTGAAATGGCTTTTCGTGTAAGATCTAAGTTAGAGCAGCAGACACATGACCTTGAGGATTGAAGTTCTATCTGGAGCTGACATGTTTTCGAAGATCAATTAGCCAAGTAGAATCGAAGTCAAAGAATGGTACGGTGGATGATAAATATAGATTCCTCAACAATTCAGAAGTTCCTTAAATTTTATCAAAGTTTGGGGTCAGGATCACCTTGGCCACTGCATTTCGCTCTTTATTTTATTAAAACACGTGACTGTTTTGTCGTGAGAAAAATTGTTTACGAGCCCATCAAGCAGATGCACTATTACTGTATCAGCAGTGCTATAGTCAGTATGCGCTCAATTTATACGGTCTTCTACCTGACTAAGTGTTAATTAAGCTTAGGTGGGTTTGGTATAAGGCCTGGAGTATGGGGCTCCCAGTGGTGGTTGAATGTACTTCTCAATAGTTATGTTTAACTAGCCTCACAATTGTTAACTAGACTAGATCGTTAAAATCACCTGAAACGTCCACTGTTTTAATGCCTGTCTAAAAGAGCGTTTTATAGCGAATTGAGAAATTGGAGAGTAGACCATTTTTCATCTGACTCAGAGCATGGAAGTAGGAATTCGGTATTTTCTAGAGCGATGCAAGGAACTAACCATTCTTCCAGCATCGTTAGCCATGGTATGAATATATACATTCCATCAGTGGTCAGGCAGATTCTAAATATAGTATGTATGGGTAGCAGTTCGAATTCAAAAATTGGAGAGTCAAGTTCATTACATTCACATAACCTTAGGAACTTTGTAAATCCCAAGAGTTACTGGTTAAATAGTAGTCTAAGTGAAGGAAAACTCCCCCACCTCTCTCTCTCTCTCTCTCTCACACACACACACACACATACACACACACACACACACACACACACACATAGGCGGGATTTGGCGAGACTCCCATTGCTCTGTCCTCTATAGAAAGTTCTCGGACTAACTACATTCCTTGGTTTCACCAGATCTAACACTGCTAGGAGCCGCCATGCTACTTACATTGTAGCAAACCACCCATTTCCCCCACATTTCATAGGAAAGAAATAAGTTCCACTCGAACAGCTTCTTCCCACTACTCTGTAGAACAGACTTCCAAGGGGATGCTTCTCCGATCACTACAATCTTAAACTGTTCAAGTCTAGAGTTAACCGTTAACTTCCTCACATATCGTCATAAACTGTGGCTCTTACTCCGTAAACCATTACCTCGAGTGCCTCTTGTACAAGGTGAACATTATTGTAAAAAAAAAAAGTGCACCACATGTACTGCAGCCATAGCAATAATAATGTGTCTAAAGCTAGATAACCTGACGGAGACCATCTCTCTTCAGGCTGGTTTTGTAATAAAAGTTTTCCTTTCCCTTACGGCCGCATTCACATTGAAACACCGATTCTCTTACTATCACCGAAGTTTCTGTTAATATCTATAATGTTAATGGGGTGAATAATATATTCCGCCGGGTGCACCACCAGATAATGGGTGAGCGATGGGAGGAATATTTATTCTTTGTTTACCGTTTCCGCTCTTTATGGGCATTATTATATGCATGATATAATAACACCTTATTTCACGAATGGAACGTAATGGCTAAAATAAAAGAAATGACAGTGATAATTTTAGGATGCTAAGTCATAAATTATATACACAATATTTACATACATATGTGTCCTACGCAGAGAAAATATGACAAATATCTACACAAGTAGAGTGAAAAGGGAACGAAAAAAAGAGTCTTAGGTGTAATAATTTCCAATGAGATGCTTCTGTGTTTCTGGAGAAGCCATATATAAATTCCAGATTCGAGCGGGCCGGATTTTTCTGTTATGTCGCTATCGAGGACATATTACGCAAATGTGAAACAGCGGGCCCTGGGTTTTTTTCCCAAATTGAGGATATATATTCCCAAATGAAATGAACTTGTAAGCTGTCATGGACTTATAAGCTGCGTCACGTGGTAGCTGGACGGGGGTGGCAGGTTTAGCCTCCATCCGGGGATGACAATGCTTGGCCTGATTCCTGGAAGCTCACTGACTGTCACTTTCACCACAATGCAGTGGTATCAATAAGCAGCCGGCACGTAACCAGCGTGACTTCGTCTCGATCAAAGGGAGATCATTGCCTTTCGTATCCCTATATGGTAATGGTAATATAGGCAGTTTCCTTATAAGGAAATATTCAGTATTCAATGAGCATGCTGTAAGCGCTACTATCGACTGAAATTTATAAGATTTCTCCTTTAAGGGTGTTATTTATTTTTAGGAAAATAGATTTTTAATTTTTGCCGTTGTTGAAATTTCTCGAATTATGTCATTTCTGTTATTTGGTAAAATTCTTTGGTTGTGATTGTGTAGGGCCAGTCAACGAATTTCGAAGAAGAATGTTCTTTGCCAAGGCCCACAAGTTTCACTCGCTCAAGGCCATTTTTAGCCATTGATCTTAGAAAGCGGTGGTATTCAATTGACTGTTAAGATAGTTTTGAATGGGTTTGGCGCCACGTATGACATTCATATCAAAGCCTCGTTCTGACGCGGCTATTTAAGAATATGATTCGAGTTTTAAGGTTAATGTTTTACTTTTATAGCCCATACTACCCCGTACTCCGCAAGCTAGCGGAGCCAATTCTATGTTCAATTTCCTTAACTAAATGAGAAAAATGGAAAATTTATCACTGACAGAAATATTGAAGGAAGTGCAGAAAGAGGGAAACGGTGAGAAAGTTATATAATGAGATTGGGCAGAAGGACAGGAAAGAAATAGAAATGCTAGAGTCAAATATTGTTTTAAAGCAACAAAAGACAGAAAGTTGTGGAGAGCCATGATCAACCACATCATAAAATAATTCGAGGGTATAGAAATTTTTTTAAAATCGTCCAGTTGCATTAAATATTATTTTGAACTTTAAATTATGGTAGCTGTCATTTTTTTAATAATTTCCACTAATGTCGGAGAAAGCTCGCGGGATAAATTAAACGATGAAAATGAATATACATTGAATCTTTAATAAATGGACGTCCCGGGTGGATTTTTCTCCGAAAATGAATAATAGTCCCAGCCCAACTATATGAAACGCTCACGTTGTTTAAATGTTAGCCTTTCTAAATAAATTGCCATCAACAATATTTCAATAGATTTTTAAATGTTTTATATATGTATATCTAGTACGTATATGCTGGTAGCATAAGGGTTATCGGGCCGGAAAATAGATCAGGCCATTCGAGATCAAATTCTCGCCTGGTGCGTTTCGCTAACATGAACTTCAGTAGCAATCCATCATTTCTGCTTCATCTACATTTGAACTAGTAAATTAAACTGTGGAAATCCATGATTACCTACGTCCTGATGAGAAACAGCATATATATATATATATATATATATATATATATATATATATATATATGTATGTATGTATGTATGTATGTATGTATGTATTAGCTCTTGAAAATATATTTCAATCGAGCACTGTTGAGTAACAAGTTAATTCTATAAACAACAGCCACCTGCGTTAATGCAAAGCTCTTCAATAAAATGAATAGAGCACTCCGGCTGATTGGCATTTGTTTATATTTGTCAAACCAATACGCTAGATTTGGCTGCTCCACTCTGCTGAATGAATGTAGCTCAGCGATAGAAGATCTGTCTGACACCAAATCGGTTGAGTTTAAATCTTGGCTTCAAGCATTCGGATATCTTGTCGCCCTGAGGAGCTGTGATAGCGAAAATTTACTGTCTGCGAATTATATATATATATATTAGGGTTATGACCCTTTTATAACCCTAATATATATGTTTGTTCAACAGTAATGAAAAAGATATTAATTTGTTTTAGTTCTGGAAATGATCCCCCATCAAACCGAAAATTCGATTTTACCATATAATGAGGGTAAAAATTAAAATATTTCAGAAGCTTTATTTTTCAATTTGCTAATGATGTAATTGGATTGAAATTATGCATTTCTTAAATCCTTTAATAGTTTATAGTTATAGCATAGCATACAAATTTACAAATAAACAGAAGGTCCCAGAAAGTCATAGTACTACTATATTTATATACGGTTTTAGATTAAACCCTACTTCCTTATTTTTTAACAAAATTTCATCGAATTATGACACAGGAAATCAATTATTTTACAAAAAGTCATAACTCTGAAATATATATAGTTAAGAAACGAAAATCTTGGTAATCCGTATGAATAATCCCAAAGAGGATGAAATCCTGAGAGCTCAATGTTAAGTCAGAGTGAATAATTTAAAGAAAAAACAGACCACTTTAAGGGCTCCATTTGTAATAATTTATTTCACCAGAAAATTTATTTTTCTCTGGATCTTCTGACTTCACTTTCAAAAGGTGAAACGAAAAATGAATTTAAAATTTACACTTTTGACGGGCAGTATTAAGATTATATAAATTGAGATAGAAGGTGGTGAGGAATGGTGTGAGAGACATGGTCGAGTTTAGAGAGGGAACGGGGAGTTTTAAAATTTATTTTTATATTTCTTTTTATTTTAATACTTAATATTGAGGAAGGAGGGGTAAGGATCAGACATTAACCTATTTAATCGGTCAACTCAACGGAAATGTTATGGGAAAAGGAAAAAGAGAAAAAAGGGAAAAAAAGGGGAAAAGTAAAGAGAAAAGAGATGTATTTAGGGTTTTGGGAGGAAAAATAGGAGTGGTATAGCAATTTAAATAAACACAGATTTTAACGTTTGATAATAATTTAAATGTTTAAAAACTCCACAAAGAAATTAAATTTCATGCTTGTTAGCAAAAATAAAAACTAAAAATTTACTAATACTAATATTTTAATGTTGTGAACGACTGTTAAGGTAAGATCTTTATCAGTTAGAGTCTAATTCATGAATTTAATTTGTAGCTAATTTTAAATAGGTAATATTTCTTAAGTAAAGTTTAGGTTTCAAATCAAGATGGAGTAATATTTGAAGGTAAAAATAAAAAAAATACTGTTTTTTCATAAATACACCACATACATATTTACGTGAAAACCCATACACATACAATCATATACATGTACAATTACATATATAATCACATATACATGTATCGATATACATCGGTATATACGCATATACATATAAAAATACTTACATATACATTTACATATCTCCACACGCATCCATATATATACATATTTAAATTTTATCTTAAATTTTACAGTAAACGTTAGATGGTGAATTAAGTGTTTAAATTTCAAAAAATATTTTTAATTTTAATATTTTTAACATTATGAATAATGGTTAAGGAGTAGCATTTTTTAATTTAAACCTAAGTGATCAATTTAAATTGAGATTATTTCCGGGTGAGTAAAATTTCCAATCTTTCAAGACTAATTAGAAATTATTTAAAGAGAAAGTAAGATTAAAAGGTAATAAAAAAATGTCTGCCCTTCCATTAGAAGGCTAACATCTTAATTATATCGTTAGTCTACATCAACTCTATAGTTCTAACGTCTCCACCTAAACTCTAACATTTTATTTACTATATTTTTTTTCATTCAATAGGAGTAAATACTTTGACCTATCGCCCGGTTCACACACCTCCCCAAAATAGAGGTTTATCCATTGTTCCCTATTTACGATTTAAAGTCATCTCATTATATTTCACTCCCAGTAGTACCTTGCGTCTTAGTGGCATTACCGCTTTGCTTGGGGTGAATTGTTTAATATATATATATATATATATATATATATATATACATATATTAATTGAAAAGTACGGATATACAAGATAATTATTAAATAGGTAAAAAATAGGAAATGTTTTATAATTTTAACATATTTCGATATTTTTATTTTATCTTCATCGGACATTTTGGGAAATACGAAAAACGCTTTGACAAGGAAAAACTAAAAATAACATAACCTATTAAATACAGAAAGCTTTTCGTATTTGTTCCTTATTTGATCACACACACACTGACACACAAACACACACACAGACACAGGCACACACACACACAGACACAGGCACACACACACACAGACAGACAGACAGACACACACACACACACACACACATATATATATAACTTGCCTTGCATAAGAGTGGTCGATTTTAACTTAGTTGCTCATTTACATTCTGTTTCATTCTTGCCGATTTTTCAAAATGAGCATTTGTTTATCTTATCCCTATGTTAGTGCATTCCTTCTCGAAGATTTGAATAGATCTTAGGAAAGTCCATTATATGCACACACACACACACACACACACACACACACACACACATATATATATATATATATATATATATATATATATATATGAGGTCTGATCAAAAATCGGCATTCAATCCCCTACTGAAACCACACAATTTATCACTCATCGTTTCCATTGATGGAAGCATTCCTATAACTCCTTTTTTCGAGCCGCTTCATCGCATCTCTTGGATTGCCTCGACGTCTTGAAATCTTTTCTCTTTCAAGTGGTATTTGATTTTTGAAGACGGAAAACTCACAAAGAAAAACTCACATCTGGGGAATATAGTAGTTAGTGGACATAGTGAATATGTCTCTGATGAAAAACTACAATACAAGCCATGGTCACTGATGAACCTCCTGCTGTGTGGTGGGACGATCATATTCTACACACTTTCATTAAATCTTCATTAAGCATGCAGTACGTTTATAATACTGAAATGGAAAATAATGATTCCTATGGACTAAACATGTCGACAAAGACGAAGTCTTAGAGAAAATAGAAACAAAAATGACACTTATGCTTAATATCAATAAGGGACAGTTAAAATGTCTAATGAACATAATGAGGAAAGACGGCTTGGAAAATTTGATACACTGTTGTAGCATACCTACGGAAAATAATGGGTATGCCCCTATTCCCATAAAATACATTAGTGAATACTGTATGTGGTCTAGAGTTGGAGATTCGTCTCCAGCAGTTCTGGTCAAACCCTCTGCCTCCCCAGTCAAGGCTGTGTCAAAGGGCAGAGCCTCGTCTCGGGAAACAGCTAACCGACACCGTTTTATACGGGGTCTACAGGGAAATTTTTACCGAGCCTACAGGCATCGAATATCCTACATTAAATTCGGCCTTGTGCCACATCTGAACGCGTGGGGCGGTTGTTAGATATCCTAGAGTTGGAGATTCATCGTGGAATTCACTTGACTCACTTCTAGCAGTTGACTACTTCTTCTACGCGCCACTGGCGAATCTTATATGTGTTGTTCTTGTCCTAAGTATTATCGTTCATTACGAACCTTCGTTTGATTATTCTATTTATCAACCTTCCCTAGATTACAACATACTCATAGGACAGATTGAAGTCACAGAGGATTATAATAATTCATAAATTACTTAGTGAGATTTAGCGGAAGAGGTTTTAGGAGAGATTACAAAAAGACAAAATTTATTAAGAGCTAAAAAGGAGAGGAAATTGTGGAGAGCTCTGATCGCCTACATGGTGAAAAGAAACAGTACAAAGAAAAAGAAGAAGAAGAATGAATGAATGAAAGACTTTTTCTCTCCCTTCCTCTCCAGTCACAGAAATATGACTATTATAAATCAGTTATTTGAAGCAATGATATTCGTTTTACAAATATTTTCTATTCATAAAACGAGTAATATCATAGCAGCTAGAGGCAAGTCGATGCCACCCAGTGACCTTTTCTTCCAAGGCCAGAATTTCACCTCTTGTGACTTTCAGAGTCAGCCATGAAGACTCGACAAACAGTTCTTCAAAGCGGGATTGTGCGGTGGTGGTGCTGCTG